>CM024762.1:6607599-6998671 GCA_014218235.1 Colocasia esculenta | reverse complement strand
GCGGCAGAGGGGTTGACGTCAACCTGAGAATTCTGCAGGTATAGGGTCACCGAGGGCAGGTTTTCTACCTGGTTCTCATTCTCCCTTACCCCAGCTTGTTGCCCCCGGGTTTCTAAAGCTTCCAACAGTTCTGAGGGTGGTTGGAGGATCGTAGAATGCGGGTGGCGTTGCTGAATTGCGCGAGGAAATGCGGTACCGTGGTGAAATTCCGTGGGAGCTCGCGGAGGGCTCGGCGTGTGAACGGGGAGATTGCGGGAGGTTTTAGCGCATCTTAGGTAGGGGACGAACCATGTTAGCTCCATAGGATCATTAAAATATGACTTAACCACCTGAAACAACAGATTTAATGCATTTCGGATTAAGTTGCACCATGTGGGGTTAATGGGTGGTTGGTGAATTTTAGGTAGTGAAACGTGTTGTTTTGGTTTAAATATGGTGCATGGATGTTAAAGGGATCATTATAGTATGTTTTTCCGTTGTTTTAACGGTTTGAAAAATCTGTAGAATCAGTTTAGGGTTTCTACAGGGTCGGAGGCTAAAGAGCTGGGCGTCAAGGTCGATTGACGCCAGTCTCATCAGCTGGGATATAGACGACCCGATACTATGCCGTCAATCCTATAAGCGGCAGCGATGTGGCCGCCTACTTGAATATAAGTAGAAAAGACTATTGGAGGTATTTATCGATAATGTATGGTGCATTGGCACCTGTGGTGCACTGAGTGCACATAGCTCGTGTTAGCATACAAGGTATGCAGTTAGGTACTTGCTTTCGTGATTGCACGTTAATTTACGCGAGTCCAGTTGGGTTCACGTGTAGTGGACCATTGTTACTTGTGGTTTAGTAAGGTTTCACGTGGGTTGTGTGTGACGTACACGTGGTTCTGTGTACGTGGCGAGTAGTTACGACGTCTACAGTGGTTACCTCTCCAGTTGGGTGCCCGGTCTTTAATGTGAGACAGGCTGTTAGCGCGGGCTTTGTCCCGGTACTTGTGTTGTACCGTCGAGGTCTGTGCGTCTGACCTGGACACCCTCCACTCCTTGCTTGAGTTGCACGTCCGGCTGAGGGAAAGACGACAATGGGATAGTGACACTTGTGTTTGTCTTAGTCCACTTTTAGCGCGCTCGTAGTTGGGGGTACGGACACCAGTAGACGTATGGACCCCAGCTAGTCCTTTTTCAGTGTCTCACTCTAGAGAGTTCTGGGCCAGGATCTCTAGAGGTGCCAGGCATGGGCTGTGACCGTGTGGTACACAGGTGGTGGTGTTTAGTTGGTCTCCACAATTGCTTGACTTTTCACGTGGAGCGGCAGCTGGACCTTTCGTCCGTGGCTGCGAGACTGAGAGGTAGACCTGTGTTAGCTTGTCCGAGTCAGTTTCTGTGTCGCGAACCAGTTCACGTGGCTCGTGTTTGGCTGTCTCTACTTAGCTTGTACACCTATTGGGTTTGCCGTTTATTTATTATTGTTATTTGACCTAGTCGCAGACGGTGAGAATATTTACAGCTTTAATATTTGTGTTAGCTGTTCTATAAATTGTTAGTACTGGTTATTGCTTTGGTACTTGTGGTTTTTGGTTTGGCTCGGTTTTGGGGGAGTTCCCTACTGAGCCAGTGACGAGAGGCTCACCCCTACCCCCACAGGTGAGAGCGAGGAGGACGTTTCACGACCGTCGTCCGGTTCAGAGCCGCGCCATAGCGCTGCAGGGTCAGTACCTCCAGCTGTGTAGTACAGCGCTCCAGCAGTGTAGGTTGTGTAGTATAGTAGTTGTTTACTTTCTTCAGTTGTACCTCGGGGTATGCCCCAGACTCTTGTACTTCTCTTCAGTTTGTGGAAAATGGCTATGTAAATTGTGAAATATATATAAAAATGGTGTGTTCCTTTGTATTTACACGGACAGTGGTTTGGTTTCCTTGCGAGGCTTCGGCCCGTTCGCGGGAGGCGGATTCGGATCAAGTACGTTATCAGTTTAACGGGCTTGGCCGAGGCGTTCCGTCACAGTTGGTATCAGAGCAAGGTCCGTGCTAATATAAGGGAACTAGAAAGATACATAACCTTATTTCGGTCTTTGTACACTGCTGGTAGGGACCCTGATTTTTGATAAATGGTTGTTGTTTTTTTTTTGCTGGTGGGTTTTGTTTATGTAGAAATTTCTGGAATGGCTGATAGAAGAGATTGGGGTGGTGGAGGAGATGATCCGGAGGAAAGTACCCAGTGTATGATAGAAAGAATCTTGGGAAAGCCTCACGATATTCGGGCAAGGATGGATCAGCAGCCGGTAGCACCAGTTGTAGTGCCACCTGGGGATGGAGAGGCTGTACTGTTGCTCCAGTCCCGCCAGAGTGGAGGTGCCTTTTGTAGCACCTGTGCCACCGCCATTGTTATTAGCAGAGGAACCAATGATGCAGGTTGAAAAGTTTCTGAGATTGCAGCCACCTACTTATTCAGGAGGTCGAATCCAGATACAGAGAGCACTGGGTTCATGAAATTGAGAGAGGTTTTTGCAACTATGAGGTGTCCGGCAGCAGATAGAGTGGTGTTAGCTGCATATCAGTTGAGGGGTTTTGCATTGGAATGGTGGCGACTGAAGATGCAGACCACTTTTGCAGGCAGGACAGAAGAGGCTATTACTTGGTCGGATTTCTCGATGTATTTAATGATACATTCTTTCCGATCAAGTGCAGCAAAATAAAAGAGAGCAGTTTCGGACTCTCCAGCAAGGTAAACTCTTCAGTTTTAGAGTACCAGATGAGATTTATGGCACTTAGCCGTTATGCACCCTATGTGGTTCAGATAATAATATGATGGTTGAGTATTTTATCAGAGGCTTGAGAGTGAAATGCAGGATGCGATAGTACCTCTCATGTGCAAGACAGTGGAAGAAGCAGCCTAGAGAGCAGCTACTTTGGAGAGGTCTATTCGGACTCGTCAGGTGGGTGAGTCAGATTCAGGTAGTTTTCCGGCTACAGCAGCAGTCAGTGGGTGCAAGTAAGGGTAAAGCACCAGCAGGACCTTCTTCATCAGGTTTTGGGAAAGGGGTCAGAAATTGAAGCAAGCATTTAAAGAAAAGGAAGAGGATGGGAGGTCGTCAGCAGTTTCAGCAAGGCCGAGGTAGGCTGAGGTGGAGGAGTCGCAGCAGAGCACTGCAGGCAGCCATTGTCCACCTGGATATAGATGCTATAATTGTAATCAGCCGGGACATTTGATCCGCAATGTCCCTATTCGAGAGAGAATATGGTATGGAAGAGGTGTGCAACAGCAGCAGCAACCTCAGCAGTTTCAGCAGCCACATGCAGGTCGTGGCAGAGGATACCGCAGCAGCGAGGAAGAGGCCGGGTTATGGCTATCACCCGAGCCCAGGCGGAGGCATCGAATATGATAGAAGGTACTTTACCTCTTATAATTATTCAGCAAGAGTCTTATTTGATTCGGGTGTCTCATTCTTTCTTCCGAAGAATTTTGGATTGTATAGATCATCCCTTAGAGGAGAAGACTGTGAGTTAGTAGTGGAGGTTCTTCCGGTGAGTTTTACTCACTTCGAGCTATATAGATGAAGCTCCTGTATGATTGAAGGGAACCAAATGCCGGGTCGATTGTATGCCCTACAGTTGTCAGATTATGATATTATTTGGGGTATGGATTGCTTGAGGGTATGGAGCAATGTGGATTACAGAAAGAAAGAAAAGGATCAGATTGTCATCCTAATAGTGTAGTTTTGAATATCAAGGTATGCCTTTTTATACCTCTAAGTTTCTGATTTCTGCAATTAAAGCTAGAAAGTTGATAAATGATGGGTGTGTGGCTTATTTAGCCTCAGTAAGTTTGGTAGAAGCCAGTCAACCAGTGGAAGCAGTTCCCGTGGTTAGGGAAATTGCTGATGTTTTTCTGAGGATTGCCCTGTTTAGCTCCACATAGAGAGGTGGACTTTACCATTGAGTTGCTGCCAGGTACCATGCCGATCTCTAAAGCTCCATATCGGATGGCACCAGCAGAACTTAAAGAGTTGAAAAAGCAGTTAGAAGAATTGTTGCAGAAAGGGTTTATTAGACCGAGTCATTCCCCGTGGGGAGCACCGGTTCTATTTGTGAAAAAGAAAGATGGAAGTTTTCGGATGTGTATTGATTATAGAAAGTTAAATGATGTGACCATTAAGAATAAGTACCGTTGCCGAGAATAGATGATCTGTTTGATCAGTTGCAATCAGCAAAAGTATTTTCTAAAATTGATTTGAGGTCGGGGGTACCATCAGTTGAGGATCAAAGAGGAGGATATAGATAAAACAGCTTTCAGAACCAGATATGGTCACTATGAGTTTGTGGTATGCCATTTGGGTTGACTAATGCCCTGCAGGTTTTATGGATTTGATGAATAGAATTTTTCATCCGTATTTAGATCAATTCATTGTGGTCTTTATTGATGATACTTTAATTTATTCAGCATCCGAAGAGGAGCATGCAGCTCATTTGAGATTTACTCTGCAGTTGTTAAGAGATAACCAGTGTTTGCCAAATTTAGTAAGTGTGAATTCTGGTTAAAAGAAATCAGTTCTGGGTCATGTCTGGGTGTTCATGGTTTGGTTTGGTTTGGTTTAGAGGGAATTTTTTAAAAACCAAACCAAAAACCATCACCAGAGCCAACCCGAACCAAAACCAAACCGTAATTTTTTCAAACCAAACCAAACCGAACGATATAATTCGGTTTGGTTCGGTTTGGTTTGGTTTAACCCGAAAATAAGTGGACCTTTCACAAACAAGACTTTAACTACTATTTCTTTGGAGGTAAGGCTTTAATCACATATTCACATGTTGACTCAATTTAACCATCAACCTATATAATGAGGAAATATTATCATAAGTGAAAATTTGATGACCATATTACTTTACACAATGTGTATATTAATTATATAATATATATATATAACATGTATGTATATATTAAACAAATCTGAATATTGATACATATGTATAAATTAAAATATATTATTAAAATTCGGTTTTATGGTTTGGTTCGGTTTACAAGATCTGTAAACCGAACCAAACCGAATTTACAATTTCGGTTTGGTTTGAAACCAAACCAAATTTTTTTCACTTTCAAACCGAACCAATTGATCGGTTTCGGTTTGGTTTTCGGTTTGAACCGAATAGTGAACACCCCTAGTCATGTCATCTCAGCTAAAGGAGTAGCAGTGGACCCGAGTAAGTGGAAGCAGTGATGAGATGAGAAGTGCCTAAGACAATAACTGAGATTAGAAGTTTTGGGGATTGGCAAGTTATTATAGACGCTTTATTCAAGATTTTCTAAGATTGCAGCACCTATGACTAGATGACTAGAAAGGGGTGCTTTGTGTGGTCCGGTGAATGTCAGAAAAGTTTTATGGAATTGAAGAAAGACTTACATCAGCACCTATATTGACATTACCGGCAGGGAGTGGTGGTTTTGTGTTGTATACTGATGCTTCAAGGAGAGGACTTGGCGCAGTGCTTATGCAGCATGGTAAAGTGATAGCTTATGCGTCCAGGCAATTGAAGTCAGCAGAGGAGAATTACCCCACTCATGATTTGGAATTGGCTGCAGTTGTATTTGCCTTGAAAATGTGGAGGCATTATCTGTATGGCGAGAGATTTGAGATCTTTACAGATCATAAAAGTTTGAAGTATATCTTCTCGCAGAAAGATTTGAACCTTCGTCAGCACAGGTGGATTGAGTATTGAAGGATTATGATTTCAGTTTGGCTTACCATCCGGGTAAGGCCAATGTGTAGCAGATGCCTTGAGCAGAAAGGCATATATAAATTTGATGATGATTAAGGAATGGAAATTGTATGAAGAAGTAGTGGAGAACTCCTTATATGTGCCCAGTAGTCAGCGACGGGCCAATTCTAGCTGCTAGTACTGTAGAGCCATCTTTGTATTGGCAGATTGTTGAGGCTCAGAGAGCAGATGTAAATTTAGATGAAATTGTGAAAATGGAAGGAGTTACCATAGATGATAATTGTGTGGTCAGGCTCCGAGGCAGGTTGTTTGTTCCTGCAGAAAGAGAGGTGAAGCAACGAGTGCTGGAAGAGGCTCATAATCTAGGTACACTATCCATCCGGGTAGTATTAAAATGTACCATGATTTGAGAAAGCATTTCTGGTGGCCTCATATGAAGAAAGAAATGGCGGAATTTATTGCTAGGTGTGCTATCTGTCAGCAGATTAAAGCAGAGCATCAGAAGCCTGGAGGTCTATTGCAACCGTTACCCATTCCACAATGGAAGTGGGATGACATTGCTATGGACTTTGTGGCAGGTTTACCAAGGTCGAATTCAGGGCATAATGGAATATGGGTGTTTGTTGACAGATTAACCAAGGTGTGCAGATAGTGGCAGTAAGTATGTCTTGGACAGTGGACAGATTAGCAAATATTTATGTTGAAAGAATTGTTCCACTGCATGGTATTCCGAAGACTATAGTGTCAGATAGAGATCCAAGGTTTACTTCTGGTTTTTGGAAAGTCTGCAAAGAGTAATTGGTTCTGAGCTGAAGTATAGCTCCGCTTATCATCTCCAGATAGATGGTTAGATAAAGAGGACTATTCAGACAATTGAAGATATGTTGCGAGCTTGTGTTTGGTTGGGGAGGTAGCTGGGAGCATCATTTGGGAATGGTTGAGTTTGCCTACAATAATAGTTATCATACAAGTCTTGGGATGGCACCGTATGAAGCTTTATATGGAATGCCATGTAGAACCCCATTGAACTGGCATGAAGTGGGAGAAAAGCAATTAGTGGGTCCTGAATTGATTCAGCAAACCACAGGGTGGTGAAGCTTATTAAAGAGAAATTGCATGCAGCTCAAAGCAGGCAAAAAAGGTATGCAGATGTCGGAGGAGACCACTTCAGTTGAGGTAGGAGATTTTGTTTTCTTGAGAGTTTCCCGAGTAAAGGTATTATGAGATTTGGCAAGACTGGAAAGTTGAGTCCGAGGTATGTGGGACCCTTTCAAGTGTTAGAAAGGATTGGGGAAACAGCTTATAGGCTGGATTTGCCAGTAGATTTTGCATATGTGCATGATATTTTCCATGTCTCTATGTTAAGAAAGTGCATTGAAGATCCAGCTCAAATAATCAGATATCAAGGTAGTGACTGAGGCCGGATATGACTATGCCAGAGTATCCGGTGCAGATCACAGATCGAAAGATAAAGAAGTTGAGAAATAAAGAAATTGAGTTAGTTAAAGTGAGATGGGAAAATAGGTTGGGTGGTGAGGATACCTGGGAGTTAGCCGAGGAAATGGCTAAAGGGTATCCCTATCTGTTGAATAAGCCTTGTATTTCTTTTTAAATGATAGTGCTTGTAAAGGTATGTATGTTTAGTTGTTTAACTTTGAATTGTATTATGAATTTCGAGGTCGAAATTTTCTTTTTAGATGATAGTAATGTAACGTCGCGTGTTTTTCGGATCTATGCGAATCATGTGTGTTGTGGTTGTGGTGGCCGTTGTGAGGCCAATGTGAGTTAGTTGTGTGGAATGCATGGTGGGATGTGTGGCTTGAGCAGGTGAAGTGCAGGTTGGTCCTGAAATGAAACAGGACTGCTGCAGTTCAGTTGGAGTTGGCGGCCAGGGGTGGTCGTTGACCTGTTGGCGTCCAGATATGTGGCCGTTGACTGCATGAACTTGGCGGCACAGGATGTGGACGTTTGTGGTGGCGGTTGCCATTGGCGGAGAGGGGTTGACGTCAACCTGAGAATTCTGCAAGTTATAGGGTCACCCGAGGGCAGGTTTTCTACCTGGTTCTCATTCTCCCTTGCCCCAGCTGTTGCTTCCGTGTTTCTAAAGCTTCCAACAGGTTCTGAAGGGTGGTTGGGAGGATCGTAGAACGCGTGGCGTTGCTGAATTGCGCGAGGAAACACCGTACGTGGTGCAATTCCCGTGGGAGCTCGCAGAGGGCTCGGCGTGAACGGGGAGATTGCGGGAGGTTTTAGCGCGTTCTGAGGTAGGGGACGAACCCTGTAGCTCCATAGGATCATTAAAATATGACTTAACCACCTGAAACAACAGATTTAATGCATTTCGGATTAAGTTGCACCATGTGGGGTTAATGGGTGGTTTGGTGAATTTAGGTAGTGAAACGTGTTGTTTTGGTTTAAATATGGTGCATGGATGTTAAAGGGATCATTATAGTATGTTTTTCCGTTGTTTTAACGGTTGAAAAATCTGTAGAATCAGTTTAGGGTTTCTACAGGGTCGGAGGCTGAAGAGCTTGGCGTCAAGGTCGATTGACGCCAATCATCAGCTGGGATATAGACGACCAGATACTATGTCGTCGACTTCTATAAGCGGCAGTCGATGTGGCCGCCTACTTGAATATAAGTAGAAAAGACTATTGGAGGTATTTATCGATAATGTATGGTGCATTGGCACCTGTGGTGCACTGAGTGCACATAGTTCTCGTGTTTAGCATACAAGGTATGCAGTTAGTTACTTGCTTTTGTGATTGCACGTTAATTTACGCGAGTCCAATTGGGTTCACGTGTAGTGGACCATTGTTACTTGTGGTTTACGTGAGGTTTCACGTGGTTTGTGTGTGATGTGCACGTGGTTCTGTGTACGTGGCGAGTAGTACGACGCCTACCGTGGTTACCTCTCCAGTTGGGTGCCCCAGGTTCTTTGTGAGCCAGGCTGTTAGCTCGGTGCTTTGTCCCGGTACTTGTGTTGTACCGTCGAGGTCTGTGTCGTCTGACCTGGACACCCTCACTCCTTTGCTTGAGTTGCACGTCCGGCTGAGGGAAAGACGACAATGGGATAGTGACACTTGTGTTTGTCTTTAGTCACTTGTAGCGCGCTCGTAGTTGGGGGTACGGACACCAGTAGACGTATTGGACCCCAGCTAGTCCTTTTTCAGTGTCTCACTCTAGAGAGTTCTGGGCCAGGATCTCTAGAGGTGCCAGGCATGGGCCTGTGACCGTGTGGTACACAGGTGGTGGTGTTTAGTTGGTCTCCACAATTGCTTGACCTTTTCACGTGGAGCGGCAGCTGGACCTTTCGTCTGTGGCTGCAAGACTGAGAGGTAGACCTGTGTTAGCTTGTCCGAGTCAGTTTCTGGTGTCGCGAACCAGTTCACGTGGCTCGTGTTTGGCTGTCTCTACTTTAGCTTGTACACCTGTTGGGTTTGCCGTTTATTTATTATTGTTATTTGACCTAGTCGGCAGACGGTGAGAATATTTACAGCTTTAATATTCTGTTTAGCTGTTCTATAAATTGTTAATACTGGTTATTGCTTGGTACTTGTGGTTTTTGGTTTGCTCGGTTTTGGGGAGTTCCCTACTGAGCCAGTGACTCGAGAGGCTCACCCCTACCCCACAGGTGAGAGCGAGGAGGACGTTTCACGACCGTCGTCCGGTTTAGAGCCGCGCCGTAGCGCTGCAGGGTCAGTACCTCCAGCTGTGTAGTAACAGCTCCAGCAGGTAGAGTTTGTAGTATAGTTAGGTTTACTTTCTTCAGTTGTACCTCGGGGTATGCCCCAGGCTCTTGTACTTCTCTTCAGTTTGTGGAAAAATGGCTATGTAAATTGTGAAATATATATAAAATGTGGGTGTTCCTTTGTGTTTACACAGACTGTGGTTGGTTTCCCTTGCGAGGCTTCGGCCCGTTCGCGGGAGGCGGACTCGGATCAAGTACATTATCAGTTTAACGGGCTTGGCCGAGGCGTTCCGTCACAACACACCCTGAATGTATGACCTTATGATTGTATATGTAGAATGCGTACGGTCATATAACATATCATTTCAAAGGCTCTCATAAACCATCATATGTAGATGTGTCATACCATCCACCAAAATCCTATCAATGTGGTCTCGTGGCTCATGATGCATGACATAACTGAACTCCGGCCGACTAATGAACCATCTAGTGATGGACCAATACCATCATATATACTCCTCCCTACCAACGCCAGGTGATGTGCCAGTGGTCGGTATAATATATTTTTGCGAGCATCCCACATTTGTACAACAATATGCAAAATATGTAGCCCAATCAATGTGCTCGTGTCCCTTTCGTGTGACACGATGTAATGAATCAATAGCATCTAGATTAGACTATGATCTACCAAACTGTCTAAGTAGTCTATCTGAAACACGCATCTCAACAATAGTAATACAAATGAGAGGAACTCGAGACACCCAAAGGTCAGACCCCTCTCTATAAACAATTGGTGATATTGATAATATGTCAGAGCTATATGGCTCCCACCTAACATGTGATGAAGATACATAATATAAGTGTAATACAGCATTATGAGACATTATATGTAGCTAGCTTTTGAAACATTTACCTGATAGTCACCCTAATGATCAAGCTCTGACCTATATAGCCTCAAAATATGTCGTGGGTTATTTTATCTCGTGTCTTGCAAAATTCCATCTGCAATTAATTTGTAAGTTAACATCATTTTCAAAAGTAAATGGTTACACAATAAACACATTTTATTTAACATGTACCTGTGACCCAACAACATATCATGTACCAATGGATGGGTCGCAATATCAGGACGTCTCACATGCAGTTGCTCCCAAGACCCTAATTAAAAATTAAAGTCATAAATAAATACAAATATACATAAGCATCAACAACATTCGTGGGTTGATATTTTACCTGAAAAAGCGTAAGTGAACCACAAATAGTCTTGACGTTCGACTTGCATGAAGTTGACAACTAACGATAAAGATAAACAAGTGTGGCACTGCCCCATGAGTACCTCCCAACTCTATCATAGTCTTGAAGTAGGAGCAAATACATGAGGGGTACTGAGTTGCATGTCTTATCACTAAAAATAGTGCAACCCAAAATATGTAACAAGAATGTTCATGCATGTCTAAAATAACCTCCTCTGATGCATCCTTTGGTATCACTACAGATCTATCTCACAATGAAGATAATTTCACAAAACCTTGTCTAGTAGACTCTGGGGCATCACCTAAAAGTGACATGGAAACATCTATCCATTCTAGGCCAATGTTTCCTATAATAGCATCACCGTCAATTGGTAGTCTCATCAAAATAGCAACATCTTGCAATGTGATAGTCATCTCCCCATGTCTAAGATTGAAAGTCTTAGTCTCACTCCTCCATCTCTCAACAAGGGTTGTGATCTCTAATCTGATCCACTGAACCTACGTTAAATGAAAAAGACATGCTCTATGTACATAATCAATAATGTGTGGGTCAACTGGCCACCCACCTAAGCTTCTACGATACTCCCAACATTTAAGAACGGATGTTTCATGGAAAAATGTAAAACCAACTATTAGCAAATATCGAACTAAACTATTAAGGACAAGTTATAGTAATAACACATACCTAACCAATGTACACTATCTATGATCTATATATGTGCATATAGATGTATCTATAGGATTGGGGAGTAGTCCCATCTCTGTCGTATCTACATACATGAAGAATGTATAAGTATACCAATGTGCATGTTAGGATATAAGCAATATATAGACATATAAAGACGTATAAACAACCATAACACTACTACTGAACGATATATGCAACAAACATAACACTTACTAATTTTGGTGAGGGGTTTGAACCTATGGACATGTACTCCTATAATGGCTTGGCTGATTGCAATTGCTACAATGGTTGTGTGATGACCCTTCTTTATTTGTGTCCATATGCATGTGCAGGCGTCTATTACGTGGACGACCACTTTGCCTCCGACCGAATGGAGGTTGCAATGTAGCTCCCTGGTAAGGAGGCCAGTGATGACTGTCCAGAACAGGATGAAAGACAGGTGCATCTAATAGGTTAGGTATGTGTTATGTTCCACATGAGGCTCTTCACCATCTTCAGGACAAGGTACAACATTGTCTTCATGAGAATGGATCAATATCGCTTCACTTATCCATTCATCAGAAGTGAATATATCTAGAGGTTCTATCTCATATTCAAGCTCTGCATTGTTAACTATTGCAACATCAACTAATGACTCGTCATCTCCTTCATCCATGTTCTCATTCTCATTTGCATTCCCCTCGTGGAACTATTTCTTCTTCTTCATCTTGCTCAATCATATGTTTCTATGAAATATGATACCTAAATGCAAAATTTATGATAGAAATTTGATGATATCATATGGTGAATAAATTCAAATATGTTATAAGATGGTGATATATCATACCCTGATGAACTTCCACTACAAAGAGCATACGAAGACTCAGCGAGTGGCGTGATATAATATTATGAAAGGCCACCTCTGTACTCAGCGACATTGCAAGTGCGTGTTGACCTTCAATTGAAAATTAATAGTTTTTTTCAAAAGTTAATCACATACTAATATATTTGATACAAATGAAAGTGACAACTCATCACACAATATGGTTTGCAGATATACCATAGGCATAAGATTCGTACCGTACATCTGTCTCACTAGCAGAATAGAATCCAGTGGAATCAACGTCATCATTCAACACACGTGTGAAAACTCCAACTAGTTGCTAATACTCATAGTCTTGATTAGGCATGTTGCTCATAGAATGACCATATGACAGCACCTCATCGTTGCCTTGATTAAGTATATTATCAATATCTCCCTTCTCCAAATATAATTGTATGGTAGATACATGTGAATGATACAGATTGAACATACTTTCAACTGTCTTATCATTTTTAACTCTTATAGCAATATACTCCCCCATAGAAGTTGGCCACTTACATGTTATATGAATTTAGTACGACTTTCATCATACTTTGTCAAGACATAATTTTATCATCAGCTAAAAAAAATGGTGTCTTTCTTTACACGCTAAATGCGTATAAAGCCTCCTTCATATTGAGGTTTATGATCCTCAGTATGAAGTACACTAACACAATAACACATTAAAGAACGTTGAACTAGTCATAACCTATAATGTTTACCAAATTAACATCAGTATACCATCACATTAAATGAATGTTTGACAAAAGTACAATAATAAATCATATGCAAGTTCAAATTATGACACAAAAGTTTGAATATGAAAGTTCAAATGATATGTAAGTTTAAAATGCAAGATTTAAATCAATTCAAATCATTTAACTAAAGTAAAGTAATATATGATATGCAAGTTCAACTATTAAAATCAATCAAAATCATTCAACTAAAGTTAAACAGTATATAATATGCAAGTTCAACTAAAATAAAACAATATAATGTTATCTTCATTACACCTCACAATAGTCTTGTAGCATGGCTGCCTCGCAGGTGATGTGTGGATGGCACATGCAGCCTCATAACAATAGAAGCTGCTATGGCGGCGACTTGCAGTAGCAACGGTGAGGGTGAGAGAGGCGGAGGCCTTGCAGCAGCAGCCGTGGAAACGGTGGCAGAGGAGGGGGCCTTGCAGCAGTAGCATCGACGACGGAGGCAACAACAGCAGGGACGGTGAAGGGGGGGGGGGAGGAGGGCAATGGTGGCAAAGACGGAGGGAGGGGGGAATGCCAACAAACCAACATCAGAGGGAGGGGGATCACGACAGCGGCGAGTCGAGGGGGGGGTGGACCATGGATGGTGGATCCCTAATGTCCTGGGGAAGGGATGGGGACCGCGGGAGGGGACAGGTGGTTTTAGTGGTGAGGATGTCAGTTTTCCCAAACACGACACTGATGTCGGCATTGGCAAAGCCGACACTGGTGTCAGGTTTAAGAAAATCGACATCGGAGTCAGGTTTGCGAAAATCGAGAGCAAAGTCGAGTTTGACAAACCCGACTTATGTATCAGTTTCGCTAATGCAGACATCAATGTCCAACCTTCGGTCACCCGCTTACCAGCTTGACGACGTGGCAAGTTGGGAGACTATTTTGAAGGAAAAATTTTGAATTATGATTAATTTAATAACATATGAATATTTTAATAAAAAACCCTTTTTGAGATGATTCCTAATATCTCCATTTGTTATGCTAGTGTACAAAATAACCCTATTATTATAATATATATTGGCAAAAAAATACATCAACATTAATATAAAAGTATCCTCATATTAAATCACATTGTCAGGTGTATTGTTTATGAAAATTAATAATTAAGATACTTGTGCGATTATATCTACATTGATTTTTATTTAAACTAATATATGTTAATATTTTGTAGTTTTATTAAGATACTATTTCGACGAGAGAAATACTTATTGCAATACTCTTTTTGCAATAAAGTACTATAAATGAGTGAGAATCTGTAACAAGTATTGTACTTCCAATACTCGTCAAACAACAGGTTTAGCTTTACTGCAAGCAAGATTTGTTGTATTGTATCATACCCACGTGGTATGGCCACACACCATGTCTGTAGTTTTGCGGTATCAAGCATGGTTGACACAACATCTCCTACTCATCCCAACCCTGCAGCTTTGCGTCGTGCCTTACTACCCTATTGCTTTGGCGGCCATCGGTGGGGATCCCCTGGCTTCCTCACTCATGGTGTTCCTCCTCTTGTGTAGTGGACCACGCCCCCACCACTACCGAAGAGGAGGAAGAAGTCTCAGTCAGTGACTCCCTTGAGAAAGTTGGTGGCATTAGTAGTAAAAGCGGTTGGAGGAGAGGAAGGGAAGGAGTAGCTAATCGAGGAGAGACAAAGTGTCCCAGACGGGGAAAGTAGGTGAGGTGCATATTGGGGGGAGGGAGACAGAAATAACCAATTGGTTAAAAGCACTTGGAAAGAAGTATACTAACTTTGAGTTAGTAAGAAAGGTGTTGAGATCTCTCCCACCATCATGGCACACGAAAGCCATTGTGATCGAGGACACCAAGAACTTGTCCACTTTAACTTTGGAGGAGTTGATCGGCTCGCTCGTGACATATGAGCTCAATATGAAGCTGAGTAAACAAGACTCAAAGAAACTAAAGTCAATTACACTAAAGGCCAGTCCGCAACCTCAAAAGAGCAATGATGAAGAAGACGTTGAGCTGGATGAAGAAGAGAGGGAGCTGGCCTTGCTAACCATGGGAAATGAAGAAATTCTTATTTAAGAAAAAGTTGTTCTTCAACAACCTTAAGAAGTCTGATGCAAATCCAATTTCAAACAGTGGATAAGTAATTTGCTATGGTTGCAATAAGTCGTGCCATATAATTAGGGGAGAGTGCTCCGAATTGCTCAAGAAGATCAAGAAGGGCAAATTAAAAAAGACGAAGTCAATGGTTGCTATATGGAGTGACAAGGATAAAGAGCAATCATTTGAAAAATGTTGAGGATTCAAATGAAAATTGTGTTTCATGGCTCTCAGCGAAGAAAAGTGAGGTAAATGATGAACTTGAGTAATTTTCTTTCGAGCAATGGGAACTTGTATATACCTCTTTGTATGAAAAAGTTTAAGAAACTTAAAATTTATAATAGGTTCCTAAAAAAGAAATTAAAAGTGTGTTGTACGGTGATAATCTTTATATTGCATGCCATATGTTCAAATCAGAGTGTGGCGAACAAAAAGACCCTAATGAATATCTATTTTCTAATAATGCCTTGAATAGAGAGAAAAATGGAGAGCATGGCAAAGGATATAGCTCAAACTGAAAAAAAAAAAACTTAGTTGAAAAAGAAAATGTAGATTTGAAAATGAAAATGACAATTTGAAATCCAAAATCAACTTGCTTGAGAAGGATGCAACAATCTACATTGTTTTTAAATGACTATGTTTTCCTAGTAAATATATAATAATTGATTATGTTCTATTGGTACTATTTTGAAATAGTCGATTTACTTACACTAAGAATCGACTGAGTCTCCTATGTAGCACTCGTTGTTCCTTGAAGCAAAATCGATACTATTAACAACAGAATGTTAAATATATCATAAAGTCTACTATGTTTAAGACAACGTCATTATTTGGTTAAGTTGATCACGCTTAACTAAGTTTTTTCTCAAACTACTTAAAAATATGTTTTTATGTGTTTTTATGATGATGTGTTTTTGGCCGTCGTTTCACTGAGATTATTGTTGTGTCTTTCATACACTGTGATACTTGACGAGTGATCTTTGAAGTGTTGTGTTAAAAGATATTATTTTTTATAAAATTAACGTTTTGAACAATATGCTCAACAATAAAATCATTTATGTTTCATGATGATATGTTTAATGGTATTTATAATCTTCACAAAACTAAAATGACTACATCCGTTAGTCAAGTTACAATAAAATAATTCGCATGCTTATGTTTTAAATTGCTCAAAAACCAAGAGATGACATGTTCTTTTAAGTATACTTATTGAATGTAACCACTTGAAAAAGTCTCATTATTCTATTTCAGCAAAACTTTGTCTTTTAGAATCGTGCCACAAAGGCAAGCAAAGATTGGGTGTTTCGTGCATGTTGGGTATGCAATGCAAAAACCATATTTTTACATGCTATAGTGGTATGATATATTAAAATATTTTCCCTACGTGCATTATGTATTGGAAACTAATGTTTTGGAAAGAAGATAACACCTTTCTCGTAAAATTTTTTTTGCATGCTTGTTTACACGTGTACTAGAGAAATGAAGTGAAAGCTTCAAGCTATATGCCACAAAACTGTTTAAAAGCTTCCAAGATCTTCAAAGACCCAAGAAGCCTCAGAGGGCTTAATTAGTCACAACGATATAAAGATTAATCTGGAGAAGTTGAAGACCAAGATATGACAAAAAAATAAACATGAAGATCATAAGCTACATCGCCTATCCATCACAATTAGAAGATTCATCTAAATGAGTTGAAGACCATGAAGTTAAAAATGTACTAAACAATCAATAGTTTGAAGAACAACATAGGGAAGCCAAAGAAAGAATGCATGCAAAGTTAGACACAATGGTCATACCTACAAGCCTACATGGTCAAGACTAGCATATGAAGTTTGAAAACACACAACCAGATGTGGGTGAGGGGGGGATGGGTTATGAACACTTTTTGAAACAATGTGTATTGAATGTAGGTCATGTTAAAATAATGCAAATTCGTTGAATGCAATAAACCAATCTAACTCTTGATTTCTAAGCATTGTGTGAACTACATTTTGTAGCAGAAATGAACCTAAATAAAAAACTATGACGTATGCGATAAAACACACGTTAGACTAGTTTAGTCACACAATAAGCATAACTATCTATCGTGGTTTGACATCGATCCAAATTAGCCCTATGTCCATTCCTTAGAACCATCATTTTGTGATTTATCCACTATCCACTTGCAACTACTGGTCTTTCCTTTGCGAGCAAGAAGGAAGCTCACAGAACACCCCTCTGGTAGGTGACGCGCCTCACGTTTGCCTAAACTCCTTTTCTCGAGCAAGAAGTAAGCCCATTGGCCAATGCCCTAGCAGGCAACTCCTATTCAAGAGCTAGAAGCACACTCATTGGTATCTACCCTAGCAGGTCACCCTTATAGAGTTTTTTTTGACACTATATGACTGTCTCTACACATGCGAATGAAATGGCGACAATGAAAGCATAAAGGAATAGGCACACATAATAGAAAGATTGAGAATTTAAGTGGCAATATTTCTGTGTGGCTTCAATTGTGGAGGATGGAGTTGATGAACCGTTGAATACTTCTTTCTTCTCTTCTCTTCACAAAAGTTGTAATTATTTAACACTTGAGAGGATGACGAGTGAATGAGAGTTTTGAATGGGATCTTGCAAAAGAACTTCAATGCATTTCACTTGTATCTTAGCCTCTCACTTTTTTGTCTTTTCTTAGATGATGTTGTGCACTGAGTATGTGTGTGAGAAAATGATCTATCTCGTGTGTAATGTTGTTCGTTTGAAAGCCTCGGATATAAAACATCTTTAGGAATGCTTGTGTCCATTGCACTTTATCTTTTATATCTTCATGACCATTGTAAGATAGAAAAGTTGTCGTGATTTACTTCTCTGTCTAAACAACTAGATTAAGGGTCCATTTGGTTGTATGTAAAATAGTTTAATAGGGAAATAATTTTTCACGGAATAACTTTACATGAAAATAAAAACGTAATTGTCTATTGGTTGTCAGGTAAATATAAAATTGTATGGAGGGGTATGAGATCTTATGATCCACACAAATAAGGGAGAGTCATATACTCCTTGTGTACTAACATTATTCATCAAATTTTTATTTTATTTTTAATATTTTTAAAAAATAAAAAATAGATAACTAATGAAAAACAGGTAACTTTGACAAAGACATTTAAAATAGGAGAAATAAAATAAAAACACAATTTGAATGAATAGTATTCTATAGATATTTTAATAAAAAAATAAAAATAAAATTAACTAATAAAAATAATTAAACTTGACAAAGACTACTTAAATGAGTGGAAAAAAAAATAAAAATGCAATTACATGAATAGTGCCTAAACTTGTTACTGTAGAAACTGCTGCGGCGGCAGTGAGGAAATGGCATCCGCATTTTTCCCGCAGATGCCAAAATCTGGATTTTCTGTGATTTAATTTTCTAAAATTTAATTTTAATGGTACCAAATGATATAAAAAAATAAATTTTCTGAAAATTTTTTCCTAACCGGGTTTTCCGTGCAAACAAACACCCAAGTGTATCTGGTGAGTTTGAATTTGTCTGTTAGACTCAATATTCATCTGTTAGACTCATCTCATATCCATCAATCTTAATTCTCTTGCAACGATTCCTTGATATCTTCCAAATATGTGATGTCAAACAAATTTTTCCTTTGTCTTCCTCTAATTTGAGTTTTGTAAGGCGTGCTTCAACTGATATCTCTCCGTAGGTGTGTTGTTGTGTCTTGTTAATTTTTTAAAAGCATTAAATGTTGGTTTGTTTTGCTTCTCTTTTCCTATAAATATCTTTTAGAGGTATGGCCTGTCATAACCTCATTCTATAGGTTGTTAGGTTTGAAAGATCTTCTATAAGTCTTATGTACATGCAAAAGTTATATTTCTTTATGCCATTTGGTCAGAGTCAACATGTTAAAAAACAAGACATATAAAGATTACATAAAGTACTCATTTAAAAGATGTTTCTTAGAGTCCCAAGAGCTGTATTAAATGAAAGTTTGAATATGGGCACTCATCCAGGCTTTCTCAGAGTAGCAATAATGCTTAATAGTATGCTCAAGTAGATATAAATTATTTGTGTAAGTTCTTGAAGCACATGACCTTCTAGGAGGTCATTTAGGGCACAAACTTCCTATATCCAACATGCACTCATTGCAGTCGCACAAAGGTGGAGGGTGGAAGTAGCATTTCATAGACACATACAGCATGCACATCAACTGTGACATCTTGGCCTCGTAGGGCTCTACTAGGATCCATGGGCTAATCTTGGCGAATCCCTATGTGACATTTCTGGGCTTGAGCACTTGAGAGGGCATTTACACTAGGGAGAAAAAATTGATATTTTTTCTATATTGTTCTCTTGGAAGGGGAGATAGTTATCCGTGGATAAAATTATTAGAGGATGGGAAATACTTAAAAATAATTCTATTGTTCGAGAATGAAAGAGAGGGGAGGGTCATGTAAGATCCTCAGCCAATAAGATTCCTTTCCAAGCATTCCACATTAGCTTTATTGCAAGACGGGTCTTGCAATAGATATTTATATGCGGTGATAGTTTAACCCCTTTTATCAGGGTTTTATTGTGCCATTGTGGATCACACCGGCATGGGTACCGGACTGTGAGAGGAAAAGGGCGGTCCCTAGCACGGTCGGGTCACCCCTCCCTGCAGTCCCCCTCCCCCCCCTCCAATCTCTCTATCTCTCTCAATAGTATTCCATGGGTGTGTCAGGATGAGCTGTCATTGGAGGCGTCCCTATTGTTGGCTTCGACTGTAGTGCTTCTCATGGTAAAAGACGGTGGCACATACGGCAGGTTCACGCACCTAAGGAGTGCCAAGTTGATGCCACTGAAGAAAGGGAGGCGCTTGACGGCGGCGGTCCTCATGGCAGCCCCCATCCGGTGCGCGGGGTCCTTGACGAGGAGGCCAACGATGAGGTCCCTTGTGGATGGGGACACTGTGGGATCCTCGGGGAAGTCCTAGAGCCTTGTGACGACGTGCCAGTGCGGGGCAACATGGTAGTGGCAGGAGAGCAGGGGAAGTTGGAGGGAGAAGTGTGCTTGAGGGGGGGGGGCGACATGGGTGAGGAGCAGCAACGGGAGGGGAAGCTGGGGTGGGCGGGTGGCCTACCTCCCTATCGCTGGGAGGTGCAAACGACAGGAGGGTTGTGCCTGGTGGCTGGGTAGAGGGGGAGGGGTGCGCGGAGGGGGGAGGACTTGGAAGGGGCCGGCAGAGGGGGGTGGGTGCGTTGCAATTAGGGGGTACATGCTCGGTTCGTTCGGTTTTTCTCCATTTGGAGAAACCGAACTGAACCGTTTCATTCCAGTTTAACAAAACATGGCAAAAACAGGTGTTTTGTGGTGGTCGCGAGTTTCGAACTCGCGACCACCACGCGCGTGGAGGGCGCGCGACGCCGCCTCCACTGCGCTACCAGTTTTTTTTTTTTTGTAAAATTTTATTATTTATATAATTATATATCTATATCGGTTCATTTCGGTTTCCAAACTTAAAACCGAACTGAACCATTTGGCCCATGAAAACGAACCGAACCGAACCGGTCGGTTTGTTTGGTTCGGTTTTACGTTTAGACCGTATTATGAACGACCTAGTTGCAATAGGGAGGGGGGTGGCATGGGAGGAGGAAAATCAGTCTTTTTAATTTGGTTGTGGGCAGGGATTAATTATCCATAATTGACTTATCCCTTTAGTGGGGTAATACTATCCACCTTTATCCATGATAAACAAAGTTGTACATGGTTAGCCTATTTATCCCACCAAACTAGAGTATCGAGGGATAACAAAGCGCCTAATTGGTAAGGTCGTCATTTCCAAGGTGAACAAATGCCACGGGGTTGGGGTTTTAAGAAATATGAAGATTCTAAGGTAATAGTTAAAACATTGATAGATTTAGGGTTAATATGCAAAAATTCCAAAAAGACGAGGATAAAAGGCGGTCCCTCGGCTGCTCGCTCTCTCCTATTCTCTGCCGGTCCTGCCCAACCATCATCGGCTTCATGGCTGCCCACTGCTGCTTCTCCCCCTCCAACCGCCATAATCGCTTTCCGTTTCCTTGCCGTAGCGGCCGGGGCAGCACGACGCTCTCCCCTCCAATCGCCGCTCTCAGCTTCGTCCCTCGTTCTCCTTCACCAGCCCGCTCCCGGCTCTGCAGGATGCGCAGGAAGCTGCGGGCCCTCAGGTAGTAGTAGTAGCAGCAGAGCAGCAGAAGAAGAAGGGAGAACAAGTAACAGTGGAAATCAGTCGGGTCTCTTGTTGTTGTCTCTACCGTTTTAACTCTGGGGTTCTCACATTCTGGGTTGCAGCTCTTCTGGGGAGAACAGCAGTGCGCCTGTGATCTCCGGGAAGCCTCCAGTGCAGTCGAACCCGGTTGTCAGGCTCACTTATCTGGAGGTGGCCACCATCTTCTTCTTCGTCTTTGTTTTACTTTTGACTGACAGATGAAATGGTTTCCCTAGCCTTTTTATGGAAATATTTTCGATTCTCAGGGTAACAGCTGGTTGTGGGACGTGGAAGGCCTGAACATCCTGGTTGATCCCGTTTTGGTGGGTAACTTGGATTTCGGGATACCTTGGCTTTATTCTGCTGCGAAGAAAACCTTAAAGAAATTGCGGGTAATTATCAGAATAATCTATGCGGACCATCAATTACATATTATCTGAATTTGTGTTCTTTCTTCATCTTATATTCCACGAACTTCTAAAAGTGAGGAAAAGAAGAAAATGATCAATCGTGAACTGGTTTCACCGAGAACAAGTGGTCTCAGACCCTCAGGGACGTTTTCTTTCTCTTTTATCTTATTTTCGGCCAGCTCGAGGACCTTCCCGAGGTCGACTGCTTGCTGATAACACAAAGTCTCGATGATCACTGCCATGTGAATACTCTGAGGCCACTCTCTAAGATGCGCCCGGATCTGTGGGTAATTGCCACCCCCAATGCAGAGTCCATCTTGAATCCGATGTTTAGAAATGTAAGTATCTGGTTGTCATCATTGTACACATGACGTGATTATTGTTGCTGTTGATGCTGCAATTACTACTGTTCTTGTGATCTTTTTCATCCCCGTGGCTCTTGTTATTGCTATTAATTGCCTTTGTTTCTATTTTCTAATTGAATGTGCACTTTAGCTTGGGTACAAATCTTCACTATCAGGTTGTGTTGGAAACACAACTCCAGAAAATCTTCCAGATGGTACGACAACTCAAAATTGAAGCATACCCATGTGCTTTTGAGAATGGATCATCATTGCACTTTTTGACCAGATAGCAGGCCTTGAAATTCATAGGTGTGAGGCAGAATCTTGTGGAGGTTTCCTCCCATTCACTGCCACTTAGTCCACAAATGAACCACATAGAGAAGCTTGGGTTCCCAAATGAATACATTTCAAGGATTATGAGAGGATAGGCAGACTCTCGTGTAACAAAATGAAGTCCAGTTTCGATTCCTAAATGAACCCTTAGTGACGAATGTTTAGCTGTAGCTAACCACTTAGTGCTCGGTGGTTAATGCAATGGCCATCGTTTATGCAACATTGCGTTGCAGTTAAACTCGCCAAAGGTTATGAATTCATCCATTAAAACTAAGCACAAAGATTAAACTTTGGTGCCAGCCCTTCATGTCCACATGACCTGTTTATTAATTCCACTGCAGTAGTGCAGTGGTGTATAATGTATATAACTCCCCTTTACTTGTTATGCTGCATCTCTCCAATTCAAGTGATTGTTCCACAGATGAATATTCAGAAGGACATGCTATTAGATTGAACATTTAGCGTAATTAAATTGGCTGTTTATGAAGTTGACATCATTGTCCCCAAAGGAATTGGTAAAGCCTATAGAGGATAGTAGAATCCCTCAATTGACATGAATAAGAAATGATAGGGATGAAGGATTGACTATTTCCATAGAAGTTTGTATGCCTATATTACTTCAAAACCAATTCCAAGAAGAGTGTTATTTGCAGAATTCCTTTTGAGAATATCAAATATTGGCTAAGAATCTAAAGCTGAGTATCCTTGGATTTTAAAGCAAATAAGATAATCTAAAATTATTACCCATCTCACTCCACAACAAATAACCATTTAGCTACATAATAAAGTTGACATTTTGCATGCCCATCCACATTTTGAATAGTTTGCTTTTCTATTCATATAGTTTTTCAGCATCTTAGTCAACTTGCAAGGTCCTTGGTGTAACGTAGATCTTTGACTTCTATTAGAGCCAGGGACTATTATGTCACAAAGCTTCAGGTTTAATGGTGCAGCATGCATATTTGACTTAAATTAGAACTAGGATATATGTTGCCATGAACTTCACAGCATTCACCCCCCCCCCCTTCTCTCTCTCTCTCGCTCGCATGAAGGGTTGTATAATTTATGGATTTCAGGTTTAGCCATTTTTTGGGATTTCTGGGTATTTGGTTTGGCTTATTTAAGGCCTGAAGTTTGAAAATGTTGTATGGGATCAAGGCTTCCTTAAGGGCCATGAACTTGGGGAGTAGGTTTACAGTTTACTTCTGATACAGGAATTTGAGTACTAGCAGTATCTATGGGTGAGATGGCAGAGTACCTGAACAATTATGATCTTCTGCCAACTCAACTATATTGGTCACTTTTTTTGGGTACTTCGGTGTGATGGTTTAAACCACCACCCTAGTTACCAGAACAACCTGGGTTCGAAACCCAGAAAAACCTCCTAAAATACCTCCTTGGAGCGCCGCGCGCTCCATCCTTTATTTTCCCTTTAAACACCTCAATGCGCCAAAGTGCAACCTCGATACCCTGCCAAACTTGGTGTGCATCCGGGCGCCCAGCCACTGGGCCAGCCCGTGCTCAGTGGGCTCCTCCTGTGTCAAGCAGTCAGGGGAAGAGTAATGATTCTGTCTGCGATGATCACGAGGAAAGGAGGCACCAAATCTGTAAGGAGTTCTTACAGGTCTGGTACCATGATAAGAGAAAGGAAAAAAAAGAAGAAGAGAAAACCCTTGCAGCCCTTAGTGCTACAGTAATCTATATGTATAAGATATGTGGCCCAATCCGTTGTAATGCTTGGGCATGAAAGCATCCTAATAGTTGCAACTACAGTAGAAATGAGATACAATGAAGTTACATAGAATTTCACTGACAACATAAAATATGCTGAGGGACGGTCCAGGTGGATTCAGTGCAAGTCTGCAAGAGGTGGCGTGTTATTATGGAAAATCAAGATAAATCCAAAGGTAACTTATCTAGGTTTTCTGTACTTGCAATTCTGCTGCATCTTCTCGTTCTGTAGGTTTTATTCTTTTGTATGAGTGCACATCAATCTCTATTCTTGTTAAAATTACTCTAATTTATTGTGCCATATTAGAATCAAGTAGTGTGTGGTCTCTGATATATTGGAATTCGTTTAGGAATCATATATCATGAACAACGATAGAACACGTACTTCTATGATTGATACTGTTGACAATGATTCATGAGCTCCAAGATATGAGATTGTTAACATGAATCTCGATTCATACTAGAGTTACACTACATTATTGTGTATATTATTGGAAGTAAGTAGGCAGTGATCTCTAACATATTGGAATTTATTAGTGATCTTCATACTATGAATATACTGTTCAACAAGGGCATACTGCCTATCTTTGGCATAAAACCATTACCCATGGATGACAACGATTGGGCTCCAAAATATAATATAAGATTACAGACATCCTAGTAGTGTTTACCGAGTATCTAGCTAATAACTAGAAAGTTTCTGTCATTCTTTTTGACTGCAGATAAACATTTGCCATGTGACTAAGAATTATCATTTGGAAGAAGCCACATCCATCCTTTTAAATTTTCTTTCGTTTTTCTTAATTTATGTTCATGTCTTTATTTGCTGCCCCTCAGTTGTATGAAACTGTCAAATCAAGTACATGTACTTAATTAAGGAAACTTTCAGGTCACGTATTGGAACCTGGTCAAAAGTTCTGAATTGGAAGGAGGAAATGGTACAAAATTGATCATACGTGCTACTGCAGGACCAGTTTTAGGGCCTCCTTGGCAGAGACCTGAGAATGGGTATTCTCGAGGATTTCTATTTTCTTCATGTAGATTATTTGTTTTTTTTGCCCTTCTCATTCTTACATTCTCCTAAAATTTTCTTTCTCTTTTGCTTCTCTTTCCTGTTGTAAATTTTCATTCTCTTGGATTAGTAAGTCTGACATGGGAATATAATTATAGGTATATCATCGCATTTGGAGAAAACCATGGCATTCTTTATTATGAACCACATTGTGTATACAACCAGTCTCTTGTACAGAATTTTCAGGCAGATATCATTATTACACCAGTTATAAGGCAACTGCTGCCTTTCTTTACCTTGGTTTCGGGTCAAGAAGATGCAGTCAATCTTGGAAAATTGCTTCAAGCCAAGTGAGTCACTGTGACCATGATACCTAATAGTTCTAGTTCATGCATGTCATATTTTAATTTTCCGCTGTTTGTACTATAATTTTCAGGTTCATTGTCGCCATGCAGAATGGCGACTTGGACAGCAATGGGATTCTCACAAATATCATAAAAACTGACGGAACAGTTGAATCATTCAAGGTCACTCTTTGGTGGATGTTGGAAATTATTCAATAGTTGCATTATTATGTTTCTGGGGATTTGTTTTATGTGCTTTAATATATGTTATATATATAATTCGGAACTTATCTAGGACACCGGGCCTGCTCCTGGAATTTTATTTCGCAAATTTAGATATACAAGCCTTGTGCTTTGATAATTGGATCACAGTACTTCAATAACTTTGTGTTTCTTGGTTGGTAGTTAGACACATTAGGTTCGATTACAAAATTTTGCAGAGATCATAAAGGGAAACTTACAGCTGCAAAGAACTAGTTCCAATGATCAACCAGCATGTTAAGTCACTAGTGTGGATCAGGTGGTCTTGTAAGCCATGGGACTAGGCTAGTAACTTGGGCACATCCAATTTTTGCTTCTTGATGTAGTTCAGAAGGGATTTTGTTATACTGCTTGCAGATACAATTATAGAACTTATGTCTTGGGATTGGCCACAACTAAATCCAGACCAAGCTAAATTGAAAGAACACCAACTTGACTTTAGTCTGTTTGGGGTAACTCTTATTAGAAGTGCCTTTAGGCTTCCATAGGTTTCATAAGGGAGGATAGAGCTTGGAAATCATTTATGTGGCTTTTGACCTCTAACCGAATGTTATTCAGGACCAATCAGTCAAAGCATTGACGACAGTTTGACGGAAGATGGCCGTTAGAATGAGAGTTAGTTTTAATTCTATTTTGTATTTTCATCCTTATTTAGGTCATTTTTGTAAGTTTAAGTTGTAATAGGATTGATCAGTTTTCTCGCTCTGTTCAAAAGTGATGCTGCATTTGCTTCACGGGATTCTTGGCTGAATCTACTAGGAGTCTGGGGTTGCCTTGTTGAAGCCCGAGTTGATGAAAGTATACTGCAACTGAGTTTGATAGCAGGTACCTCTTGCAAAGAAGTCATTTTCTTCCTTCAAGTCCCACAGCTTCATGTGCACTTGGTCCCACTGCTATGAAGGAACCTGGCCCTCCTCTCCTTTTGCTTACAGTTGTCAGGGTAAGCGGTATTTCACAATAGCAGCTCTGAGAAATTGGGCTTAGGATGTGCCTCTTGCAATTTATATTATATTTGAGTCCTATCAGGGCTTGAGGCTATAAAGAGTTGTATTACCTCATTATAACTCGATGAGTGAAAAGTTGAATAAAAACATTAGTGCATGCTGTTTGAACTCCAAGATGGAGTTACACATGGTCCAGATCAGGATAGGCCGATTCCTGGCCAGATCGCCTAGGGCGATATGATTCCTGGGGTGGGTGGGGGGGGGGGGAAGTAGGCCCTTGGATCACCTGACTTCTGGGTGAATTGGTCCAGGAACGATGAATTTGTCCCCAACCCCCCAGTCTGCCTTGGACTGTATCAGCCCAAATACGGGCCAGTATGGGCATCCCAATACAGGCAGATCGGGCCAATACTGAGTGATCTGGACTTTCCATGAGATGGGAAATCAAAACTATTATCTCCACACGAGGTTTGTGAATAAGTGATTATCTGATAATGAGCAAGGAAATGGCGAATTGCCCAGTCTGATCTATTAGATTGGATCAAGATTGGCCCAGGGTGATTCCTGGGCCAATCTGATGCTTCCTTGATACCCTGAAGCAAGGTTCGCCGCATCGGGGAATCAGGGCGAATTGGATTTTTCCTGATCCGCCACGATTTGCCAGAATCAGACCGATTCGCATGGGAATCGGATGGGAATCGGGCGAATCGGGTTTCGACTGATTCGATCCGATTCGGACTGATTCGATCCGATCCAGCAAACCATGCCCTGAAGTGAGGCAAGAGGTCCAGCATATTTTCTTTTCATTTACTTGCTTCTCTGCTGCGTCTCCCTTCTCTTTCTCTCCTTTTCTGTCGTGTTCTCTCTTCCTGAAACACAGCATCTCCATGGACACGCTGCATCATGACACTTCATTGTGCAGGATCTCAATGATCCATGCATCATACAGCCTGTCTTGTCCGCACTCCCACCCGGACTATTTCTTCTTCTCCCTTGCTTCTCATCCTTCCCCTCACCCTTTCTCTCTGTTTTGATCTCCCTTTTGATTTTCTCTCCCTGGGTTTTTTCTCTCCGCCACAATCCAACCACCATTATATTATTCTTTCCATTTTTTCTCTTCCCCTAGCTACGTCAACCCATATAGCCACAATCAATTTGGGTTTCTGATGTCGAAGTTTGAGTTTTATGCAGTTGTCATATGCCAAAATTTGTATCAGAGTTTAGGGAATGAACTTATTTTCATTTTTTATAAGTTGATATCCTTGATAATTTTTGTGCATATGCTTTCACCAATAATACAAACACTGCGTCTACTGAGCACCCTTCTGAGACTTGACCCCCATCAACCTGGTAATTATTGATGTAAAACTATCACACAGGGAAGAGGGGGAGGAAGGAGAAAAGGTGGATGATCAAATAATCCATGGGTGGCTGCTATATGTTGTAGAGAAAACTGCAGCCACCCCTTTTTATATCACTGTTTAGGGTTAACAATAAAAAAAGGATTACATACTAATATACCCTTGATAAGAAAGCAAAATAACAAACCCAGCCATGCCTACTACTTAACTAACAGGGACAAAAACTGCCTCTCTACCACCACTGCAACTACACTCCCCCTCAAACTGAACATAGATATCAAGCATGCTTAGTTTACTTAAACAGGAGCAAAATTGATCCGCAAATTGTTTTTTTGTAAACACATCAACCACTTGATCTCTGGATTTGACATAAGGTAGGCAAACTTCTTTTGAGTCCAGTTTCTCCCTAATGAAATGCCGATCAATCCTGATATGCTGGGTGCGATCATGTTGCATTGGATTGTTGGCAATGCTAATGGCAGCTTTGTTCATAGTAAAACTTCATAGGGAGACACACCTCCATACCAAGATCAGTTAAGAAAAGTTTTAACCATATCAACTTTGTGATACAATTAGCCATGGCTCAGTGTTCCGCTTCTGCACTAGATCATGCACAAACTGTCTGTTTCTTGCTTCTCCAAGTAATCAAGTTCCTTGCTAGCAAAAGGCAATAACTAGTAGTAGATCTCCGATCACTCTTTGAACCTGGCCAATCAGCTTCAGAATAGCTTTCTACAAATAATTTGTTTGATTTAGAGAACAGAAGACCCTTGCCAGGACAACACTGGACGTACCGGAGTATCCTCTCAACAGCTCTCAGGTGAGGCACCCGAGGAGCATGCATAAACTCACTCACTGCATAAGTTAAATCAGGTCGTTTAAAGCAAACACCCAACCAGCCATTGATATTTCTTTTTTTTTTAGTGTCAGATAACAATTTACCTTCAGAGTCACTCAACCCATAATTGGATTCAATTGGTGTGTCTGTTGGTTTACACCCAGGCTTACCCGTTTCCTTCAAGAGATCAAGGGCATACTTCCTTTGGCTGATACATATTCTCTTCTTGGAGCGAGCAACTTCAACACCAAGAAAGTAAAGTTCAATCAGATCTTTAATGTCAAATTCTTGTGCAAGATTCCTCTTTAGATTTACAATTTCTTCTGTGTGTTCACCAGTAATTATCATATCATCGACATATACCAGCAGCACAACAACCTTTTTATCTTGCTATTTGATGGAAAGAGTATGATCAGAATTTCCTTGTGACTAGCCAAAGATCAACACGGCTTTCTTTAACCTCTCAAACCAAGCTCTCGGTGACTGTTTAAGACCATAAAGGGCCTTGTTGAGGTTACAGACTCTCCCCCTTATGTCAAGAGGGGCTTGCATGTAGACCACCTCCTGTAAATCACCACATCTAATTGATAAAGAGACCATGAAAAATGGACAGCAAGTGCCAAAACAGTGCGGACAGATTTGAAACGAGCAATAGGAGCAAAAGTTTCAGAATAATGAATGCCATAGGTCTAGGTGAAACCACGCACAACCAACTGTGCCTTATATCTTTGAATGGAACCATCTGCATTGAACTTTATGATGTATACCATTTAGAACCTCCTACACTTTGACCTGGAGGCAAATCCACTAAGTCCCAATTTTTTGAAGAGCACTCAATTCTTCATTCATAGCTTGCGCCCACTTTGGGTCTCTCATAGCCTCAGAATAAGAAGCGGGAGGGAACATGATAAGAGAAAATAGTAGATAAAAAGAACAGTAAGTAGGAGAAAGACGAGAATAGAATACATATTGAGAAATAGGATGATGAGTGCAAGTTCGATATCCTTTATGAAGTGCAATGGGAAGGGTCAAGTTGGGTAGAGTCTCACCTGAAGTAGAAGTGGTAGGCCAACCTGCAGACACAGCACATTCCGAAGGTGCCAAAACAAAGCTTCCTTGGTCAAGGAGAAAAAGGGTCTACGGAGGATGTATGGTCTAGGTTCACTATCCACTGTTATTTTTTCATGCTGGAAGTGGAAGCCAAAAGTTGTTTCCAAATAAAAGTTTTGCACAAGACCATTTTTTTTTTATAATTTCTGAGGGAGATGATGGGTATCCCAGAGGGGAGATCTGTTCCTGCTTCACCACCACTGATCCCCAGGTATAATGCTATATAAATGAAAACATAATAAACAATGGAGGGGATGTCGCTGCTCTTCCCTGCCTATCTTAGCAGGAGCATCTCCTACCTGATTCCCCTCATGATAAATATGATTTTTGCTAACAGCTGTTGTGTCCAGCAATAAACTTAATCCATCAATTGTCCACGGATGTTTTTCTCTTTTTGAAGGAGATTAATCAGCACCATTGAGTCACATTGAACTTGGAGACCACATTCTAGAGCAAGGCGGAGGCCATCAATAAGGGCTCTAGCTCTGCTACTATATTGGAGGCAATCCCGTGGTAAAAGGAAAATGCAACATAAATGTGACCTTGCTGATTGTTAATGCCCCTCACTACCAGCTTCTCCAGGATTCTCTTTTCTCGAGCCATCGATGTTCATCACCAGGCCTGTTGAGGAAGCTTTCCAGTGGACCAGTAAATTCAGAGATTCCTTGTAATTGATGTTCATAATCTGCACTTCCTGCATGACCTCACACTGAAGAGTAGATGGCTTAATCTTAAGAGTTCTGCCATTCAAACATTTAGATACAGTTTGAATAATTTCTTTTCTGATGTGTCTAAGGTTAGGATATATCCCTTCAAATTTCAAAGTGCTGCAGGCATTCCAGGTATGCAAAAAATTAATATACGCAACAGAGAGAGATAAATCCATGAGGATTGTGCACCTTGCAAGCTGAGATAAAATTCCAAAGTCTTAAGGTGGTTTAGGCAGCCTGTTGCATTTTTTTGTCAAAGAAAAAATTCCCAAGTCTTATAATTATCTTACTATAGTCGAGTATCAAGCGAGCATCATTAAGATCCAACAGAGACCAATATGATTAGTAAATGTATATGCTTGAGCATGTATACTTTCTAAGAGTGTACATGTGTTATGATGTATATATGACATACATAGAAAATTAGAAATATGATATGATAGTCAAATAAAAACCCTGCTAACTGGATTGACTCACTGGCAGTCTATCCAGTGAATTCCATGGTCTGAATTCCTTCTAATGCCATAGCTTAGCACTTACAACAAGGGGAAGGAGAGGGGAAACACGATGGTGAGGTGGTGCTCCCAGTGCTGCTGCACGACGGCGACAGGATAGGAAGTGGTGTGATGGCATGGTAGCACAGCGGGGAAGAGCAGTGGTGGTCAACTGGTCTCCTTGTTGCAGGGAGGGGCTGTTGACATAAAAAATAAAATTTGGTGTCAATCCCCCATTAATTATTCCCAGAAATCCCCCTCCCCTAAACCAATGAAGGCACCATCGGTTAGGGGGTTTTTTCCCCTAACCAATGGGGCTACCATCGGTTAAGGGGGAAAATCCCCCTTAACCGATGGTGCTTCCATCGGTTGGAGGGGGAGACCCTCCAACCGACGGTGCTTCCATCGGTTAGAGGGGAACTCCCCTCTAACCGATGGAAGTTCCATCGGTTAAGGGGAATCCCCTAACCGATGGGGCTTCCATCGGTTAGGGGAGTCTCCCCCTTAACCGATGGAACCCATCGGTTAGGGGGGATTCCCCTTTAACCGATGGATGTTCCATCGGTTAGGGGTCCCCTTCAAAAAAAAAAAAAACTGAAAACAGGAAAAAAAAAGAAAACAGTAAAAACACACTCAAACACACACACCCTAACGATGGTACCCCATCGGTTAGAAGGGTGTGCCTCCCCTAACCGATGGTACCCCATCGGTTAGAAGGGTGTGCCTCCCCTAACCGATGGTACCCCATCGGTTAGAGGGACCCCCATTCCCTAACGATGGAAGCCCCATCGGTTAGAGGGAATTTTTCCTCTAACCGATGGAAGCCCATCGGTTTGGGGACCCCCCCCCATCCCATGCAATGTAAGGGGTGCCTTCCCCTATAAAAGGCACCCATCCCCCCATTTCAAGAGGGGGGGCCCCCGGAAGGTGCTACAGCCCCTCAAAAAAAAATTGCTGTCCCCTTTCCCTTTGAAATTCCAAGGAATAGAAAAGTTTCCAAAGTTCCCCATCTCTCCCTCAACCTCCTTTCTTGTGTGTGAAGGTATCAATTCCCTTCCCCACCCGAGCAGAGTGAGAGTTGAGAGGTCATCCTGATGCGGCATCGGCAAACTTCTTCGGCTAAAAGTCCGCAATAGCGGCATAGGCCCCCATGGGCTATAGGTTCTAAATACCGTCCATTCTGGACATATGGTATTTAGATACCTTTGTAATTCGTGCCACCTCCCATCGAGTTTTAACTCTCCGGGATGGTGTGTTTGTGCTATATGCATATGTTTCTTAGAGGAGACTCTGCCCAAGTGGAGATTCTGCTCGAGAACGTATTCATATATTCACAGATTCATATTTTATATATATGTTTCTTAGAGGAAACTCTGCCCAAGTGGAGATTCAACCTAAGAACATATCTATAAATTTCAAAATCTGTGTTTATATTTATATGTTTCTTAGAGGAGATTCTGCCCAAGGGGAGATTCTGCCCAAGAACGTGTTGTATATTCACAAATTTGTATTTTTATATGCATGTTTCCTAGAGGAAACTCTGCCCAAGTGGAGATTCCGCCTAAGAACATATCTATAAAACTCAAATTTGTGCCTATAACATGTGTTTCTTGAAAGGAAGCTCTGCCCATGTCAAAGTTTTCCTTCTAAAAAACATATCAATGTAATCACAAACTTTGTATTCATTAAATGTGTTTCCAAGAGGAAACTCTGCCCAAATGGAGTCTCCGCCCACGGACATGTCTATATAGTCATAAATTCGCAATTTAATGCGTATGTCTCTCAAAAGGAATCCTGCATATGCAGATGGTACCTTTTGCCGGATACTCCACTCAAACAAAGATACTGGTGAGAAAATATGCGTAAACTGCAAATTTGTGTTCATACACACATACTTTCTTAAGGACAAAATCTCTCCGGGCAAAGATTCTCTAAGGACACATGGATATAAGTACATGTTCATATGGATATATCTCCGTGAAGGCATTCCGCATAAGCAGAAACTCTGCCAAAATAAATTTATGAAAATTGTGTTGATATACACACATCCAAAGAAACAGAGGACAAGACCCGAACTGTGCTCAGATACTCCAAAGAGCAGCACGAATGCATACTCACAAGAACTGCGTTCATATGGACAGTTTCCAGAAAAGGAACTTCAAGTTGACAAGAACGTCCATGGAGATATGTGCATACGATCTCCGAAAATCATACTCATACAAGTAAAAAAAAATGAATGATGAATGAATGAAACAATGAACGAGGAGAAGGGAAATTTGCCTCAATTCAGACTTCATTTAAAAGAAAGTGTTGTAAAAGAATATCACGTCATAAAAAAAATTGATGTAGCAACTCTTCTAATACAGAAATGCTACTTCGAATCATGACTTCCCCCAAGCTCAGAATCAAATGCACGGGTATACGCCCGTATGCAATAATAATCCTCAGGTTTTTCAAAATAAAACCTTCAAACAACCTAAAATGATCTTTCTCCAAAAAGGAGAGGAGGGAGACCCAAATGGGTTCACGGAAACATATCTGTTCCCTTCTTAAAAGTCATATCTCGGACTCCACAAAGGGCAGTCTTTTCGAAATGAAACACTCAAAGCAAAAGCATTTCAAAAATAACCAAAAGAAAAAATGATACATCACGACCAGGATTTTCTAAAAGAATGTGTATTTTCTCATCCCTTTGCTATGAATGGTATTCGGGTTAAAACTGGTGTTAAATAACACCAAGAGTCTTAACTCGATGTAAATGTAACATCGACTCCGGTCGATGGAGACAGAGGTCCAGCACATGTTACCTCAATCACCTGATGAGTATAGATACGGGACTCAAGGAGTTCAGATTAAAATACGGTGCACCGTCCGTTCCACGGACATCATACCCGTCCGTCCCACGGACATAATACACGTCCGTCCCACGGACATCATACCGTCCGTTCCACGGACATCATACCCGTCCGTTCCATGGACACCCAAAAATACTTTCTCCGCATTACGCGGACTTTTCTTCTGTCTGTTAGACAAACTGGCACGCCCGCAAATCATAATACACAAATCAAAGCATGTGAAATAAATGAATACCAAATGAAATGAATACATGAACAAGATAAAATGAAATGAGCAATTCAAAATCAAATGAATGATCGATGATATTTTTCCCGTGTCAACAGGGGCCGGAACGCGCAGCAGCAGTGGTGATGACGGCCAGGGGTGTGTCATCCGTTGGCCGGGCCGATCGATGGCATCGGGATTCTCGCCCCACCCTTCTTAGGTGCAGGGTTCCCTTCGCGGGATGGAGCTTTCTCTGGGGAATTCAAAGAGTCAAGAAAAAACCTTTCAACTTTTCATCACCTTTTAAAATGCTAAACAACCCACTTTTATAGTGGGTGGGGTGGGGTAACCTTACACTTCTTAATGGGCCAATCCACCTAAGGCCCATGGACTACATGATAATTAAGGACTCAAAATAAAAGATATAAAAGGCTCTTAGTACACTAAGTACATGCTACTAGGCCTTATAAAACATGTATAACTCTGGCCCAAAAGATATTAAAAACCTAAAAATGATATGGGCCCAAGTATCCAAGGGTGGCCCAACATGCTCCTGCATCAGGATTGGTCACATGCCAAATATAATATAGATTCTTAAGATTTGATGATGTAGCAAGATCTAGGGAGAGTGCAATCGAGGCTGTGATCTGCTGGAGTGTCCCAATCATCTGCGTCATAGTAATCTAATTCATCCGAAGGGTCTGAAGTGCGAAATAGTCTGTAACTGAGAGTCTTCCCTACCTCGTGGCATAGATAACATTCTCCTATTGATAGACACAAACTGCATTCTTCTTCTCCCGATACATCATATCTAAAAAATCCACATCTCTTGGACTTTTTGCTTTCGTATAATTAATCTTCTCTGAGCATCTTCTACAGAGCATGGATTGCAAAATTGGGGTCCCGATCCGATTCAACGGGGGAATGGCTGATCGCCCCTGATTCTACTTAGATGCGGCCCAATTCCCTTTTTAAGGAATCAGCTTGGATTTAACCCTAATTAGGGTTTAAAAATTGGACAAAAGCCTCAAATTTAACCTTACTTAGGATTTAAAAATAGGAGATTTTGTCTAATTAATATATTTATAGTACAATTAAGTACCCCAAACACTCAATTGCATTGATTGGAGTTTGATTGTGGACTTAATTGCATTAATTGATTGTCATTGCACAAAAGCCCCAAATCTAACCCTACTTAGGGTTTAAAATTTGGAGATTTTGTCTAATTAATGTGATTAGAATACAATTAAATGCCCCAAACACTCAATTGCATTGATTGGAGTTGATTGTAGATCTAATTGCATTAATTGACCGTCATTGCACAAAGCCCCAAAATTAACCCTACTTAGGGTTTAAAATTGAGGATCTTGTTTAATTAATATAATTAGACTACAATTGAGTGTTTGAAACACTAAATTGCATTGATTGGAGTTTGATTGCAGATTTAATTGCATTAGTTGACCGTCATTGCAAAAAAGCTCTAAATACTTAGGGTTTAAAAATAGGAGATTTTGTCTAATTAATAAACTTTGAAAAGGATTGCATCGATTGTAGGAAACTTCTAAATATCATCACCATCAGAGCCTTGTCCCATTATTTGGGGTCGGCTACATGAATCCTTTTCAAAGATTTGTGTCAAGCATGGTTTGACGTGGCGGATCGAATCGGTCTAATTCGTCCGAATCGGATCGAATCAGGAGAAACCTGATTCGCCCGATTCCCATCCGATTCCCATGCGAATCGGCCCGATTCGGGCGAATCGTGGCGGATCAGGAAAAACCCGATTTGCCCTGATTCCCCGATGCGTCGAACCTTACTATCAAGTGCAATATTCGTGTTTAAACCCAATAAGTCAAAGTCCTTCCTAATAACGTCGCACCATCTCAACCTAGCTATTTTACTGGCATCCACTAAGATTTAGTTTCATTTTTTAATCGGGACCGAGTTAGAGCAACGGTGCACGTGCACGAACCACCTGAGTCTAGTTTCTCTCATTTTCCTATCAATTGGAGCTATCACCAAGTCCTCACGGAAGCACGCATTCTTAATTGTATCTTTCTTAGTCTTACTACACATCCATCTCAACATCCTCATCTTTGCTACACATATTTTGTTAATGTGTTTCTTTCGCATTGGCCAACACTTGGTACCACATAACAAAGCAGGTCTCACAGCTGTTCTATAAAACTTCCCTTTAAGTTTCACGGGTATGCGACGATCGCAGAGGACTCCTGATGCACTTCTTCATTTTAACTAGCCTATCTTAATCTTGTGTGCAACATCGTCATAAATCTTCCCATCCTGAGAACACAATTATTAGTGTCTTAATCATCTCTATTGTTGTTTATGATAGATGTACATGATAAGAATTGAATTTCATTGCGTTTATATTGAACAAAAATTGTATGTGTTTTTTCTAACTTTTTGTGTCATTTTCTGATTTTCCCCCTGAATTTCCTTTATTTTTCATCCACTGGATCAGCCGATCCGATCCAGATCAGGGTTAGTGGGGTCCGATCTGGGACCCCGATCCAATCCCGCACTCCATGCCACAAAGTTCACTATCCGGGTCATTATTATACTGTTGCCTTCAACCCAATCATCAAATTTGGCTTTGGTTTCTCAATATTTCCATTGATATAACCATAGTATGCTTCTCACCGTCTCACGGATATACAGCAGACTCTGACCACTCAATGTAATTTATTTGTTCAACGACACTGGAGTGATCTGCAAAGAGTGTTGTTCATGATATGAGACAACCTTTGCAGTTAAACCTCCATCTTTGCCTTGAGATGTATTGGGAGACTTTGGTGATTCGGCCATCTCCCCCTTTTTCTGAACCCACCAACTGACAGAAGCCTATGACCAGCCTCACCAACTGCAAGAGAACATGCATGAAGAGACTAGGAAGCAGTTGAGAGAAAAAACCGCTCGTAGGGGGTGCCGTGATCTGTGTAGGGCTCAAAGAATCAACCCGAGCAGATTATACCAGCAACTTGATGGTTCAGAAATTGAAAAAGAAGGTAAGGAGAGACCGATGTGGAAAACGAACTGGAATAAGGCCTGCGATAGGGAAGAGGAAGGACACTGCAGTTGTAGCAAACAACACCAGTGCGGTGATGTTCCTGGCAGGCCCTAGTGCAGCAATATTGCCCCGCACAGCCCCTACTGTGCAATCAATCAAGGAGCAGCCCCTAGCGCAACAGTCCCCAGCACAGCAGTCTTCTCAGCCACCGGCAGCAAAAGACCCCCTCTCTCACGTATCCCTTCTTTGATACCATGAACACACCAGGCCGATTAGGAGAGAGAAAGAAGGAGAGGATGATGCACCAAGAACCAGAGACGGGCTTGCCTCACACTAGGCCGCCCCTCCCTCACTAATTTATATTAGGGCAACCGTACATAATACAAAAGGACAAGTCTGTCCCTTAGGTAACTACACAGGGCGCGGCAGAATACAACTGGAAATAACCATAGGGAAAAAGATAGAACTACCCTCAACTTAATTACACTCAACAAGGGCAAATATGTCACTCAACAATAGTTTCACTGATACGATTTGACATTTGATGTTAATAGAATTGGGTAATTGTTTTATTGAGCTTTCAGTATTTTATTATAATTTAGTTGTTTATTTTCATGTATATAGCAATTGTCAGATCTCGATATTCATCCATGGATTTGAGAACTGAAAATTTGCTTGATTAATATCTTCCCCCCCCCCCCCCCCCCCCCGTCTCCTACCTAATATGTGCTTGGCAGGTAACCGGGATGCTGGGAGTGTTATAAAATACTCATTAGTAATTATTTTCTGAATTATTCCAAGGCATGGATGAAACTATCTTTGACTAGTGTTAAAGCATGTGTACAAAAAAAGAGTGCATGCAAATTATCAGAGTGCATAATCCTGATTAATTTTGAGTTATTCCAAAGCAATGATAGTGGTAATGACCTTTGGCACGAGTGCTAGAGTGGGTCTATGAAAAAGAAGTCCATCTGAAATTTTAGAAATATACAGCACAAACGTAAGGCTCTCTCATAAACCCTGTATTGGTGCTAAAGCAATTAGTGTCACATGGATGAGTTAATCTAAATGAAGTTGGATAGTTCCCTGCTTAATTGGATGATAGAGTTGCTCTTTTGTGCATGACCCAAGCTGGCATCCGTATTGGTTTTTCCATAAGCAAAATATTGAGACCAGGGTGCATCTCATCTGCCATCTCCTTGGTGATACTAAAAAGATCTTTCGGGTTCTGTTCTCTTGAAGCGTACATCTGCATGTATATGTACTTCTGTTTGTCATGGGTAAAGGTACACTGCCCTTGTGGCGTAATAGCATTAAACTCATCATATTGTTATGTTATTGCAAAGAGAAAGTAGGAAAGTGCAGTAAGTGCAATCCACCTAGGATGACAGCCCATGTGCTGTCATGTGGTTTTCTTTTTTTTTTTGAAATTAGCTTCTTTTTTTTTGGAGCCTAACCTATCTATTTTGGAGTCTAACTTTTTATTTTGTGGCGTAATAGCATTAAACTCATCATATTGTTATGTTACTGCAAAAGACTGACGGTTAAATCTATCTGATATCTGCACAAGTATTTATGCATATAGACATGTGAACATAAAATTGTGTAGAGAGCATAGCTTCGATGATCTGGTTTAAAGTGTCTCCAATTTGAATTCTTGAATGCCTTGGCACTGTCCCAGATGGTTATTCTTCTGATCTCACCATTGCAGTTTATTTATTGTAAGCTCTCTCTCTCTTTATATATCATCAGCAGTTCAAGTAAGCAACCATAAATGTTATATAACATTTGTTTTCAATCTAGCCCAGTGGAACAGAGGTTTGCATGTTTGCTTGGCGGTTCTCTTGTCTATATAGGTTTATTGGTTTGTTGTTAAAACTCTTCTCGTCTGTTGGCCAGAAACTCTCGTCAAGGGATGTGCCTGATGCACGTGTTTTGGTGCCAACACCGGGTGTCCCGCTTGAGATTTCGTTGTCCGCAAGAGTTTCGTAGTTTGTATACTTCATCTGCTCTGGCGATGGACACTCTACTACACTATCACTTGTAAACCCCCCATTGAAACTTCAAATGTAACATGACTTGGTTACTTCTGTATAGTGATTTAGTGGGAAGGTCCAATTATTCTGAAATCTTGTTTACTTATTGAATTCATATTTTAAAACTTGATCCCAAGGCTCTGCCCCATCTCACGGGTTCCTAAATAACAATCTCTTTTCTATACTCAATTTTCCTAGGGTTTTAATTATTCTAGACTCTGATATCGTCCTAACACAAAATATCAAAACGTAACAATTGTAGCTTTCGTGTCATTTGGAGGATAAATATATAATGATCTAAATGTGGGCCATAAATTCTAATTGTAATTGCAAATAACAATGAGAATTTTTTATTGATATATCAAGGTCTAATTTTATTACATCGACTCTTTGATGACTACATCACAACTTCTTTTCACTATTACATTAGTACTGTGATGGTTTTCATCGTTTGGATTCTAAACAGAATTCGAGTTGACTTCGTCTCTTGTGAACCACTACGGCTCGCAAGAGATATTTACACACGTATCCAGTGTGAATATAGAACATTTAAATATATATATAAAGATATGTATCATTCACATGATCTTACACATATTTATATGAAGTTATATTGTCTTAATATAATAACTCATATCTAAAAGAAAAAGTACAACAGTATGAGACATATCTTGAGATGCACAACTAGAGCAAAAGCTCGCATTGTTGATATTACAAGTCTGCCTCCAATAACACTTCGACTAACGATCACCTGAAAAGAGAGTGTAGGGATGTGAGTCTCACAAGTTACCGGATCAGTAGGGAAACTCTCAAACACAGAATCAACGAATGACATATAACATGCGAGTAACACAATAAATGTAAATCACTTCCGACTAGAAATAAAGCACAATTAATAGAAGGTGGCTCGAAACTCCCATATTCCATGCACACATGCCTCTTAAATCAAAGAGTAGCTCTAATCACTTAATCATTGGAGTTAAGAGTAACTGTTAAACAGGAATTAAAAGTAGTCTATTAGAAGGCGGATAGAAAATGTGGCAATGACTAAACTTCAGATCATAGACCACTACAATTCTAAAAAATCCGAGTCGAAAAAGACATGACACTACCACTCAGATCATGGTAACGATCCGTGCAAGAAACCATAAGAAAAACCTCTTAGTCTTGCAACCATAGACGCTGAGTCTAATTGCGGCTCCACCTCTACAAGAACAATATATTGTATTGGAGACCAACCAACACCACGTGCAGTCTGACTAGACTGCAGACCCACACCTGTCACACCTTTACGAGTTCCGGAGTCCGTATAGTGAGGTTGTGGAAATAAGAGACTAGTTGGGGATAGCAAGTTTTGCTGGTGTCCACTCCCCCAACCACGATTGCACTACAAGCGACTGAAAGAAAGAACAACCACATCACTAGTCAATGCCCCACCTTCGTCTTTCCCTTAGTCAGACGATAGCTCACCACAAGGGAGTAAGGGAGTCCAAGAAGACGACAAGACCTTGTCGGTACCACTGTATCAGGACTAACCCCAGGCACACAAATGTCTGGCTCACAAAGAATCTGAGGTACCCGACTAGAGAGGTACTCCGAAGTAAGCATCAGATCACCGAACTCAATAAAACCACAATCACAACGTCAAACACATTTATATTATTGGTAATCATTACTCTTACAATAACACCATTAAGAACCATTATTTAGCGACCTTAGATATTTATGCCCGAAAAGACTCCATATCCAGTCCCGCCTCCTGCGAACAGATCGAAGTCTTGCAAGAGATATCTCACACACGTGTCGAGTAAGAATATATGAGACAACCACACTGTATAAAGATACATGATCTCATATACATTTATAAAATTACATTGTCTCACTACATTATTATATGTCCAAAAGAAAAGTACATAAGCTTAGGCATACCCGAGATGTACAATAAGAGTCAAAGCTCACACAACTACTGGTGGTACATGTTTGCCTCCACGAAGCCACACTCGCTAAACACCTGAAAGGGGGTGTAGGGGTGTGAGCCTCACAAAGTCACAAGGTCAGTAGGGAACTCCTCAAAACAATAACATACATAATCCACGTGTAACTGAAGAAAACATTAATTAACACAAGTCCACCGGTCAGCTCACATGTAACAATTAAAAGGAAACACACCGAAAGCTGTAACATAAACATGCTTTCTAATGAACAAAAATAAACATTTCACTATACATAAGTAAACAACTAACTAATAATAAACATGTACAATTACTAGACACTACTATAACATCATGATTAACCAGAAGCACACTGCCAACTATGAGCTACTCAACATAATAAAACACAGAAGATAAACCACCGAAAGAACATTATAGAAAATGCTAGACCAACTGTAGAACTGAGCGGTACTAAGCTAACTATACTAAACTCACTACAGAGTAAACCACAAGCAAAGTCAGAAGGCGCGTCGCTATCACACGGGTCATGACTACCGATTCATGACACCAGTATCCGACCCAGACAAACCAATTCACAAGAAACATATCTCAACCTCGCAGCCATGGACGTAAGGTCCAACTGCGGCTCCACCTCTACAAGTGCCAACAAATTGTGGAGACCAACCAACACGACACTTGTAGCGACACACGTTGCAGACTTGTGCCTGACACACCTCTACGAGTTCTAGGTCCCGCAGAGTGAGGCAAGTGGAAACACGGGACTAGTTGGGGACCAGTATGTCTACTAGTGTTCGTCCCCCAACCATGAGCATGCTACGACTGAACATAAAGCCAACCACAGCACAAGTCGCTACCCAATTGTCATATTTTCCTCAGCCAGACGTACAACTAAGAAAAAAAAAGTGAGGATGTCCATAAAGACAACATAGACCTCTACGATAGACACAATATCGAGACAAACCCCGAGCACACATGTGCTTGACTCACAGAAAACCTAGGGTACCCGACTGGAGAGGTATTTCAGAGTAAGCGTCGAACCATCAAACTTAGCAAACCACGTCAATTCATCACAAAATACTATTGATTACCAAACCACACTTTTAAACCTCTGGATCATAAACCATCACAGTCCACGATTGCTTATTATCGGTTAACACATAACCTTTAACTTATACATTCAAAACTTGTAAGCCTTATACTCATAAACCATACTTCAACATAACTAACATGATGAACATTAGCCACTACTAACCATAAACCGATCTATTAACACTAATTCATGCATTACTAACATTAACATGACTTAACATCTTAAACTAACATTAAATAACCAAAGCCAGGCCCACACAGATGACAGGACCCCACATAGCCAAGCACCAAGTAAAACACTTTGGGAAGCAGAACGCGACAGGGCCGACGGTTGCGTTAAGATCGCGACAACTCGATAGGCCGCGTTCTTAATGTGCCTGTCCAACAAACCGCGATATGAATGCGACAGTTTGACATGTCGCATTTACAATGAGAATGCATCAGCGTGGGGGCCACGACCCTGAACGCGATTGCCCGACCCATTGCGTTCTCAGACAGAATGCCAGAACCCTCGTTCCTGCACAGAAACTTCGCAGAAACCTCCATTTCCATCAAACCATGATTATACACATCGACGAACTCATTCAGGAGTCACATACACATACTAACTCATGGTTTTCATGCTTTAAACCAATCAAATAGTGTAAATAAATGAGAAGGATTCCCTAACAATGTGAAGAACATGAAGAACAATACACTGGCGGCGTTTTCCATGCTCTGGATGTCCTCCTCGTGTGGAAACCACGCCGAAATTGAAACTCTCGAGTTGAAATCGCCCAAGCCACCTCTAGCAGAGCCTCCCTCGGCTTTCAACTATGTTTGGCCAACAAACCAAACATAAAGCAATTGGTATCAAGAACGCGAAGTAGGGGCCCGTCACGTTCAGAACGCGACGCACCTGGAGGCCACGTTCACAAGGATAGTGCCATACGCCGGCCCCACACATGCCACGTGTCTCACAAGCAGACAAAACCTCGAAAAAAGGCGGCAATGAGATTGCGAGGGGACGGTAGCATTTAGAACGCGTCGCCCACCCCCGTTGTGTTCTCAAACAGAGAACCAGTGGGTTGTTTGGGCTAAAACTTCTGGCCCACAACAGCCACACAACACACCAAAGCCACAACCAAGGCCCAATGGCCACGCATTGTCACAAAAGCACCACATTAAACCATTAAACTCATGACGCTACACATTCACTCATCACAAATCTTACAATCATTACCATATCCTTATCACCGGATCCTTGAACCTGGGTACAATCGACCACATGATCAATCCCAAGTTCCACAAGATGATTAATGCACAAGGAATCACTTAACAACCACAAATCCTATTATTAAACCACAATAGGACCTTTGTATAACCGGATTCAAAACCCAGTTGACCTAAAGGTCAACCCTGAAGCACCACTGAAGAAAGATCCTCGAGGAAACCAGAACACATCTAGGGGCCGAACCACGTTAAGAATGCATCTGCCCGATAGACTGCGACTCCAAGCAAGAATGCATCATGGGTCCCGATCGCGCCATGAATGTGACTAGCCATCCGGCCTCGTTCTTAGCCAGAATGCCAATTCCACATATTTCACTTAGAAACCCCAACGAAGCACTAACTTTTATGATTCTGAATTATTGTGATTAATTGTACTCATTTTGGATAATTCCATAAAATGCTCTTGTTATGAATTCAATTCAATTGCATAAAATGCTCTTATGAAAATCTGTAGCCTATTTAGTATGGGCTTTAAGGTTATTTATCTTCTGCAGGAGCATAGTAAAGAGGACATAGTAACAAGTAACTTCTGCAGGAGCATCCACCATTTTAGAACTTATCCCGATTTTTTTTGCTATATATATATATATATATATATTAAAAAATATTAAAAGAATAGAGACCGATTAGGGATCGAATTAATTCGGTCACTATTCGGTTCCTAACTAATTTCTATTTAGGAACCGAATTGATTCGGTCACTATTCGGTCCCTAAATTAGGGACCAAACAGTGACCGAAAAATTCGGTCCATAATTTCTAATTTAGGGACCGAATTGATTCGGTCACTATTCGGTCCCTAAATTAGGGACCAAACAGTGATCGAAAAATTCGGTCCCTAATTTCTAATTTAGGGACCGAATTGATTCGGTCACTACTCGGTCCCTAAATTAGGGACCGAATTTTTAGGGACCGAATTTTTCGGTCACTGTTTGGTCCTAATTTAGGGACCGAATAGTGACCGAATTAATTCGGTCACTGATAAACAAATTTTAGTGACCGATGGAATTCGGTCACTAATCGGTCACTATGATCGATTAGTGACCGAATTCCATCGGTCACAGATTTGTGACCAGAAATTGGCCATCGACGAGTTCGGTCTCTATTCGGTCACTATTCGGTCTCTGATTATTTTAGTGACCGAATAGAGACCGAATAGAGACCGAAAATGTTAGTCTCTAAATGCGTTTTTTCTTGTAGTGACTCAAACACCAAAACAAGTTTTACCACATGTCTAAATCCATTAAACAATTAAATATCATAAAGTTACATTCAACGACAATATTCAACTTTAAATTGGAAATCTAACAAAATTAGCATGCTTTTGACAAATTTAAATAAATCAAACAATCACAATTAAAATTAATCAAATCGCTACTAGCTCAGGGACGAAAAGCAAATGCAAGAAACCAACAAAATCTCTCTACCTCTGCGAAGAACAGCTCCTTGGGGAGGCCTCCTCGTGATCTGATCGCTCCTCCCGCTCCAAAACCACATCAAGTGAGGTGCAAATCCTTCAAAACCGCCGTTGAAAATCCAGAATCGCTTGAGAAGTACCATCTCTCCACTGAAATAGAGTTTTGCCCTATTTAGTCGGCGAAATAGGGTTAAAATGCACTGGAATTGAAAACACGGCAAAGGTGTATGTTGTGTTAAAAATGAGTCCTATCAGGCGACCGTGTTCTTAAATGCCACGCCACACGTTGCACCAAGGCGTGCCATGTGTCGCGTATGCACCAAAAGACTAGAAACAACAGTTATGAGAACATGTCCGGGATGGTGGCCGCGTTATTAATGCACCACCTAACCCCGCCACGTTCTCAACCAGAGAACCATAGTGCACAATGGGCCCCAAAACAGTAACTCAACCCTCGAAAGTCCCAATCACAATCCATCAGGCACACATTAGCCCAATAACCAATTGAAACCCGACAACTGAGAATCTAAAAGGTCTTGACATTATAAGTACTAACTCCCCCATACTAACTAAACTCAATAAAAGTAAAAGTGTTTTTTATCATTCTTGGGGCTCTCCATTACTCTTGTCCCTCCTCATCTGTTTGTGTCTTATCATCGGAGCTACCTAAAAATAGTTGAGCAACACTAAATGAGCGAAAGCCCAGTAAGAATTGACTCTTTCATCAAGCATACTTACGTAATTAACATTTGGCTATAACGATGACATAAAACATGAAGAATGTAAAATCATGCACAACATCTAGTAAGGACAATAATAAGAGGAATATAAACTTCAGGGGATGTGATTAAAGCATCAGTTCTAGAGGAACAAATCAAGCTATACAACAATTATATAGAATACACTAGATTTGGCCATATAATAAGACATTCAATTGGGTAATAAGCAATCACTTCGATAGCATTCATGAATAATGAAATTTTCTTGAATAATCTTGTATTCTTTTGGTGTAATGTCACATTGCGATGTTCGTACATACTTCGAGGCACTCTCCCCGAGGACTCCACAAGAGCCTATTGCATAGACATTGGTAATTGGTGAACCAAGGTTCTATTCAATATATTGGATAACTCCATGTAACGACTAATTGGGATTTCAATAAATAGGTTCATGTGCATAAGGTGTAGAATTGTAACTATGAACGAATCAATGGGTAAGATTAAGCCTTTGTGAAGGCATTTGTGACTTAAGTATAAAGAGAAAGGTTTAGTGCACTTTTTTATTGTATTTAAGTGTAATATGACTAGGCACTCATCTCATGTGACACCACTCACATGGAGGGTGATAAAGTGACAACCCAATAATTGAATGCCATATGAGATGAGTGCCAAATTATATTGTACTTTAAGTGCAATATAAACGTGCACTAAGCCTTTCTCTAAGTATAAATCCTTAGACTCAATCAGTGGCGGATCCTTAGTGAAGTCAGTGGGGTCACGTGACCCCACTGACTTAGAAAGGAGTCTTAAAAAGTTCTTTTTTTGTTATATATGTCAAATTTTATGTAAGTCTATAAGGTGACCCCACTGAATTTAAGAGTGACCCCCCTATAGTCAAGTGACTCCACTGAACTACTTTTCAGGATCCGCCACTAAACTCAATCTAGTGAAAATCGGAGTATCACAGAACACGATCTATCATAGAAGGGCGTCATAAATGCGGTTGGTAACACAATCGAGTAGATAAAAATTGAGATGAATGTGTCATGGCCCATGCGCGATGGAGGCATATCAACAACCGCCATCAAGTTAAAGCTTTTACAGAACGCAATTATGATGCATGTCTCATTTAGGAATAAGTTGTACATAACACAGTTTCAGAGTATGCCGCATATAACATCCCAATTTAATATTGATTTTTCAATAAATTATAAACTTCTTAAATGTAACATACATGCTTAAGAAAAACTTGGGTATTGAACCCAAGGAAATATGTGACAAACTCTGTCACATGCTGGCATCATTTTCGGTCACACGTACCCTAACAAGGCGTCACCGGATTCCAGTAACGGGATCGAATTGAAACCACTATAATTACTAGAAAACTATGTTGATTCCAAAAACATGAATCTCGAGAACTCTTGGGGCATGGAAGACAATATTAACTCGATTTATAGATTGTTGGGGCAATTTTTACTTGTCAATTTTTTTTAAAAAATTAAATTAAAATCACCATAAAATGTATCACCTTCTAATTAGCTTATGTTCGAAATTGTATATTGATTAAACATCGTTTGAATGCTAAATTGGAGGACCAAAAAGACCTAGAGGAATTAAAACCTATTTACGAGACTATTTACGTAGCATTTTTCCTTACGTAATCATGGTTACATAAGCTACTTAACCCCAGGTAAACTTGCTCTATGCATTAGATACATGTTAAAAGTAGGGAAAAAACCCCTCCCATCATGGCTAACTCGTCGAGTTTAGTAAAAAAAAAAAGACTTGCTCACCGTACGTGTGTAGTTCTACATGCTTTGCATGCATGCACCCCAAAATCTATATAAACCCCTCATTCGCTCCTACACACACTTCGGGCACTTGCTTCTGCTCCTCTAGTTGTTTCTATTGTCACTCCTGTTGTTGCAAAGGTCTCATTGGAGAAGAGGAAATGCTTTGTTCCACTTCCTCCAGTAGGTTTTTACTGATCTCTCTCTCACCCCGATCATGTCTTCATTAAGTTTGAGCATGAACACCTACTGGAAGAATCTTCTTTCATTCTCTAGATAGTGAACCTTACATTGCAAGACCGCACTTAGGATCAATAACTCTAGATTTGTTCCTTAGCAAGAGGAGCAAACCACTTAGAATGGGTCTGCATCGTCGAAATTGGTTGACCGAACCCTGGGAACCAGTCGATTGATTCCCCCACCCATGAGTCGTTGGCCACTCTGGAAGAAACGATTAACCAATTATAGTTGAACGATCGACCAATTTTACCTGGTCGGTCAACCATTTTCCATGGCTAAAGTTTATTGGTTGCTATGTAAGGTTCGGTCGACCAAAACACAGAGTTTGCTCGACCGACACCCTCCGATCGGTTGACCGATCTCATCATTCTAGTTAACCGATTTTGTTCTAGTCCCTTGAAGGCAAAGCTTTGTGATGTTCGGTTGACCAAAACACACAGTTTGGTCGACTGACACCCTATTTCGTTGTCCGACTGCTTTGTTCCAGTCAACCAACTCTGTTAAGGACCTTGCAAGTTAGACTTATTCAATCTACCTTGTCTTTAGAGCTACTCAACCTTCTCTCCAGGTCAACTTTCTCACTAACTAAGTTTTTTTTCGACAATCTTTGTAATGACCATGCTTACTTGAATTAATTTTTCTTAACACTTAATAGTTATCCATGTACATTCCTTGAAATCCCAATTTCAAAACGATTCATTCCTCATGGAACCCTACTATTTGTAATGACTACCCAAGAACCTTAATCGAATGTTTGACACAAATGGAAATGAGATGATGTATTTTTAGATCTTCGGATTCTCTTGGACTAATACCTGTGCAAATGAGACTGATTCAATCCCGAGATGAGCATCTGAATTTGTTTACTATATTCGCAGAGTGATAGTAGATCTATTGGATGTTTGACATGACACCATTATATGTTAGATTAGTTGACATTTCCATGAATGATGATATGACTTGAATATGTTGTGGTTTGCTAGATGAATGGTGCAAGGTAGCTCTCTTTGAGTATTTTTCTTAATTTGATACTTTCGTAGTTATTGTATGCATGTCTCTACGCTCTTAATACACTTGTTACAAATTATTTTGACATATAATGGACATGGTTATTTGTTCCTCTCTTGTTACCATCAATTCCTTTTCCTTCCTTGCAAGTAGAGGGTGAATCTTATTGGGTATGACTGCTCATTCACTCCTACTCCCTTGCAGGTGATCAGGAAGAGACAAGTTCATAAGGATAGCAATAGAAGACAAGTTATTTTTTCCACTATGCAGTAAGATTAAATAGATGAAATCAAACTACATGATATTTATATCATGATAAAATATATAAAATTTAAGAGTATAATATATAGATGCCAAAGATATAACTTCGAACGCAACATATTCTAAGGTTACCTATATATATATATATTCCGAGGGTATAGAGAAATCCTGATACGATTCCCCCTCCCAAACGTGTCGAAGAAGCGCCGGGTTTCAGAAGTCCTTTCAGTTGCGGTTTCGCGAGCATCACGCTTTTCTTTTTATGACTGTTAAAAAAGAATGTGATGCCCTCGGATGGGAATCGAATCTGTACGTGGCAAACACTTGGCGACGGCGAAAAAAAGGAGAAGTTGCAACCGGTGATGGCAGAAGCGAGGAGGTGAGAGCGCGCGCGAGGAAGAGAGATGGCGCTGTGGCTGCGGCGAGCGGAGGAAGCAGACGACTGGACTTACAGGGGCGAGGGCGCAGCCAACATCGTCCTCGGCTATGCCGGATCCTCCCCTGCCTTCGTACGCTTCCCACCTTCCGCCCCCTCCCAGGACCACAGCCTTCTCCTCCGTCTCGGTCTATTAATCGGTTTGTTGTTGATGCTGACGACCAAGGTCGGCAAGGTGCTGCGCGTGCGCAAGGCCTCCAAGACCGACGGGGTGGCGGCGCAGGCGGCGGAGGGGGCGCCGGTGCTGTCGGCCCAGGAGCAGCTGCTCTGGAAGGACGTGGATGGCCTGGCGGGGTGCACGTCGGAGGAGGTCGCCGGGCAGTTATTCGCACTTCACGTCATGAGCCCACTCCTGGGTCCCCAGCATGTCGACCCCGGGGTATCCAAATGCAGCTACAGCTTCACTTCACTTGTTTTCTTGCTGGTTTTTTAGCTCTGTTTTCCGTGCTCTCTCGCGCGCGCGCTTCTTTGCATTGTTTCCTTGTCTGATGATATCCATTTAATCGCTATTGTAATGAATCCCCTCGCACTTTATGAAACCGTTACAATCTGTTGTCATGATGGTGTATTTTATGATTTATCAGACCTTTTGCTCATCTCCTGGTCCAACTTGATATCTTCTAACTTTATATTATAACGATTTGCATACTGAATCTTATGTGTCAGTTAATGGAGATTTCAACTGTGATCCTTGTGCTGTGTCTCTTTACTAGGTTTTATATCTCGGGTAACTGGTGTGTTCTATATTGGGACTTCTGATGAGTTATATATAGATCCAAATTGAAGCTTTTTTTTTTGATACTATGTGTTATGTAAGAAAGTTTGGAGCCTAATAATTGACCTTCGGGCAAATTCACTTTCCCAAAATTATTGGGCTCTTTGAAATGTGAATTTGTATCTTATTCTTGAAGGTCATGGCTTGTATACGTAGGTTATGCTAGGTTCAAGTTCTTTTGCGGTGCATTGCAACTAGGAAATTTTTTCTTGATGGTGGATATGAACCTGTCAGAACTGGAAAGTGGGAGTAAAATCACATATGCATGAAGCAAGTATGGGCTAGCGACTGTGCACTATAAGGCCCTGGAGGCTTATCAGGGAGCTTTTAGTTTTTACTAAATCAGATCTTTTCTGTACTCCAGTAGTCGAAGAGGGCACAATAGGCACATCATAGATCAACCATCTTGTTTCTACTAAACATTATTACATTAGCACTGAAGATGGTTCCAGAGAGGACAGAGATAAAGGGATTTTCTCAGTTAAATCTATGTGTAACATCATGGAGGATCATTTACCCGCATATCAAAATTTTTAAGAAGTGCAGAAGGTGAAATCCCCTTGAGGGCTTAGTCTGGTGTCATTTTTGAGAAAAGTAACTGTCACCGAGACAAAAAAAAAATGGAACTGTTGTTGTGCACTCACTGTAGCTGTGAGGTGTGGATTTTTTTTTGAAAATTTGCAAGGTATTAACTGAGATTGGTTCACTGGTTGGATGTAGTCACAATTATGGAATAGGGGTTCAAGATTGGAAAATGCATGTGAAGCCAAGTTCTGCACCTTGTTCCACACACTACTTGTTGGGACATATGGTGAAATAGACCATCTCAAAAGTATCTATTTAGGAGGCCTGACTTTCACATTCAAGAAAGGAACCTTGATCCCTCTTGTATAATTGGAGTGTTTCTCTTCATATTTCAGGTTTCCAGGTCATGTTTGGAGAAACCTGTAACTGGTTGATGATCCTATCCTAGTAATGTGGCATAGTGCTTGTTTGTTGTGGGCAAGTGACCATGCCAATTCCCAACTGATTGTACTACTTGTACTTAGAAAATCAGCTTTCTAGGTGATTAGGTAGACTGTCTAGATGACTCACGGCCCTTATCCACCTTGATGGTTTCTGCTGCATTGTGTTTCACAGTTTTCACTAGCAGGTGACTATTATACCCTATTGTAACACTTTTCAATTATGTACTTTGTGTTCAAGAGATTTGTTCTTTGTATGAGTTGACGAGTTAATTATATGCGTAATTTCAGATGATTGGTTCTCATTTTTATTCAATTTGGAAGTACATGTCTGTTTCAAATAATTTCGATGGTAAACAAGGTGATCCCATGACCCATAGTTTTTTTTTTTATAATTGTTAAGGAGATGCCTAGTATAGGCTTCTAGCTCTGTATAATGCAGGTGCTATTGGACGCCATCAAGTTCCCAAGAGTGATATTCTATATCCTGTTTACAGTTCACTGATATAGTAGAGTTATCCAGTGCTGACTAGTGATCATTAGAAAATTTGATAGCCTTAATGTCCTCAGATGATATGGCACCAGATCTTATGTTCAGATGGAAGTTATTTAACAATCCCCAAAAGCAACAGAAAACCATGTTAACATAGTATCCTTTGTTTTATACCTTTTGTGAGAACTCCTTCCTTTACATTATCTGGGAGCTCCCCTATTCCCAGGTCTTGTTATTTTTGGCTACTTTGGGCTATATAAGCTATTGATCCATGTCTACATATTACTGCACTTCTCTGGGGTGTTGAGGGATAAAGCACATGTCCCAACCTTTTGTCTGGGAAAGCTCTGAAGAAACTCTAAAACATCATGGATTAGTAAGAGAACCTATCCACCAGCAAGAGTGAAGGAGGTGTCACCGTGAGACTATTGAAACACACTCAAGGCTATTCTTTTATAGCAACTTTGTGCCATTGATTCCTCTAAGTCATTATGTGTTGTTTATAGGAGGGAAAAAGGGCTTGAGAATACAGCCAGTCCCTTTTACTTGGCCAGCTCTACAAAGCTCTTTGAGATGGTGCAAATTGTATACATTAAGGGATTTTTTCTTGATCCCAATTGGACTCCCAGAAGTGATGATGAGTTGGGTGCCCAATTGATGGGGCTCAGAGGCCTGAAGACTCTGCATTTTGGTTCAGAATGAAGAAGCAATGCAAATTTAAGACTTCAATGTAAATTGAATGTGGATGCAGGTTCAGGCTCTATTTATTTGGGCCATAGTTGTCAAGGTGCCAAGGCACCCCAAGGCATTCTTGGGATACTTGAGCGCCTAAGCCCTTAGGCGCTTTGCCTAGGCAGCACTTAGGCGTCCAAGGCGGTGCCCAATGTGATATCTCCCTCCTATATGGAATTTAAGTATGTAAATTCTAAAGGCATATAATGTATGAATAATCAAAATAAAAATGCTAATATGACATTATAATTAAAATTAGAACATAATATTCACTAAAAGAGTTTAAAAGCAGAATACGTTTAGATGGTTCTTGAACAATTAGCATTTTTTAGCATTTAATGATTGTGATAATGATCACAATCTAATGATTGTGCACAGTGTTGGAATATGGAGCTTGAGGCCCTAAATTCTCCAATATGCAAGTATGCACACACGGATTGACCTCTGCAGTGGTGACTGGTGCGGTCAGGTCATGCAGATTGACCTAAGCGGTTAGGTCGTGGACTCGTGGAGGGTCAAGGGGGGCAGCACCTCTTGCAGGGTTCAGAAACTTTTAATTTGTGAAGCAAAGTGATTGGCTTTATAGGGTCTAGGCCGGCCCAATGCACCTAGGTGGGCCAAGGCTCCCACCTAGCCTATCTAGTAGACGCCTCCTTGGGGGACCCTTGCCTAGCCTCAATTGGGACCTTCTTGCGTAGGCGGGTGCCTTGACAACTATGATTTTGGCCCATCGATCATAGATACTACCAGAAGTATGCTTGACCCAATCTCCATTAAATTGTCACAGCAGAGAGACGAATTCGTTGGGAGATTCTCTAAGCAAGTGCCAGGTTCATTCCATGGCAAGACCAGACTTGGGTGAGTATTCACAGGACATATCATCAGCTCTTCCTGTGCATGTGCGGTGGAGATTGTTAAACATTTCCATGGATTTAAAGCGAAATTGTTTTGGGCAGGTCATGGAGAAGCATTGGATATCAGCATCAACGGGAAAAAAAGCCCACAAAAAATCTTTGGTTGATGTGGTATATATTGAATGTCAAAATTCTACAACAGGCCTTGCCTCCTTGTTTCTGCTATTCTTCAGTCTTTGTTGAAAGCCCAGAATGACATGGATCATGAGGACATGATATTCCCTGTTGCATGCAGTTATGTACCAAATGAACAAAATGCTCCATGATTATATTAATTTTTAGAACCAAAGGTGTTAATTATTGTAAGAATCATCCCACATTGGAAAGGGACAAAAATACCAGTGTGCTTATAATAGTGGAGCCCTCTCCACTCCTCACCTTAAGGTTTTGACTTGGAAGGCCCAATATAATAAACTTTAACATTGTATTAGAGTCGATGATATAATCCGGGCCGGGCCCCTCGAGTAATAAGTGACAGAGCCTAAAAATTGGCCTACATGTGAGGGAATGTGTAAGTATAATCCCACATTAGAACACAAAAATGCTATTGTGCTTATAATAGTGGAGCCCTCTCCACTCATCACCTTAAAACTAAGAGAGCCTAGACTGCCTAGATATCTTTGTGTGGTGGACTGAGCCAACTGGAATCCAATATAGCTTAAGACACTGGAGCCTGTAAGGATAACTGGTTGTGACAGGGGTTGGTAATCTCTGGAATGCAGACAAGTGCACGGTTATCAAATACTTATGCTGTTTTAGCATAAGTCTTCATGTTTAGTTGGTTTAAGACTAATATACCTTCTTATTCTCAGACCTAATGGAGCAGGGCTCCGCTAGAGGCCACTGTGCTAATGGATCTCTTAAGATGGTCAAGACTCAATATATCCACCTTGGTAGGCTTTTTCCTTGTAGTGTGATAAAGGGTTTGGCATGGCGAATCGGATCGGCCCGATTCGGCCGAATCGGATCGGATCAGGGGAGATCCGATCCATGATTCGGTTGATCCGATGTTAGTATTTATAGTTTCATTTACTTAAGATATTACATGTAAATAAGGAAGTACCCCCATTTGAATCTACTAAAAATATCAAAAAAATCATATATCTTACCAATAAAAAGTCAACTCTCCCATCGAAGAAGAAAATCGCGATTTTGATGATTTTAGCGAAATGCTAACTTTCTAATCTCTCATAATTTGACCTATCTAAAAATTTGATAATTTAAATAAACTATATGGAACACTAAAAATACAAAGTCCGGTAAAAAAAGTCAAACGTGCATGTGACTTCTCCAAGGGAGCCGCTCTTCTACTGACAACACTTAGTCTGCTTGAGACCTCTCAAGATTTGGTCAAACATAAACTATCATCACCCAAACTCATGAGAATTCACTCTCAGACAAGTGCACGATTATCAAATACTTATGCTGTTTTAGCATAAGTCTTCATGTTTAGTTGGTTTAAGACTAATATACCTTCTTATTCTCAGACCTAATGGAGCAGGGCTCCGCTAGATGCCACTGTGCTAATGGATCTCTTAAGATGGTCAAGACTCAATATATCCACCTTGGTAGGCTTTTTCCTTGTAGTGTGATAAATGGTTTGGCATGGCGAATCGGATCGCCCCGATTCGGCCGAATCGGATCGGATCAGGGGAGATCCGATCCATGATTCGGCATGAGTTTGGGTGATGATAGTTTATGTTTGACCAAATCTTGAGAGATCTCAAGCAGACTAAGTGTTGTCAGTAGGAGAGCGGCTCCCTTGGAGAAGTCACATGCACGTTTGACTTTTTTTACCGGACTTTGTATTTTTAGTGTTCCATATGGTTTATTTGAATTATCAAATTTTTAGATAGGTCAAATTATGAGAGATTAGAAATTTAGCATTTCGCTAAAATCACCAAAATCGCGATTTTCTTCTTCGATGGGAGAGTTGACTTTTTATTGGTAAGAGATATGATTTTTTTGATATTTTTATTGGATTCAAATGGGGGGTACTTCCTTATTTACATGTAATATCTTAAGTAAATAAAATGATATTCAAGTAAATAAGTATGAAGAAGAAACCGTGTTCCCCCATGGGTAATATACACACACATATATATATATATAATAATCCTGTGCGAATCGGACTGGTCCGATTCCATGCGAATCGAACCGAATCAGGGAGAACCCGATTCGGTCCGAATTGCCGCTCCAGCAAACCATGGTGTGATTTGCTTTCCCATCTGTAGGATTTTTGTTTATGTCTCAACCAGACACATAAAAAAAAAATAGAATTGGAGATCCCCTTTCCAATCATGAAACATTTCTATTAATCTCTTTATTCAGGAATCTCTTCCATAATGTATAGTTATCCATGTTGACCTTACATATGTTTGTAAATGCTAGTGTCTCAGAATCTGCAGTCTTTTGCACAGCATGTTAGAAGTCTGCATGAGGACATTAGCAAATGCATAAAGGTTAGTAACAACTAACAAGTCTTGTAAGCAGCTAGTAGATGCTCACAGGAGGTTCCAGGAATTTCAAGCGGGAGATTACATGATGATTATAGTACAGCCAAAATGGTTTCCATCTAGAACCGTCAAGAAACTCCACGTTCGTACAGCACAGCCCTTCAAAATTTTGAAAGATTTGGTTCAAAATCAAATGCATGCATATTCGATCTACCGCCTAATTATGGCATAAACTCAGCATTCAATTTTATTATGAGCTGATTGTGTTTCTGAGTGATCCTTTTGAACCCTCTCCACCCCTCAGTGCTACCACTGAGTTCCACCAGCCATATTTCTTCTATGGCTAGGTTGGACCAAATGCATAGTGGATGAACAGGTAATCACCACCAGGGGAAATGATTATCAGCATTACCTAGTGCGGTGGAATGGTAGAACGACAACAGAAGAGTCGTGGATTTCCTGTGAGGAACTGCAAATTATCAACATAACATGCAGTTCAACCCAGTCCAAGTCTACCATATTATTGATGCCGAGTCCCAGTTTCTTTATGGCTGGGAGAATCAGTCATAGACTTTTATTTTTGAATATGAGATGGAGTTACACTTTCAGTTGGAAACTCAATTTTTACTGTATTGTCGGAGTTATTTCAGTTGTGTGTTAGGCAAGATAGACTTTATTGAAATTGGAGTTTGATTAGGATTTTAGGAAGATCTGAATATTTATTGTTGAGTCCTAGCATCAGTAGGAATAAAACTGTATGTTAGAAAGTCCAGTCAGCAGGTCCCCCAGAACATCCCAGTCACACAGTCAGCAAGTGGCCCAGCACACCAGCTAGGAGCCCTCCCCGTGCCACATGACTCCCCCCCCCCCCCCCTTTCCCCCAACAAGCACATTGCCTGTCCATGCAGCCCATCGCCACCCTTTTTTTTCTGAGGCCTTGCTTCGTCTTCTTCTGTGTGTCTAGAGGGGCCTGCGTTGTCCGACGGCAAGCATGTCAGCCAGCTTTCTCCAGGTTGTGATGAACAGCAACACATGCGCTTGCACATTGCGTGTTCTTGAACCATCTTCCAGGCAGCACAATCCAAGCTGGTTTCCAGCACCAATCTCCCAGCAGCCTCTTTTTTTCACTCTAATAGTGTTCCCATCCCACTTCTTTAGTACCCCCCTCAATACTTTCAATATCTAATTCTGATTTCTTTCTGCTGTAATACTGGATTTTGTTCGTCCTCAAGCTTCAGGTATCCATCTGGAACCATGCCCTCCGTTTTAATTACTTGTTCATCTTATATGCTTTGTTTTGTGACTGCCATAGTGCCGTTGAGTGACCCTTGATAAGATATCTTTGTTGTAAGTGAGTGTTTCTACATATTGCAAGTTGGTTGGGTTGTTTGTTAGCATGCCCTAGTTATCCATGATAGTTGTTTAATTTCCGATTACAATCCACTCGCTTAATTTTTGAGGATCAGTTTATAGCGGTCATACTTTATTCATCCGTTAGTGCTTGAAACTCATGGGAATTTAGTAGTCATCGTCTTTTAGTTGTCCATTCTATTAGCATCTTAGTTATTCTCCCTTATCATGGATCATCATGGGACTGGAGGTCTCCTCCATTTGTTATCACTTTGACAACCCTAAACACCATAGAATCATCTTCATCCCACTGATAAAAAAGATCAGACAGATCATAGTTGCCCTCCCCCTTCTTGGCATCGATAGCCAAAATGTCTAGTCATCAGCCTCATATTAAAATGCATGCACACAAGCTTGTCCATCCTGATTTGACTCAGTCTGTTCTGGACTTCATCTGGACCAATGTGAATGTGCTTCAATTCCTGATACAGTTATTGCAGGACAATGTTGGGGACAACATCTTGATGGCAATGTCCTTCAATCTAAGTGCCACAGCTAAGTCACCAATCAACTAGGTTGGATTGAATGGAGGCTAGCAAAGTTTCCTTCTGCCTCCCAACTTTCCCTCTTTAGTATAGATGCACACAACTCTCTCTCTATCTCGTCCCTTTTTGATCTATTTGCCTTTCTTTTGTTCTTTGCTTCTTTGGCTATCTTCTTCTTCTCTTATTTACACACTTTCTCTTTCTTTATTTTTTCTCTGTCTCTCTTAAATTTCCTTTCTACATCTCTCATCTCTCTCTCTCTCTCTCTCTCTCTCTCTCTCTCTTCCCCCCCTCCCCATATAGGGAAGATAAGTAAGTGGAAGGGATTGGTAACTAACCAATGTGTGCCTCTATTAGAATAAGAGAGAGATAGAAGAAGAAAAATTGAAAGGGGCACACACCATTTTCCATGAGGGAGTGAGAGGGTTCTTAAGATATGGAGAGAGAAACAAATAGGGAGAGATGAATTCAAAGAAGGAATTAGAGGGACAGGTGACTTGCTAAAGAGAAAATTCAATGAAACGAAGAAAAGAATAATCAACCCAGCCAAAATTCGGTGTATATGGGTTGGGGAGGGGGGAGAAGATTTGAGCTGGTTGGTTTGGAACTTGAGCCTGCTCATGTTCAATTGTTGCCTGTCCAGCCCACCCATGTTCCACAACAGGATGGGGGATGATTGATTCTTGGTAAGTTGAACAAAACAATTATTCTAAAAGAATCTGTTAGTTGATATTTTAGGTCTTGATTTCCGTTGGCATTTGTATAACATGTCCTCATGGATTAGGAAAACCTTTAATGCTTCTCTTGATTTCCATTTTCTTTTCATGTGATAAAAAAGGTGTAATTTTGTGTCTTTCTTCTGATCTATTTGCAGGCACATGTCTTAGTTTCCAAAGAATTCCTGCAGTCTGTTGAAAAGAATATTCTTGATCAACGGCCTAGTTGGCGTGTAGATGCTGCCAAGGTCAACACTTCATGTGATTCTGCACTTCTTATGTCCGATCATTCATTCTTCCCACATGGTAAACACCATTCACAAATTTGGGAGCGTAGTCTTTGCTGAATTGCCTTTGCTTTACAAACATGTATCATTCTAGTTGAATTGTCTTTGTCTTCAATAATTGAGTCTGCATGTCCAGTGCTATAAGTTAATTTCCCTGGAGATATTCTATGGTGTTTAAAATTCAGCCTGCTGGTGAGGTAGAAGCTCAGAAATGGGCGTAAGATGCATAATTTTCAAATATATGTAGCTCATGATCCCATTTTGCTCTTCTGTTTTCTTTTCCATCTAGATTCAAGCTACATGGCTTTATTGCTTAATGTTCTCTAGTGTAGTAAAATCTTCATGACATGTCTGCTTAAACTTTGTGACTCATTCATTTGATTCTTTTAGAACTTCTTGCAGATGAATAGTTTTTGTGACCGGTGACATGTTATAGGCCTGGTTGAAGTGCATCTTACTGTTTGTAATTATGATTTTTGCTCATGAGAAATATCCGTTCCATAGGTGATATAGATTATGTATGACCTCTATATCCTTCCATTAGATTTATCCTTATTCCTTACTAGGTGCTGCTTTTGAAAAATTCACAAGATGGTGTAGAACTCTGTGCTTATTGATCAACATTCAGACAACAATGTTCATCTCTCTGTAGAAAGAACAGGATGAGGTTGCATGACTTTTTTTGATTTTACAAAAAATACAAAAGCCCTATCGTGGACACTTTACAAAGAAGAAGGTAGTGATTCTAAACAATGTGCGTCGTTGATGGTATACTCCTGTTATGCACTGAGTCCAAAGGCAATTTGTCATCTCCGGTTATTTGAAAACCTCAGTTAACATGTTGGAAACAGTGACTTCAAAAAAAAACATGTTGGAAACAGTGTAAGGCAGATGCAATCTTGATTCTGGGATTTCCATGGACCACTGCATCAGAAGAACCTGGTGCGGACCAGCTTCATCAATCTGGAATGAACTGAGAAATAGTTTGGTTATTCCACAGTTGCTGGTGCCAATGTCATATCAGCTGAGGCCTTGATCATATGGTGAACGTTACAGACTATATACAATTGTATTGAGACATTACGTTTTGCTAATCTGAGAAAAAAACATTAGTGATATTTCTTATCAGTCCACTTTAATTGAATGGTAAGTGTGCTGTGGCTGTCTATGGAGTTAATGGTTGCTTTGGTAGACCAACAAGATCTTGTAAAGCTGGATCCCACTTATTCAAGAGGTCGATGTAGATGGCAGCTGGGTCCCACTTACTCAATAGGTCAATGTAGGTGACCAGGAGAATAATGTAGTCATTCTTCCATGAAAAAGTAATTCAGAAAAGAACTTGCATCAATAGATAAAGAGATGGACAACATAGATTGGCTTAAACATATTAAATGGCTGAATTCTGTTGAAACAGTAAAGCAAAACCTCAAAGTTTGACAATTTTTGTATAAGATGATCATGTGACTATGGATCCTAATATTGGTCTATTAATTTACTATCTATCCCACAAGCATGTTCCTTCATTCGTCACTTTTTGGTTCTCAATTGATTCTGTTTTGCTCAGATAGGAGCATGCTGTTGAGGAGTGGATGAGGGGGGATGAAAAATGTGGAGAACAAATTTGCAGGTTCCCTTTACCCTGTTCATATCTGATTCTTTTAGAGTTTATCTCATTTCAATTGCTCCTTTCATCAATCATTTATGAATGTAGCAAATCCCAATTGATGGGTTAAGGCCTAATGATGATGATGAATCATTTGTAGATTTGGAATAAGTACTGTGATCATAATTATATTTGGTCCAAGTCATAGACAATCTGATGTATTTAGTTCATATGAATTTTTGTTGAATGTGATACTCGTAATGTGATCTACTTCAGTTTTATACACCAGAAAAAATGCATTTCCAATTGTTCTAGATGATCGAGTTTTATTCAATTATTAATGATTCATCTCTATGGCATTTTCCTGCTTCATTTTAGGTGATCTAAAGGAGAGTGCCTGCATTGCAGTTGAAATAAAGGTGACCCTGTTAAACTATCCTGTCACAAACCGAAAGAAACTTTTGGTCTTTGACCTGATATCTGCTGCTTACTTCTTCCTATTGTCTTGTACCATGTTTAAGGAATCAGCCAAAATGTGGATTTCTCCCATTGTCAAAATTCATTAGGAGGGAGAATGTTGTGAAGACATCTGTGACACGTTTCAAAATGCATCAGACTTTGAAACTTCATGAAGGACAGGTATCCATCAAAGACTATCTTTTGTTACCGTTAGAGTAAGTGTCCGAGTAAGTTTAGAGTTATGGCGCTCTGTTATTGTGTACCTAGGGTACAACTTATGCATACTTAGGTGTAGGTACTCATTTTTGGTTAATGGAGATTAGATTTCAGTTTTTCCGCTGACAACATGATATCAGAGCTAGGGCTTTGGCCGCCCTTCTCTCTGTCTCTGTCTCTCTCTCTTCTCCTTCCTCTCTCCTCTTGCAGCACAAACCTTGGAGACATGGGTATCGTGATCACAACTCCCAGACCAACCAACCACAACAGCTGCATCCCGTGATCTCCTGCTGCGGGGCAGCCACTGCAGGCTACTGTGGTTATTCCGGCAGCCAGGACCATGAGAAAGCTGTGGTGGTGTCGACAGCCTCTAATGGCTGCATCTGGCAGTTCTCCATCGTTGTGCACCATGATCGTCCTTGTCTAGGGCCTTCTCAATCACTGTTGGCAACCGTGACCTTGGCTGCTTGTAGGCGCAGCTGCGACCTTCCTCCTCGACGATCGGCGGTGCTTTCTCAATGCGAGTGTGGCCACTTCTTATCATTTTCAGTGTTAAGGGCAGATTTCGTCTTTGTCATTGGCATGGACTTCATCGGTCATTCTTTTCTAGCGAGCCTCCGATCAAGGGGATTCTTGTCTTTGGCCATGGTTGGCGCATAAGAGCTCTTGTCTAGTCTCTTTGCCCTTATGTACTGACCACACTCAACTGCACAACAATTATTTAGTTCTTTTTTCTTGACTTATGTTCCGCTTCTTGTTCATCATGGGGGATTCGTCTTCGACCTAGCCGTTGTCTATCTCCAGTCATGTGCGCCCATTAAGATGAGTGGAGCAAATTGCCATGAATGGTCGAGGGTGTTTCGTTTTCTGTTGATATCTATGAAGAAGTTAAACCATGTTGAGAAAGATCCCCTAGATAAAACAAATTTGAAAGCATTTGAAGCCTAGCAGTGGATGATGGAACTGTTATTTCCTTGATTAGCACTAGTTGTGAACCCTATATTTTTAACAATGTGATCTTCTAGAGACTACTAAAAGAGATGTGGGATTCCTTGAAGCGTACTTATTCTGGTGAGACTAATATCTCACATTATATCTATATTCTCAACTGTTTGCTATCAAGCAGGAGGGATGATACATTGCACAATATTTTTCAGAAGTCCAGGGATTATGGAATGTGTATCAACTATATCAACCGATCATTATGGATGTCATAAAAATTAAAAAACAATGGGTGGAATTTATCATTGCTAAGTTTTGGTTTGGCCTTGGTGATAATCTTCGGCATGTCTGGGACAACTTGTTAGTTCATACTGCCATTCCAAAACTGGCAGATGCATTCTTGCATGTGTTACGGGCCAGCATAACACCTCATGTTGATTTGGAAGTTCTACAGCCGAACAACCAGCTGTCTCTGATGATTCGAGAACTGCGTCTGCACTGGCTGCTATTGGTCGTGGGCATGGATGCAGATGCAGACGCAGACGTGGCCGACAGCCATGCACATATTGTGGAAGGTCCAATCGTCCATCTGATTATTGCTGGAAGAAATATGGAAGAGGAGGAAGCAAATCAAATCCTATGGCTAATCTTGGCGTCACTTCTGATCCTGCACCAGCTATTGTACCTACTCATACAATCAAATTCTGCTTCTACACCACCTTCTCGGCAGGAGGGGGAGGGTAACTTGGTCTTGAGAGGAGTATGACGTGCTCCAGCATATCATTAAAGTCGCTACAACAACTTATTCATCCTCTTTCTACACTGTCACACACTTAGGTAGTGTTCCTACTGTTCACAACTCTTGGATTGTGGACTTTGGAGCCTCTTGTCACATGATGAGTGATCTTTCCCTTTTCTTTTCTCTTGCTCTGTCTAGTTGTTATGCTCCTGTTGTCATGACTGATGGTTGTCACTCATCAGTTGCAGGCAAAGGCATAGTTGGATCATCTAGGCTTACCTTGAATGATGTTCTCTATGTTCCCAAGTTTCCCGTCAGTCTTCTTTCTATTAGCATGTTATCTTGCTCATTAAATTGTTCTCTAACATTATAAATAGAGCACTGCTCCTTTCCATCTTGTTTACTCTGATATTTGGGTGCCTTCTCTATTCCCCTCTAGTCTTGGGTTTCGTTATTTTGTTACTTTTGCAGATGATTTCTCTTGCATGACTTAGGTGTTTCTTCACAAGTCATGGTACGAACTCTGATGTACCGCCTATGTTTCAAAATTTTTATGTTCAAATAAAAACCTAGTATTGTACATCTATTAAATTGTGCACAATGATAATGCTTTTGAGTACACTTATACTTCATTTGCTTCTTTTTGCTCTTCTTAAGGGGTTGTCCATCAAACACACACACACACATATATATATATATATATATTAATATTAAGTGCTGCCGTCTTCTTGATGTTGGTCATACTCAACTATTTTATAGGCATGTGCTTAAACAATATTTGGGGGTTGCAGTTCTTATCTCATGTTATTTTATAAAATGTATTCCGAGCTAGGTGTTAGATGGATAGTCGCCTTTCTCTCATTTACATCCAGACACTTCAGCTTTTCCTCTCGTTCTCTGGGTGTTTGGAATCTTTGGATGTAAATGCTTTGTTCACTCGCTTGGTCCAAGTCATGGTAAATTGTCCCCTAGATCAGTTCCCTGCATTTTTCTTGGCTATTCTCAAACTCAAAAAGGGTAATGTTGTTTTGAACTCCGGTCCAGGAAATCCTTTGTTTCTACTGATGTTACTTTTTTTGCGTCTTTACTGGCTTATTTTGTCTCTTCTGATGTATAGGTTCCTCCTCCTATGTTGGAGGTTCCAGTTCCACCCACCTTGAGTCTCTCTAACTTAGTTTCTGTCCCGAATCCTATACCACCTGCTGTAGATCTATTTTATGGACAGGTTTATCAACGATGGGTGGTGCCTCTGCTACATGCCATACTATCATCCTCTTCTTGGTTAGTGGATGCATCTACTTCTGGTGAGCCACCTTGACCTTTTTCTGATTTTCATCTTCCTATTGCAGTTAGTAAAGGTGTGCGGTCATATACCCAAAGAAAAGGAGTGCAGTCATATATCCAACACCCTATTGGTCATTTGGTTTCTTATATATCCTTGAATCCTTCTTTTCGTTCATTTGCCTTGTCTATTTGTACCTATTTTATTCCCAGAACTGTTCCCGAAGCACTCTCTAAACATGAGTGGAAAGCTGCTATGGATGAAGAAATGGGCATCTCTCGGCTCATATTACTCTTGTTGCCTATCGTTGGGTATTCACTATGGAGTATTCTCCTGATGGTACCATTGATAAGTATAAAGCTGTAATTGTTGCAAAAGCGTTCACAAAAACCTATGAAATGCATTATTTGACACGTTCTCTTTGGTGGTTCAGTTGAATTCAGTTTGGGTGCTCTTTTCTCTTGCTATCAATCAGGGTTGGTGGATGCTTTAGATGGATGTGAAACATGCTTTTTTGTACGGTGATCTTTAGGAGGTGTATATGGAGCAACCTCCATGGTATGTTACTTAGGGGGAGTTGGTATGCAAGCCGAAGAAGGCTATTTGTGGTTTGAAATAGAGTCCTCGTGCTTGGTTTGATAAATTTAGTCAAATTGCTTCTGGGAGTCGGTTGAAAGAAGTTGAGCTGACCATTCTGTTTTTGTTTGCCACTCCTTGGCTGGTGGGTGTTATTTTGATTACTTTGTTGATGATATGCCTCTTATAGGTAGTGACGCAGACGGTATTGAAGAAGTTTGAAAGTACCTAGAACAACATTTTGTTATTAAGGATCTTGGCAGGCTATGCTATTTTTTAGGCATTGAGATAGCATATGGACGAGGCGGTGTGTCTCTTTTCCAAAAATGCCTTAGAATTTCTTCAGGAGATGGTTCTTTTGGGGTGTACATTGGCTAAAACACCTACTGTTGTAGCACAACAGGAGCTCGATGTTGAGAAGAATCCAACCTTTAGTGATATTGCAAAATATCGGTGATTATGTGGGAATTTGATTCATTTGACTGTCACTAGACCTGGTATCTCTTTTGTCGAGGGGGTGGTGAGTCAGTTTCTGTGGGCACCAAAGTATGTCATTGGGAAGCGGCTCAAAAAATTCTGCATTATATTATGGCTGCTCTAGGGAAAGGCTTATTGAAAAGAATGGTCACTTGAGAATTGAAGTACTATTAGATGCTGATTATGCAGGGTCCAAGTTGGATAGTAGGTCTACATCAGGATTTTGTACCTACATTGGTGGAAATTTGGTTACCTGGCGAAGTAAAAAGCAAAGTGTGGTTGTTTGGTCTAATGCTGAAGCATTGGGCTATGGCTCAAACTGCATGTGAAATAATGTGGTTACAGAGTCTCATGTCAGATTTTGGGGTCTCCTACATTGAGCCTATGGAGATGCATTCTGATAATTGGTGCGGACACTCGAGGACTTGTCCGTTTTGACCCGTCGCGGGTTTACCAGCGTCGTCGTGCGGAGCCGACGTCACTTTGGTTGGACGACGGCACTCTACATGACTTTTGAGGCCTTAGTATATTTTTGTAGCAGGCCAATATTTTTTTTGGCCCATTTGGGTGTCATTTGGGTATTTTCCTATTTTTATGTAATTTTTGGGCTTTTATTGAATATTTTGAGGGAATGGGTATTTTGGTCATTTGTGAACCCATCCCTCCTATATGTATCTACCCGTATCCCTATGGATGGGCAATGACAGATTTGAAAAGAAAAGAAATGACGTGAAGTCGGCTTGCCCAGTTTCCTGTCTCCTCCTCCCTTCTTCCCGCCTCTTCCCGGCTTCTTCCTCCTTCCCTTCCTTCCCCGGCTCCGTCCCCCATCAACTGGTATCAGAGCATCCTTCGATCCCCTTCTGTCTTCTCCGACCATCTCTTTCCCCTTCCCGTTCGTCCTCTCCCTTCTTCCGGAGCCCCGCGGGAGTCCCCCCCTCTCACTCTTCTCTTCTCCCTCACCACCCCGCACTTCCCCCTGCGCCGGCCTCTCCCTCTCTGTCTTCTCCCAGCTCTCTCTTTCACATCTGTCCAGCCCCGCGGCCCCCATCTCCTTCCGCGATCCCCCTGCGCCGAGTCCCCACTCCGCGAACACACCCCCCCCGGTTCTTCCTCTCCCCACGCCCCGCTACCACCCTGCGCAGACCCACCCCATCCGTCGCCGCCGGGACACCAGTCGCGGACCACCGCGGCCCCTCCCCGGCCGAGCCCGCGGCCCCCGGAGCCCCCCCTGCTCGCGACGACACCCCGGGGCGCGCCGGCCCCTCCCCAGAGGCCGACAGAAAGCGCCGGCCGCTGGAACTGCCACCGCCGGATGCGCCGGCCGCCATCGTCGCCGCCGGCGACCTCGTTTCCCGCCGGCGACTTCGCTCCCCGCCGTCGGAGCCGCTGCAGCCCCCCCTCCCGCTGACTCCTCCCTGCGTGAGAGATAGATAGAGGAGGAAGGAAGAAACCGACCCTTTAAAAGGGACCCGGTTCAGCCAGTTCTCCTCACCACCGGGTCAGCCGGTTCTCCGCACCCCGGTTCAGTGCTACAGTGCACGACGGTGCACTATGGTTCTTAGTGCACCGCCAGCGTGGAGGACTCGTCCGAGCTCCGTTTGACGTGCCGTTTGCGCCGTTGCGGTCGTCCCAGCAGGTCCTATTCATCTGGGGCTCACTGACCGCTACTGGTGCCCGGATGAATCCGCGTGAGGTCGGAGACGACGACGACGCGACCCCTGTGTACCTGTACTCACCGGTGTTCCCGCACGAGTTCGGTCAGCCTCGATGTCCTCGGACCCCACCACGTCGGTGCCCGCGACGGCCTGCTGTCTCGCCCCAGCGTGGACGTAGCTGGGAGCCAGTGGCGGCCCAGTTTGCCGCCTTGACGTTGACGCCGACCGACGCCAGCGGACGCCCTTCTACTTCGTCACCCCACACCCTCGGTGCGGATCCCCGCTCTTCAGCGGGTCAGTGAGTGCTGCTAGCTCTTCTCCCCCAGATTTCTGCTTTCTAATATATGGTTAAATGTGTTCCCGTGCTTTGAGAGTTAGGATTGTCTAGCCCGTTATAAAAACTCATGCTAATCACTGCTGTTTGAGAGTTGTGCGAACCTGCCTGTAGCTCTAAATTGAGACATTTGAATGTGATTCCGTTGCTTTAGACTCTTGGTAATCTTCACTACTGTTGGCCTGTTTCGCTTTGACATTGTGAGGGACAACTCTCGGAGCTTAGTTTCTTGTTCTTTAATGTAATTATTCTCATGAAATTATTGTGAATGCCTAAATGATACTTCAGTAGTCGCTCATTTGCTGATTTTCGATCTAATGCATACATGTTAGAGTTGTTGAGTCGGTCCCATCTTGCATCAGTTTGCACACACTGCCACTTGTTAGAGGGTCTTTGCATTTAGTTTGCGTCATGCCCTAGCTGTGAGTCCTGTTTGCATGCCCACGCGTAGCGGTGCTGAGTACCACATCTCGGCACTAATGTCGGAGTCCCGGGCAAATGCTCATGTAGATCCCGTAATGATGGAGAGGCTCAACCAACTTTTTCTTCGCATGGATCAGATGGAGCGTCGAGCTGAGGAGCGGTTCACTGAGTCAGAACGTACAGTCCAAGGGATGGCTAACCGCCTAGCAGTTTTGGAGAGATCGCCCGCCCCTCCCCCTGTTCCAGTTCAGCCCCCGCCCCTAGAGATCCCCCTAGGGCAGACCATGTTGTTGATCGGCTAGAGGACGACCACGGGTACGATTCCTTTGGCGAGGTTGAGGGTGTCTATAGGCCTGCTGCCCGCACTCATGGGAGATTTGACAGGCAGTTAGACCATGAGTGGGATGGGGATCAGCGACATCGTCGCCGTCCTTTAGGTCGGGGTGAGCGAGTTGACCATGACGGCCGAGCAGATTGGGAGATGGGTCAGGGTAGGCCCCGACACCCTAGGGTCCGAGGTGATCCCACGGTAGGTCAGAGGAGATTTAGGTGTCGGGAGGACCGTGAGGACTATGATGAGTGGAGGCCCCATCGTCATCAAGAAGATCAAGATGACCGACGGATTGTTCGTGCTGACGCCCCCACCTTTGACGGGTCCTTGGATCCGAGAGTTTATCTCGATTGGGAGGCCAACATGAACCGTTATTTTGATTGGATGGGAATGTCTGACGCCCGGCGTGCACGCTTTGCCATGATGAAGTTGATAGGCCAGGCGCAGACTTATTGGCTGAATGTCGAGGCTCTTCTTGAGCAGCGTGGGTTGGAGCCCATTGAGTCATGGGAAGACATGAAAGTCAAGTTACGTGAGAAATATCTTCCCTCGACTTACCGACATCGCCTCATTGATCATTGGCAGAACCTCATGCAGGGAAACCGATCTGTTTCGGAATACATTGCTGAGTTTGATGAGTACTTATTGAGGTGTGGGGCCCGTGAGGAGAGTGCGTTGACTCTATCCCGATTCAGGAAGGGTCTCCGCCCGGTGTACCAGCAGGAGTTGTTCCGCCAGCATGTGACGACCATCGAGCATGCTTATCAGGTCGTGCGCGAGGTGGAGCAATTCGAGCCGAGGTCAGGATTACCCCCACAGACTAGACCTACCTACCAGCGCCCGATGGATCAGCGTGTCGTTCCTGGGCTGCCCCCGAGGGGCCCTACCTCTCGACCTTTGGACCCCCCGCGTCATGACCCGTCCATTAGGCCACCACCTCAGAGGGATCCCGCCCCCGCTTTGCCTGCTTCACATGATCGTTCATTGTTGGGCGCTCCCCCTGGTAGGCGAGAGGATAGGGGGAAAGCCCCAGCTGTGGGTGAGTCCTCTCGTGGCAGTGGATCTCGGGATCGTTGTTTCAAATGCCAAGGGATCGGTCATTTTGTTGCTCAGTGTCCGTCTAGGGCCCTGACCATAGAGGGTGCTCATCTTGAGGAGGCCACCCCTGCAGCACATCATGTGAACTATGAGGCAGGAGATGACATCGCTGCAGAGTTTCATGCTGATGGAGAGCATACTGAGTATACTCAGATCGAGCATTCCCCTGCAGGCCATGGGGAGGAGCTTGTCGATGAGGGTAGGCTTGGAGTTGTCAGGTGTATTCTAGCTCAGCCGACTGAGTGTGATGATTGGCGTCGCACTTCCATTTTTCACACCTACATTCGTCTGGAGGGAAAGGTGTGCAAGGTGATCATTGATAGTGGAAGTTGTATTAACGCCATTTCTTCTCAGGCGGTCGCCCATCTTGGGTTGACTTTGGTTGACCACCCTCGCCCATATCGTGTTTCATGGGTGGATTCTACTTTCATTCCGATTCGGATGATGTGCCATGTTCCGATCTCTTTTCCCCCATACTTTGGTAGGGTTTGGTGTGATGTCTTGTCCATGGAGGTCGGGAGCATTATCTTGGGGAGACCGTGGATATATGACGTGGATGCGGTTCTCTACGGCCGATCCAATGTATGCGAGTTTTCCCACGGGGGTACCCTTATCACTTTGCAGCCTTCCCGACCTACGATTTTGGCTTCTCATAGTTCAGCTCGGGATCGTGCCCCCACCCCTCCAGTGCCCACTACTCATGGGCCCTCTACTTCCCTGACCCCTGTCCCTTCCCCAGTTCCTCTTGGAGGCCTTCCACCGATGACTGACACGAAGCCCGAGAACACTTCTGTGTGCTCTAAACCCAGTCAGCGACGGGTTAGGCCCCCTTCGGCTAGCCCCACTCCTTCTGCTAGCCCCACCCCTACAGGGAGTACGAGCACGGCCACTGTCTCTATCCTTGGTACATCACCTCCTGTGACCCTACAGTTGATTAGTGCTCATGACCTTCATCAGGAGCTCGAGGAGTTGGAGTGCCTCTATGTGTTGATGGTGAGGCCTGTTGAGGGCGATGTTCTGAGTGACACACCCCCTGAGTTAGCCTCCCTCTTAGAGGAGTTCCAGGATGTTTTCCCTGATGATCTCCCGGACGGATTGCCGCCCATGCGTGACATCCAGCACGCCATTGATTTGGTTCCGGGATCCACATTGCCCAACTTGCCCCACTTCCGTATGAGTCCAGCAGAGTTTGCTGAGCTTCGGAGGCAAGTTGAGGAGCTCCTGAGGAGAGGTTTCATTCGTGAGAGCTTGAGCCCATGTGCTGTCCCTGCATTATTAGCTCCGAAGAAAGATGGCTCTTGGAGGATGTGCATTGATAGTAGGGCCATCAATCGCATCACGGTGAAATACCGTTTTCCCATTCCCCGTCTGGACGACATGTTAGACATGATGGCGGGAGCCACTGTATTTTCTAAGGTAGATCTTAAGAGTGGTTATCACCAGGTTCGAGTTCGACCTGGGGATGAATGGAAGACGGCCTTCAAGACGAAGGACGGACTTTATGAATGGTTGGTCATGCCTTTTGGGCTATCCAATGCCCCTAGCACTTTCATGCGGCTCATGACTCAGGTGTTGAGGCCCTTTATGGGGATATTTTTGGTCGTGTACTTTGACGACATTCTCATCTTTAGCCGCTCCCAGGATGACCATTTAGACCACCTTCGTCAGGTATGCCTAGTCTTGCGCCGAGAGAGTTTGTTTGGGAACCTTAAGAAGTGTGCTTTCCTGACTGATCGAGTTGTCTTCTTGGGGTTCATTGTGTCTTGCGATGGCGTCTCTGCTGATCCTGAGAAGGTCAGAGCGATCGTCGAGTGGCCTGAGCCTCAGTCCATTCACGACGTGCGCAGTTTCCATGGATTGGCCACTTTTTATCGTCGATTTATTCGAGGATTCAGCACCATCATGGCCCCGATCACAGGCTGCATTCGGAAGGAAACTTTTGTGTGGACTAAAGCCGCCGCCGCAGCCTTTCGTGACATTAAGACACTCATGACCCAGGCGCCAGTTCTCCGATTGCCGGACTTTTCGAGGGTGTTTGAGGTCTCATGTGATGCCTCTGGTGTCGGTATAGGTGGGGTCTTGAGTCAGGAGGGCCACCCCATTGCATACTTCAGTGAGAAATTGAATGATGCCAAGCTGAAGTACTCCACTTATGATAAGGAATTCTATGCGGTAGTGCAGGCCTTGAGATATTGGAGACATTATCTGCTACCGCAGGAGTTTGTCCTTTACTCAGACCACGAGGCCCTCAGGTTTCTCCACGCCCAGAAGAAGCTAAACCCTAGACACAGTCGTTGGGTTGAGTTTCTTCAGGCCTACACATTCGTCCTTAAACATAAGGCGGGTGTGGAGAACCGAGTGGCAGACGCGTTGAGTCGACGTACCTTTCTCTTATCCCTTGTCGGCGCGGAAGTCATGGGTTTTGAGAGGCTTCGTGATGAATACGTGGGTTGTCCTGACTTTGGTGTGATCCACACTGCCCTTCAGTCTGGTCCCTCCCGAGAGCACCCTGATTATATCCTTCAGGAGGGCTATCTTTTTTGTGGAGTTAGGTTGTGCATTCCGCGAACCTCTGTTCGCGACTTTTTGATTTGGGAGCTCCATGCTGGGGGTCTTGCTGGCCACTTTGGCCGGAACAAGACCATTGAGTTAGTCGAGCACCGCTTCTTTTGGCCTAGCTTGAAGCGCGATGTGGCTCGTATTGTTGCTCATTGCCGCACATGCGCCCTGGCAAAGCAAAGGAAGCAGAATACGGGCTTGTATACCCCCCTCCCTGTGCCTGATCGTCCGTGGCAGGATGTTAGTATGGATTTTGTTTTGGGTTTGCCACGAACCATCCGCCGGCACGATTCCATCTTAGTGGTTGTTGACCGATTTTCCAAAATGGCCCATTTTATCCCCTGTTCGAAGACCTCTGATGCGTCTCGCGTAGCTCATATTTTCCTTGAGGGCATTGTGCGCTTGCACGGGCTACCGAAGACCATAGTCTCAGACAGGGACGTGCGATTTGTCAGCTATTTTTGGAAAACTTTGTGGCATCTGATGGGTACGAAGCTCAAGTTCTCCACAGCTTATCATCCCCAAACCGATGGGCAGACCGAGGTAGTTAATAGGAGTTTGGGTGATTTATTGCGTTGTCTAGTTGGTGAGCGTGAGCGTAGTTGGGACCAGGTCTTACCACATGCGGAGTTTGCATATAATAATTCGGTCAATAGGTCTACTGGCATGAGCCCATTTGAGATTGTCACCGGCTATAGACCTAGGGGACCCATAGACCTTGTTCCTTTACCCATTTCTGCACGAGTGTCTGAGTCTGCACAGTCTTTGGCCGAGCATATTAGGAGTCTGCATGATAGCATTCGTCGTCAAATCGAAATCAGCAATGAGCACTATAAGAAAGCGGCAGATGCACATAGGCGGCCACAGGAGTTCCATGAGGGCGATTACGTTATGATCAGGGTCAGACTGAACGGCTTCCTTCGGGAGTCGTGAAGAAACTGCAAGCTCGAGGGGCTGGGCCCTTTAAAGTGTTAAAGCGAATTGGGTCGAATGCGTATGTTGTTGACTTACCACCAGACTTTGGCTTCAGTTCTACATTCAATGTCTCGGATTTGGTAGCATATCGGGACCCAGCAGTGATACCCAGTGAGCCTTTCGAGCCTTTCTCCCCTCTTGTGAGTGACCCTACACCAGAGTGTCCACTTCCGGCCCCTGATACAGCACGGCGAGAGCACACTGATCATATATTAGATGAGCAGATTGTGACAGCCAGGGATGGAGCTTTTCAGCGCTACCTGATCCGTTGGAGAGGGCGGCCACCGACCGAGGACACCTGGGTTACCCGAGAGGAGTTGCAGCGGCTTGACCCAGACTTGTTGGAGAGATACCAGAGTGGACAGGACCCTTACTCGACAGGGTCGAGTTCCTCCCAGCCGGGGGGAATTGGTGCGGACACTCGAGGACTTGTCCGTTTTGACCCGTCGCGGGTTTACCGGCGTCGTCGTGCGGAGCCGACGTCACTTTGGTTGGACGACGGCACTCTACATGACTTTTGAGGCCTTAGTATATTTTTGTAGCAGGCCAAGATATTTTGTTTGGCCCATTTGGGTGTCATTTGGGTATTTTCCTATTTTTATGTAATTTTTGGGCTTTTATTGAATATTTTGAGGGAATGGGTATTTTGGTCATTTGTGAACCCATCCCCTCCTATATGTATCTACCCGTATCCCTGTGGATGGGCAATGACAGATTTGAAAAGAAAAGAAATGACGTGAAGTCGGCTTGCCCAGTTTCCTGTCTCCTCCTCCCTTCTTCCCGCCTCTTCCCGGCTTCTTCCTCCTTCCCTTCCTTCCCCGGCTCCGTCCCCCATCAATAATCAGGCTGCCATGCACATCACCAAGAATCCCGTTTTTCATTAGGACACCAAACTCCAAAGCACATCGAAGTGGATTGTCATTTTTTGAGGGATGCTATCATGTCTTTAGAAGGTATGCACTCCCTTTACTCTACAGTTGCACAGTTAGCAGATTTGTTTAACAAGGCTCTTGGTGTCTCTAGGTTTGTTACTCTCTGCAGCAAGCTGGGCATATTCGACATATATGCTCCAGCTCGAGGGGGAGTGTTAGAACTTAGAATAAGTGTTAGAGTAAGTTTAGAGTTATGGCTCCCTTAAGGTGTTTAGCTTATTGTGTACCTAGGGTGCAACATATGTGTACTCGGGTATAAATACTCATCTTTTGTTTAATGGAGATTAGATTTCAGTTTGTCCTTCTAAAGAACAGTTACTATTTCCCTTCTTTTGGAGGGAGATAGAATATGCTCTTGTTCATATGTTATTTTCTTTTACTTATTGTCGGTGTTGAAACTTCCAATTGATTGAAGAGCATGTAAGATGCTAAGAATGTTGAAGACCAGAGGTACACATTAGTTCTCAATGATTCAATGTGAGACTTTAATATTTCCTGACGATAATTGTAAATGAGCTGGTTGTGTTTCTGATGATGTACTTATCTCAATATTAAAATGTTTATATTCTATGTTCTTATTTCAAACTGCAAATATGGAACTGGGTACAATGAATTATAAAGTAGTGGTGCAGGATTCATGTAACCGAGTCCAAAAAGTAGGGCAGGAATACAATGATGATGTCCTTCACATTATTCATTTCATATTTAAAGTCTCATCTGCTTCCTAATTTTACTGCCAAGCATTCAACTAAATTGTTCTCAAATTAAGTTATTGTAATGATAAAAGCATTCTATTCTTGTTTGCATTGACTATTCTCCTACTTATATTCAGATATCGAGGATAAGTGAGTATGACCCTCTTGACCTTTTCTCTGGGTCCAGAGATAGAATAAGAAAGGCCATCATGGGATTGTTTCACTGCCCTCAGAACAATTTCCGTGTCTTTTTCAATGGTTCTCTTGCTTTTGGGGTTTTAGGAGGCATGATGGAAAAAAGTGAAATTTCAACTGATGAAACTTGTAAACAAAATGAGGCATTTGAGAATATGCTCAAAGCAGTAATTCTGACAGAGAATGGGCAGTGTCTGATGAGCTTCCTGGAACTTGTTGGAGAGGCAATTTTCACTTCAGAGATAATGGCTCATCTTCTGGAAGTTCAGAAGCTTGATCTCCTTGACATAGAGGGGGCAATTCATGCTTACTATAACATCATTTCACAGCCATGCTTGGTTTGCAAGAACTTGAGTGATGATGACCTTCTGAACAGGTGTTCATCATTGCATTCTTTAACACTAGAGGAGAGCTTGGAAATTGTTAAGACCTATCTGATAGCTGCTACTGCCAAGGACTGTAGTCTGATGATCTGCTTTAAACCAAGAGGCGAGATTGTTGCATCCGATAATGGCTCAGTGTATCTCAAGTCAACTAATCAAACTTTTGACTACAAGGTATATTTCCTTTTATTTCTTGGAAGACTGTTTTGTCTGCTCTTTGACGTAACTATTTATGTTCATGTGTGTGAACACTCTTTGTAATGACACTATGTCTGACATTGTCATTTGATTGGTGTGGTGCAGATGCATGGACAAAGTTCCACCAACCTTATTCTTTCCATTGGGGGGGGGTGTTATAGTTGGGTGTCTACATATTAGATTTTCATATATCATTCTTCTATACTTTTCAATGATGTCTAAAAGCAATCTATTAAAATGTGGGGCCACCAAGACAAAATCATGCATTTTTTAGATCAGGCTTGCCTGTTTTGTGTTCCTGTGCATTAGTCTATGAGAAGTTTTTGGTATTTCTCCTAATTGTACACCAATTGACCTACAGGTATAATAACCCTTTCCCATCTGAAATTATCTGTCAGAAATTTGGCACCACCTTAGGGAGGCCTTCTGTTGGTCAGGCAAGCCTCTGATTATAATGGCAACAATTTTTCTCCAGGGAGTTGTGGATTGCGCCGCCAATTTTAAAAAGATGTAAGTAGAGGGGTAACAACTAAGATGAGGAAAGTTAAACATCCACAACTTAAAATGTTCTAAGTAGACAAGAAAGAATCCTAATAGGGTGATTGCTTGGATTAAAAGGTCGAAAATGGTCCAAATTAGGTGTTTGGTATGCAGTGTAAGTATATACTTTTATACAGAGGCCCCTTCATACATGGTAAAAAAATTAAAGAGGGTCATCCCTCTTTGGTTTTTTGTCACGCAACACTCTCGTTCCCTCCCTCATCTTCCATCTGATGTAACATTTCCCTCTTTCCTCCTCCACGTTTCTCTCTGTCTCTCTCTCTTGCTGTGTGAATCCATTGGCTGGCAAGAAAAGACACCAGTGGCAGGATCAGCTTTGGTGGTTGATTACCCACTTACCCAGGGACCCCCTGTAGTAGCAGCCACAGAGGCAATGGCAGCATTCAGGGATGGAGTCCGGACTGTAGGATCCAAAATGGTGGAGGTTAGATTATGGCATTAGGCACCCATGCAGGCTTTTCACTATGGCCACACTGTTAGGTAAGCACTTTTGGGAATCATAGACATCTGATGTATCCTTGTGTGGAAGAACAATCATATACAAGCACCACAGTGCTCATCAGTGATGATCTTCCAAATTGATAAAACAAATGCAATCAAAGGAAAAAGAATTGGATTGGCACAGAGATCGCCCTGGGCCCGATCCGATTGGGATCGGGCCGGCTGATCTGCCGGAAGTCCAGCCTATCCTTGATCGGCCAGATTAAAAATATTTTTTTTAAAAAAGGAAAATCATAAAAAATCAGGGGAAATTAGAAAAAGTCAGGAAAATATGTATTCAATATTTACACACATATATATATTTATGATATATCATATATGTAATAAACATTCATATTTTTTTTCTTGTATATATTGATTAGTACATGCATTAAACTATCACATCACATATATATTTATATATATACACATTAATATGTCTATATGATTGTGTACATTAATTACATATTTATCAATATAAGTGCACAAACACATGTAGACATATATATGACATGATTTATGTACAGAATCGGCCAATCCAGGTTGGGATCATCGGATCGATTGATTCTGCTAACCATGAATGCAGTGTCTTCTTTGTAGAAAAGGTACCCTTCAAGCTCCCTCTTTTCTGGAGAAGGATATCTTTTTGCGGGTTGGAAATGGAAGGAGCACACTGTTGTAGAGAGACCATGGAAGAAAACTGACTTGAATGAGCTTAAGAATTGGCCAACTCTTAAGTCCAATCTGATTCAGCTGATCCTCAAGAAGTCAGATGATCGGGTGGAATTGTTCTGGATCAGGCTGGATTGGAAATGGCTTGAATTGGTCAATTCTGATCTCACCTGATCTGGGCTGCCAGATTAAGCCAATCCAGCCTAATAATTTGAATTTCAAATTTTGATGTTCTGATCAGCCGATCCTGGCTGTTCTGGTTGGAATTTCTCCAATCCGAACCTTACGCAATTGGATTGCAATTGGGTGATCTCAACAGGTATATAGATTAGTTGATTCTGCCTTCCATGAGAGAGACAAGTGGTGTGGGAAGCTCTGCTTGAAGGAGGCTTTTCCAGGGTCTGTTTTCCGGAAACTAAAGAATGGACCTCTTTTTAATAGAATCATATCAAGGATGAAGAGCTCACAACTCACTCAGAAGAGGAGCCAAGGATGACGAAGTGGAAGAATGTTTTCATTTTTTTGGATCTTTTAGAAGTTAGAATTTGTGGAGTTCATTCCAAGTAGAGTGGGTGTTTGACGAATGAGACTTAGTTCTCTGCTGAGCATTATACTGCTTTCGCGTGCAGATAACTACCTCTAATCAGCCTTAGCTGCAATTTGGAAACTGCAATCTCCATTGAAGGTTAGGCATCCCTATGGCTGTTTTGCAACATTGTATAGCTACCAGGTTGTATAAGAAGTGGAAACATGATTCTAAAAGTGTTTGCTCCCTTTGTGGCCTAGAGGATGAGGGTATGGATCATCTTATGCTCACTTGTTTAATTAGCTTGGAGGTGTGGCAAATCATTGGCAATTTAGTTAGGTACAAGCATGGTTCTCTTTATAGTTCATGTATGGTATTTTTTCCATCACTACTATTAGGACTAGTGTTACATTTAGTAGTTAGTGAGGGTTTATTTGTCATTGTGTTTAGTTGGAGTTCCTTTAGCTTATTGTGTGTCTAAAGTACAACTTATCTTGTACTCAAGTATAAGTACTTTTCTTTCTCTTGATTAAATGAATAATGGTCACAATTTTACCTTGAACATGGTATCAAAGCCCTAAGACAACTCTAGGACCATTCCTCTCTTCTCATCGCGACAGACTTCTCGACAACCAGGACCCTTGACCCTTCTCCCCACGGTGGTAGAGCCCGGTGTCTTTTCGTCAGCTTCGCTGGGGATATCTTCTCTTGTTGGCTGGCTTCCAAGCAGGCCTTCGTGGCAGCTCCATTAGCTGCTCACAGCCGCAATGGGTTGAGGACCCTCTTTTGTGGTAGGGAACACTCAGTGAAGGGCAGTGGAGCCTTGTTTTGGCACAGCTGCAGCGCTTGCTTTGCAGTAGGCCTCTGCAGTCCCAAGACCTCAGCGGCCTGGCATGGGAGTACCTGTGACCGCCACTATTTCCCTCCCTTGATGCGTCTCCTCCCTGGCTCTCTCCGCATTAGTCTTCATAGTTGTCGGAGGCAGAGGTTAAGGGGGAGACCGAGTCTTCTTCTAGCAGAAGGTCCTTATAGCGACTTTAACCTCCGACTATGGGCATTACATAGGTGACATATATGACTTCATCTCTTACGTTCTTATGCGGCGACCCATCTTGTTGCAGAACTAGTTGAATGCTTGCTTGTGCTTGTCGGTGTCGCCTCTGGGTGAAAGTATCTATCACTCGACATGGAAGGATTGACCACGCTGAATAACTTGGTTCCGTTTCAGTCACTAGAAGGGAAGAGTTTTCACATGGTTGCGACTTCCTCGAGGCTTAATGGAACGAACTATCATTAATCGAGCATAGTGTTCTGCTTCTTAATACTTTCACTCAAGAAGCTTTGTCACAAGTCTGATAAGAAGGAATATGAAGCTTGGAAGATCGATGATGGGATTGTCATTTCCATCATTAGCAATAGCTATGAACCTCACATCTTCATCAATATTATTTTTTTGTAGACTGCAAAGTAGATGTGGGATTCACTCAATTAGATATACTCTGGTGACGACCGACAAGAACATTTATAATATTTATTCTTATGTATTCAACATCAAGCAGAATGACAAGTCCATAGGACAATACTTTTTTGAGATTATAAGGAGTCTGGAATAAATTAAGATTGCACTAGGCGATTGTTCTCAATAAAACTATTTGGAGCAACAACAAGAAAATCTTTTTGTAGCAAAATTCTTGTCAGGAATGGATGATGATTTTCGCCATGTTTGAGATACTCTTTTGGCCAATCCAACAAGTTGGCCGATCCAACAATCCTAGCTTTGAGGGACGCCTTCTCTCGGGTTTTGCATGTCAGCATTAAACCCTTGCTTGATGTTGGGTCTCATTCCATGGGATCCATAGGAGATATGGTCGAGGCAGGCAGCACATTTGCCCTTGAAACTGCTGGACGAGTTCAAGGGTGTGGAGGTTGGCATCCTCCCTACTCTCACTATGGTCGGACAAATCACCACGCTAACTATTGCTGGAAGAAGTACGGAAAAGGCGGCAACAAAGCAAAACCATCGGCTCATCTAGGCACTGCAGAAGGGGTGTTTTTTGCTCTAGCTATCACTTCTACAGGATCAACCCCAGTTTCTGCACCAGAAGGAGGGGTAATGCTCTCTCGAGAAGAGTATAAGGCTGTTCGACACATTATCAAGGGCTCTGCAGCATCCTCATCTTCCTTTCATGTTGTTGTCCTATTCTCAAGTAATTCACAAGCCATACACCATCCCTCCTAGATTGTGGACTATGGAGCATCTTGTCACATGACAGGTGACGGATCACTATTTTTTGAGCTTGATATTCTATAATCCCATTTATGTTGTAGATGGTTCCTACTCCGTTGTTGCTGGGAAGGGGATTGTAAAGACAACTTCTTGACCTTGCACGATGCCTTATTTGTTCCTAAATTTGCTGTCAGTTTACTTTCTATTAGTGCTTTAACTCGTCTATGAATTATTTAGTGACCTTTTGTCCATCACACTGTGTCTTTGAGGATCTTCAAATGAGGAGGATGATTGGTGGTGAGCTTGAATTTGACGAGTTATACTATCTCTCTGATGAACCTCTCAACACTCTCATGCATGGATAGCAAGATCGGAATCGGAGTCTAGATCAGCCATGGCCAATTCTAATCCGAATCGGACGGGAATCGGCCGGATCGGCCAAGACCCATCCGATCCAGAATCGGCCAATTTCGATCCGATTTGGCCGATTCTGCTATCCATGCTCTCATGCTTTGGCTTCTTCTGAGACTCTATCCAGTGGCATTGTAGGTTGAGTTACCTATCTGCGTCTTAAACTGTAACGCCCCATATAAGAATATGTTAAATGCACTAAATCAGTAGATTACCAACAACTTGGACTAGTCATTTTCAGAGCTCGAGTAGGTAAAGAACTCTGAAGTTAAGCGTGCTTAGTTGGGAGTAGTCTAAGGATGTGTGACCTTCCTGGGAAGTCTACCAACTAGCACGGTTGTTGTGCCAGTTTGCTGGTTGAGTCGTCACAAATGGTATCAGAGCCTTGCCCAGCCGAAAGTGCAGGAACTAAGTGCCATATAGGGCAAAGTGTTACGCTATGGGAGCCACCTCTTGAGGTCATAATGACGTAAAGTGCTACATAGTGGGAGCCACCTCTTGAGCCTATGGGGGCCACCTCTAGAATCCTATCTGCCTAGGGTTTGATTGTGTGCTATATGTGAGCAGCGACGAGGACGTCGCTTATATAAGAGGGGTAGATTGTAACGCCCCATATAAGAATATGTTAAATGCACTAAATCAGTAGACTACCAACAACTTGGACTAGTCATTTTCAGAGCTCGAGTAGGTAAAGAACTCTGAAGTTAAGCGTGCTCAGTTGAGAGTAGTCTCAGGATGGGTGACCTTCCTGGGAAGTCTACCAACTAGCACGGTTGTTGGGCCAGTTTGCTAGTTTAGTCGTTACATTAACACAGGGAACTTGTCTCTTTTCCTTCGTTAGTCAATAAATTTCAGTGTGATGCTTGTGAGCTAAGCAAGCATTACAGAGTCTATTTTTCCTTAGAGTCAAAATAAAAGGAGCAACTCTCCATTTCATCTTGTTCATTCAAATATCTAGGGACCTTCTCTTCCCTCCAGGTTAGGTTATAGGTATTATGTCACATTTGTTGTATAACTTGGCTATTTCTTATCAAATCTCAGTTTGATGTACTCGATGTCTTTCAGAACATTAATGCAGAAATAAAGAATCAATATTCTGCCTCAGCCAAGGTGTTGCGCACTAATAATGCCATGGAATAGTTCAATCTTCATTTACCTCCTTTTGTTTGACTCATGGGATTGTCCATTAAATATTTTGTCCATACACATCACAACAAAATGGTATTGCCAAGCGAAAGAACTATTATCTCTTGGATGTTGTGAGAACGCTGATGTTTCATATGAATTTCTCAAAACCCTATTGGGCAGATGCAATTCTCACGTTTTGCTATCTCATAAATTGTGTTCCTAGCAGTATGCTTGGTGGACAATCTTCCTTTGTGTCTGTGTCAACTCTCTTGAGCCTAGACAAGACAAGTTATCTCCACGCTTAATTCCTTGTATCCTTTTGGGTTAATTCTAGAACTAAAAAAGGCTATCAATGCCTTGACCCTTGGTTCAAGAGATCCTATCTCTGCTACTTAGTTTCTTTGAGTTTGTCCCCTACTTTGGTTTGTCTTCGAGATGTCATTCTTCTTCTTCACCTCCAAATATCCCTCTTTCTCCTGTCATTTTGTCTCTTGGTCCTACATCCACTATTAATATGGAACTAGTTGCCAATCCTACTAAAGACAAATTTTATGGGTAGGTTTATTAGAGATGTACTATTGCAGTGTCAAATGCGCCTTCTCTGTCACCTTCCATGTTGGCAGATCCTCCACCCCCCTGGCATGGATGGAGAAGTCGGGTCGGGTGGCTGGGTCGGCCCCAGCCGATCCCGACCCGAGTCGGGCTGAGTCGTGCCGAGTCGGGCTGAGTCGTGTAGTGGACTTTGCAAACCTAGTCCCGTGGGTGGGTGGGTGTCCCCCCCCCCCCCAAGTCGGGTCGGCATGGGCCGAGCTCCGAGTCGGCCGACTCGGAGCGGAGTCGGCCGATTTTGCCATCCATGCCCCTTGGTGAGCTCCTCTCCTATCTTTGACTTAGATCTTGATCTTCCTATTGCTCTTTGCAAGGGAGTGAGATTTTGTACCCAACAATGTAAATCGCATCTTGGTTACAATACATATTTATTGGCTCATTACATTTCACGCTAAAATCTGACTAGAAGTTTTGGAGTCACATCAATTCACAAGCCATTTGAGCCATGGCTCTGTATTCTGCCTCGACATGATCTAGCAACCAACTCGATGTAGTTTTTCGCTTTCTCTCTCTTGCTTTTCTAGAGCGATGCTCTAGGGATCTGCTCAGCCACCTTGGTCGAGCAACATCCCTGTCGTGAAATCAAGACGGTGGCTTGCCGGTGTTGGTCGGGCCCTTTGGGGTCCAACCCAGCCTAGCGTCACGTTTGAGGGTGGCCATGGGAGGTGGGCTCCTCTCATCCGAACTTGCTACAGATGTGGGAGGAGAGGGTATGCCAGGAGGTGGTGTCCCTTTCTCCGGTGTTGTTTCATGGCAGGTAAGGTCGTTTAGGAGGGGTTTCGCGGCTTGAACCCTCAGGTCAGCATGCTCGCGACAGGGAGCAGAGCTCGTCCTGGTCCAAGTAGTTTTACTGATATTGTTTGGGGGTGGGGGTTGAGTAGGGATGAAGTGTCGTCTTGGAGTAATAGCAGGGTAGTGGAGGTTGGAGAGCCCCTGGAGGAGTTTATGTTCTATCGCGAGTGTTGGGGAAAGAAGTCAATCGCCATATCCCTTTTGGCTAGGGAGATTGAGGAAGACACTATCAAGCAGAGACTAGAGGAGATTACTAGAGTAGGGTGGGGGATAGTTAGGGTGGCCTTGAAACTGTTCTTAGGTGTGGGGTTCCTGTGTGGAGGGGGTGGAGAAGGTAGTGGAGGCCGTCTCCTTCGCAGAGAAGGGGGCTTGTCTTGGCATATGCAGGTGGTCCCCGAAGCTTGGCACATTTCCCCCCTTGTTGGAGACGCATCTTCAGATGGAGTTGGAGGGTATGCCCATTGGTCTCTGCGACGAGGAAGATGTGGGCTTTCTTATTCATCTGTTAGGGCGGCTCGTTCAAGGCTCCTTGCAGTTTGCGATGACTAGATCTAGGTTGAAGGTGCACACTTCAATATTGGTGATTAACCTGGGTGAGTTGCCGGCGTTCATCATGGTGTGTTTTGATGGAAAGTAGCTTGTTGTCCGGTGCTGACTGCTTCAAGTGGAGGATCAACCTGTGCCACCACTACACCTAAGGCAACCTTTGTTAATACCGGAGGTAGAAGACGGTGGATGAGTGGGCATTGCAAATTCGAATCATTCGGGCTTTTACTCCAACCCCGTTTCCTTGGACCGGGTTGCTAAGCCGGTGCCTCGACCAGACGAAGATCCCTGACCATGGCGAACCGAGGTCAGCTTGGACCGAATGGCCAAGGTGGACCGGCTAGGAGCTCTTCCAAGGTGGGACCCAATGACTTATTCGGGATCTGCCATACCCTGTGTATTGGGCAATCAGGACCCGATATGGGTTGTCTCCCTCACCCCACCGCGAAGTCTGGTTTGTGCAGCCATGGCACTTCTCAACTGGTTGGGTGGCCAGCCTCTCAGCTGGTTTATGCATAACCCTTTATAATCTTATCTTAGATCTATCTAGGAAATAGAAAAAATCTCTCAATTTATTAGAAAAATGTCCTAAAAATGTAAGAAGTTAATACAAAGGAAAAATACATACATACCTCTATAATCCACCATATTCATATGTATACTCTTATAGATAAGGTTGCCTCTACATGACCTGGAGGTTCAAGTTTGAAACCAGAAACAGCCTCTTGACTTGTCAAGATAAGGTTGCATACATCGTCCTTTCCCCAGACCTTGTGCTGGCGGGAGCCTTGTGCATTAGATACGCCCTTTTATTCATATGTATACCCCTGCATTTGCAATATTGTTCTCCATACCTCTATAACCGTCATATTTCATCATATATGTCCCTGTTGTTTGATTCCATTCATTTAACCCAACCACAGTTGAGTTAAGAGAGCAAAAAGATTTACCCTCTATCTTTTTTTAAAAAAAATATTTTTAATCACTTTGTCTCACTTTTCCTCTCTCCGGCCACAAGCTCTCCACTTCTCTCTCTCTCTCTCTCTACCCCACCCCCTGGGAACTGGAGAGGATGACCCCCCCCTTTGGCATCTCCTCTCTCTCTCTCTCCCCCCTTCCACCACCGCCACCTCCTCCTCCTCTCTCTCTCTCTCTCTCTCACTCTCTGTGTCCCCCCCCTCCCCCCCCCCAGGTAGTGGTGTTGCAGGAGGAAGAGGAGGGAGAGAGAAGAAAGCAAGGTTTTTTGGTGGTTCTGTTCCTCATCGTTGGATTTCTGGAACAGGGGCGTCTTGTTCTTGAGGATTTCGGGAGCAGAAGTTGGGTAATCCTCATCCTGAGGATCTTTTGAAGCTCCCAGAATAGGAAGCTGCTAGCCGTAGAGGGAGGGATTCCTGCTTCCAATATTCTGAGATCTTCTGGGTTCTGAGCAGAACTCTTATGCAAAGAGGTGGAAGCGCTAGGTTTCATCTGAATTGTAGCTCCCCTAAGTCGACCCGCTTGCCTTAGTTCTTTATGAGTTCCTGATGCAGGATCTATAGAAATGATCTTGGTGGTGTCTTTTGGAAGCAGTAGTTTTTTGTGATGCTAAAAAGGTTTCTAGAACTTTGGCAGATTGGTGGGTGGATACAAGGTCATAAAACCCTTCTCTTCTTTTGGACAATGATCTAATCCATCTAAGAATTGGAGGGAGGGTGGAAGAAACCATGTACGGATCTCATGCAGCCTTCAAGGATCTAAATCTAAACGGGAACTGGAGGGGGTGACCCCCCCTCCAAGACCTCCTCTCTCTCTCTCTCTCTCTCTCTCTCTCTCTCTCTCTCTATCTGTTATCTCTCTCTTCATTCTATCATCGCTCTAGAATTGTCTCTCCCTCACTTTTAACAAGGACATTTTGGTAAATTGACTTATTTTTACAGCTCCATTAGATAGTAGAATATTTCTCAAATTCTAGCAGCTAACTAACCACAGGGATATAATTGATGAAATTTTTTTATTATAGGGGTATGGAGAACAATATTGCAAATCCAGGGGTATACATATGAATAAGGTGTATTATAGGGCTATGCATGTATTTTTCAAAATGAATATCAAACTTGAGGGGTTATAAGTGACCAAAAAATATATTAACTTCTCATGTATTAACTCCGATGAGTTAAAGGTATTTAGTATGTGTTAGGACTTATGAATAAGCATCAACATAAGAAGTTAATACATAAATACAAATTCATGTATTAACTTATAAATGATTGGGGTTCGTTGAAATTAAAGAATCTCAAAGGAAGGGTTATAAATAAGTATGAGCACATACAACTCTAAATAAAATCTATATACGTAAATATAATTACTCTAAGGTCAGAAACCAAGATATCCATGAATCCTGGATCCACCAGCACCTGGGGTGCTGTGGGAGTGGTGAGTTTCTCACTAATGGGCGTCTTCTTTGCTTGGACAGTTGCATTTCCTTTTTACAATTTTTTCTCCCAACCCTTGGATCTTAATCCAAGGGTGAATGCGAAAGTGCGGCTAGGCCACACCAAATGCCTTGGCACTCTAGCATTTCTCTAGTTATATATAAATTTTATTTTTTCAATGTGTCACCTTAAAAGCACAAGCCATCAGTCTATTGTCTAGGCAGCTGAGGCTAAGGCGACTCTTTGGTCACAAGCACTAGATCCCAGTAGAGACTCTAGCTTGTCTTGCAATGAATCTCTCTACCTTCTAAGCTGGTGGACTACAGTTTATAGTAACTTCCCCACTTTGTCATGCCTTCACCACAAAGCAGGTGGCTTTTCCAAGATCTTTTTCTCTCTCCAGACAGCGGGCAGACTTTTTGCTAAGTTTCACCTTTAGCTTTCTAAGGATTACTATTCTTAACCCTTTTCTTGTTGGAAAACAAAAAGCAGAGGAGTGTTATCCAAAATGGAAGAGAGATTTGGTTGAGTCTCCAGAGTACAAGTACCTGGGACTTTTGAGGAATGCATCAGTAACACTTGGCTTTAGTAATTTGGAAGATGCTCAATGGGACATCTTCATTGCCTTTGAACTTTTTAATGTTGTTTGAAGATAAAAGCTTCCCAGCAAACCTGCGGTGGTGGCTACATGCATATGTACTGAAAGCAACAAATAGTTAATGATAATCTTCGTTCCAACTTTCAACTAGGATGTTTCTATTATGCTGTATTTTGACTATGCATATAGTCTATTGCTAATGAACAATTCCAACTTCCAATTCACTGGATGGAACAATATGATCCTTTACCCTTTGTGCATATGCTGGGGGTTTGTGCAACTACTCAGCTCAGTCTCCCATAACAAAATTGGGAGCCAAGTTCAGGTGTAACATAACCCCCTCCAGCTGGGCACGTGATCTTGACACACTTGCCAAATGCATATATTCTTGCAAAAGTGTCATATTGCTTCTGTGAATGCTCTTAATGCATCTGAGGGATTCCAGGTCTCATATTTCTTATTGAACATACATTCATGTTTCTTACCAAAATCTAGGGGTTGAATTTTGTATGTTTGATCCATCTATTGGTCTTTTTTTCCCCTAATTTTTTATTCCCACTTAGATGATGCTGTTGTTGGGGATCCTTGCTGCATAGCCGGTTGTTGTCAATTGCTTACTGACTTCGAAGTTGGTTGACACGTTACCCGATGTGATGTTGGATCTATTTGACTGCTTCCTAAATTATCTTGTAGATATACTTCATCGACCTTGATGTGAAGCCTCTAAGGAAGATGAGGTATTACTATGAGTTGGACCAGAAGATCGTGGAATTCTACAAGAGTAGGCAAGGTCTTGGGATCATCGATGCTGACAATTCCGAGGACCGTTGTGCCATGTAAAACCTTAAGAGGGAGGGGCCACTGCTATCAAGCGGAGTACTTGTTGGAGCATGGCCTTGTCATTGTGGAGTCGGTCAGAAATCTCTGATTAGTAGAGCGGAGAAAGTGTGTGCTTGTCAACAAAACCCCCCACACTCTCTTCTCTTTTTACTGTTTTATCATTCAAAAGTCTGGTTTGTTTGGGTGAGGGAAGCCGAAGAATAAACAGCAAACTGGAGGACGCTTCTTTGACGGCATCTGAAGGGCTGCTGCGGAAACCAGTGCAGTGTTAGGGGAAATCCCTAGGATCAAGGAAGGAGACAATTTGATCAGAACCTTTTTCATAATCATACGGGTAGATATTTGTGCATTTTAAACATTATTTAAAATTTGTCAAAGAATTGCAAATCTATTCATGATGATGTGCCATGTACTTCCTAAAAGATGTGCGGTTTATCTTTATTATGAAGGTCATTATTCTAGGTTGGTCCCCTGTGGTCTCTTGATAGAGGGGAATACGTAAGAGTGACTAAACTACATTTGGTATGGTTACTGTTTACCTGTTTAAGGGGGTGTCAAGGGAGATAGAGATAACCCTGAAAATGGGGATACGAACGGGTTCATGTGTTATAGGGGGACGAGCTGGAGTACGTTAATCCACCTTGTCATATCCTCGTTTCAGCCACCTGCATCCCAAAGTTTTTGCCCTTTCCCATGATAAGAAGGGGTCTAGTGATCTTTCACTGTACACATATTCTTCTCCTACCATGCGTCCGTCTTCGCTTTTGCCCAGAGCAGATGGTGGTGCTTGCCCTTCCCCTCTCTCATCTGTGGCACTGTGATGGTGAGACCCCGGCACAGCGGTGACCAATCTTGTGCCTTATGTCACACTGATCGTGCAATTTAGGGGGCAGCATTGTTCCTTCCCCTTGTCCGTGGCTCATTTTCTCTTCGTATTCTGCACTGAAGTGCTAGATTGTGATAGACTCCCTCGTCCATGGCTTCTTATGGAGGGATCGTACAAAGGCAGCAGTGTACACTCCCTACTCTTGCACTAGGCTTCAAAAGGTGTTCCAGAATAGGAGTGTACACGGGTTAATGGACCTTTGGAGAACGTTAATCTGGTAACACTAGGATTTCTTGCCCTAGTCTGGCCTTCTTTTGTTTTTGTTTTTTTTTTTTGGGGGGGGGGGGGGGGGGGGAATCTGAGATCAATTTTGGGTTCGCAAGTCGCCTCTTTCACGGCCGAGGCTGTCCTCCCTTCACCCCAGCATCCTTGAGCTCACCTTCGTTTCCTTCTTTTGTTTCTTCTTCTTCCATGGCTAACCATGAAGATTCTTCTCATGGTGGAGAACTAGGGCAAAGATCTGAAGGTTCAATCATTCTTTCTTGCTACGAGGCTTTAGCGACCTGATTAAGGTTGAACTCGATGACTTTCCCAATCTTTACCGCATTTCTCCACTGTACCACTTCACCTTGCCGTAACTGGGTGAACTTAGTACATCATACTGGCATGATTCCTTTGTCTCTATGTCCTGGCCTTGAAATTGGGGTTTGGGATCCTGTTCATCCGTTTGTAATGAACCTCCTATTCTTCTATGGATTGGCGTTGGTTCAGCTAGTGTCTAATTCTTACATGTTCATCTTTTCCTTCATAGTCCGTTGCAACAAGAACTGCATTAATCTGTCTCTCATCTTTTACCCCTCTTTCCCTCTCATCGCCTCGTGCCGCTGTGGCGGATATGGAGTGTGAGGAGGAAGATGATGATGTAGCTGCTTTTTTCAACTTTGACACCTTCAATAGCATAATGGGATGAGAAATAGAAAAGGAGTGACATAGTGGTATGAAAAATAGGAGGTGAAAAGGTCACTGACTCTCCCAATTGCTGTGCTCTACTGCCACTCACGTGGGCATGGATGAGGCGATAGGAGAAGCTCTGGCCCAGTCTTCTTCAAATACTCGTGGGGGACTTTTACAACTTGAAAACAACAACAATTGTTCCATATATGTCCAAATCATAGTAGTTTCATCACAGACCCAAAGAAAAACCTCTCCATGTCCTCCTAGTCCTTCTACATTCATTTTCTCTCTTTTGTTCTTCGACCTTTTGCATCAAGTTGAGCTGGCAAAAAGAGAGAATTTTCTTTTTCATAACTAGTCAATTAGGTCGGTTGTGGTTAGTTTGGAGGGCCCAATGACTAAGCCAGTTTTAACATATGTGGAGTTAGTGTCTCAGCGAAAAATCTTTGATCTACTTAAGCCGAGCTAATTCGTATGCTCCCTTACAGAAGATCCTGACCACTTGATACAGGTTCTCCAAGTTGTCACCTAACTTTCCCACTGCTTCAAGTGAACGAGAGACTTTGGCCTTCCTAAGGACTAGGTCCCCAAGAAAGTGCCTATCTTTCACTTAGGTGTTATAGTACTGAGTCATACGTCTTGGTACTCTGTAAGTCTAATGCTCACAACTTCTTGTACTTCTTCAACTAAGTCTAGATTCTCCCGGATAGCTTGATCGTTGGAATCTGATAGGAAGTTGATAACTTGGAAGGAGGGACTTCTGACCTCCAGTGGGATAATTGCTTCAATGTCGTTGGCCCATTGGAAGGGAGTTTCGTTGATTAAAGTCCTAGGCATTGTTTTGTAGGCCCGCTGTGACAATTGGGCCTTGGGCCTAGCTTGAGTTGCTCTTGACGATATAATCACCTGTCGTCAAGAGTTAGGTTGGCAACATGATCGTTTGTGCCGACTTATGTTGGTGAGACTCTATCCTGTCGCCTAGTTCTTTAGTTCTGGAATTTTTTAGATTTTTCGTTGGTGGTGCTAATTGTTGGCGATGGTCAATGTCGTCATTAGGTTTAGGCTGTGCAATGGGTCATCGTCAAGATTTGTGAATCTATTTTTATATAAGGACCCTAGTCTCTCTCTCTCTCTCTTCTTGATTCTCCATTCTTTCCACCCCCTTCACCCTTTCACTTCTCTTGCTACCTTTGGTGGCTGACAAAGACTTGTGGGTGAGGTGCTGGTGCTAGTGGTTGTGGCAGTTTGCTAGAAAGGGAGGATTGAGCGAGAGGGTGATCTTCTGTGACACACGTACTTCTTTGATCATAGGGTGGGTGTTTTCCATTGTGAGTTTTCGTCAATGAGATAGGGAGACTGATCCTCATACCTCTATTGTTGTTTCTATCTTGTTGCATGCGAGTTTAACGGGGTTAATTTATATTTTTGGGAAATTACCCATGCCGGGGGTGTGAGTGTCGCACTGAATGATTCGTGCGTTGATTTGTGTTATATGACTTCCTATGGATGTGGTGAGGTCCAGAGAAGAGTTCCCTATCATCAATTTCTGTTTAGATGTGCGTTTGGACTTGTGGAAAGGCCTAGGTCATGTTAGATATGAAGGTTCTGGATGAACTTGGCAATGACATAAAGTGTTGTCAAGTTCATGATCTGGGAGCTGGAGGAACTTGGTGATGGTATGGGTCGTCATCAAATTCATGGTTTGCAACACCTTTTGTTGTCGTTAACCTCCCCTTAGCCGCATGCGATGTCATTGTCTACCTTGGGTTGTCCATTAGTGTTCTTTCGTGTTTTTTGCACCACTCCTAAATGTTGAGGTGTCTGTCTAATTGCACAACATACTAGACGTTGAGAGCGTCTCCTTTTGAGTCATTTTGTGTGTCGTGCTTACGCTTGTGCTGTGTGGTGTGTTCTTACTCAAGAATTAAGTGCAACTCCGCTTGGATGGTTGACATTGAGACTACTCCGTCAATGAGCCTAGATGTTGAGAGCATCTCTATCTAGAGTGAGTCCCATGTGGTGGTTTCGAGTCGGTGTCTATGGGGCCCCTTCTCTATCTATTAGAGTATGACGAAATATCAATTCTTGGCCTTGGCCCCACTTCTTAAGTGTCTTGGCCCAAACTCCCTATTAATACGAAGGCTGGTGTAAGTTACACCAGGCAACGTGGGCAAGTAAACGGATCTCCTGTGATTGAAGAATAACTCCCTGTAACGAACTCACAATAAATGCCATAACCTCTATCTTTTTAACTACCTACGATCATAGCCATATCTGCCCTCCATGATAGTGAGATTCGCATGGGAGATGAGGCCTGTAAAACCCCCCAATTGCCCTCTAATCCAAGATAAGCCCATCTAGGAACACAAAATCCTGATGAAGAGTGATCTTGACTTCAGCATCAAGGGTTTTTCCTAGGAACACCTTCTCAGGACACTCCTGATCCTTTTTCTGTTTTGCATATAGATTCCTCGAGGGGATTTCTTAGCCTTCTAACCATCAAATCCAAGATCACCCTCTTCAAAGGCTTTTGGTAAGTTTATCTGTCGTCATCTTATATATGATGGAATGTATCAGTGTAGGTCTTTTCATGTACCGAAGAGATTTATTGGTGAAGTTGGTGGACTAGTCAGAAATTTTTATTGGCATATGCATCGGGTGATTACAAGCCATTCCAATCAATTAGCTGGAAGCACCTGCGTAGACCGAAGAATGAAGGGATTCTAAAGTCTCTGTCAATAGTGCCTGCTTATGTCTACAGTTATGAGATATCATTTCCCACAGGCAAAGCCTCTGGAATGAAATGGTTAATTCAAGGAGAAAGATTTAGTGTACTTTTTTATTGCACTCAAGTGTAATATGACTAAGTAGTAAATCCATATGACATCTCTCACATGGGAAGTGATAAAATGGCAACCCAATTATTGAATGCCACATAGATTTAATGTCTAATCATATTGCACTTAAGTGCAATATAAAAATATACTAAACCTTTCTCTAATTCAAGATACTCGCATAATGTCATTGTCTGGTCTGCACAGGGGTAGATTGCACCATTCTCGTGCATGGAAAAGTATTCTACAACGATGAGATTGGATGATTGATTAGGTGTTATACACAATGGGGGATGGACATCAATTCAATTTATGGCACATCCCCCCTTCAGGCTCTCAGGCTAGGTCACCGATTCATTCAACCATCTTTATAGCCATGGGAAAAGTTTACCGTACTTCTATAAGTGTATTAGTGTCACATCTAATATGAATGCCCATTCGTCGACCTCGCACGGTTCATTGCGCCGCACTGCACTATTTTCCTTTTTTGAGTTTTGGAGTATAATTTTTTATTTTGACACCCAAAATTTTCTGTTAGCATTATTTTTGACATGATGTATGTAGTGTAGTGAGCCGAATTTGGACGTCAAAATAAATATTTAGATGTCAAAATAAAATATTAGACTCTAAAATAGAAAAATTAAACTCAAAATCTAAAAAAAAAAGTGACGTAATGCAACACATGGATAAATAGATATCTAAAAGTACAGTTAAATATGACGTTACTGTATTTATAGCCGTATTTATAAAAGTGTAGTAAGCCAGTAAGACAAAGTTACATAGATGCATGATCGGGGTGTTATATCTTACTCGAGTATTCATGGTATTGAGTTCGGTTCGTCCTAGTACATAGGAGGATCGAACTCAATAAGTCATCAATGTGGGTGAAGAGTGGGTGGGAAAAAACGAGGGTGAAGAGTGGGTGGAAATTTTTCAAAAAAACCTAAAGGGTTTTTTCCCACCCACTCTTCACCCCTGTTGGTGACTTACTGAATTCGGTCCTCCCATGTATTGGGAGGATCCGAACTAGTATTCATGATGTGAAAAGAACACACTATCCTCGTACTTGTTGGGCGAGCATATTATGGAGGAGCAGTCCCACATGTACGAAGCATTCCATGCTTTTGAATAGAGGGCTTCGATAGGCAGGCTGTCCACATTTGATACCCTGCAGATAGTTCATACCTGCACCTTATGTCTGAAGGAAGGACTTGGAGAGAACAGATCAAATGTTCTTCTCCTCTTGCATTACAGTACTCAAATATGGTATAATATTCCGACTCGGCTCGGCACCTGGTGATCTCCAAAACCATCTTTTAAGTCAGGAAGCTGAAGCAATCACCAACAGTTTTAAAATGGAGGCAGCAACGACGGCAGCTTATGCAGCAGTATCTAGGACAACTTAATTTGTGACACATCGTGCATTCGGAGCAACGGTAAGATTATCTTTGCATGATATGGAGGTCACAGATTTGAAATCGAAAATAATTTTTCAACTTGTCAAGATAAGATTACGTACGTAATCCCTTCGCCAGACCCTGTGTTGACAAGAGCCTCCTGCAACATGGTTTGACGTGTCGGATCGAATCGGTCCAATTCGATTCGCTCGATTCTCATCGAATCGGACCGATTCTCATCCAATTCACATGAATCGGGGCGGATCAGAAAAAATCCGATTCACTCTAATTCCCCGATGCGTCGAACCTTGTCCTGCACTAGACACTGTTTGGAACCGCGGATGGATTATCCGATTTCTCCCCAAATCAGAAAATTTTGTGATTTCTGACAAACCTCATATTTCTGACAACCCACTTTAACTCATTTGGAGTCTGTAAAGTGTCTGCGCTTCTTTGCCTGTGCATTTACAACAGTGCCCTTGTGATTTCTCTTACAAATAACGTAGCACGGCTGAAACACCGACTATTACAGAGATTTCACCGTGACATCGGGGCAAGCTCCGCAGAAAACGACTTGGTGGCCGCTTTTCACGAGTCGGAGAGAGAAGGATCGTTGTATCTATCTCTCTCTTCAATCTTAAAAGTGATGAGCACAAAAACCCATAAGACCCAGGTAACATTTGAAAACGCGATTACTGTTGCCAGAGATTTTTAAGACCAAAATCGGCTAAAACTTTACTTCCAAACGCTGCCTAACTATGCCTTAGGCGCACTAGGTTAGGATCTTTGAAGGACAAACACGCTGAGGGGATTGAACATACCATTCCACCGGGGCCCATTATTTTGCCTTTTTTTGCTATGTAATTTTGTGGACTACTTACTGCTTACAGCTATTCTAATGCCGACCCGACCTGCGGTAGCATTAGCTGTGTTGTACATACCATTTTATTTAGGGAGAATTACCAATCAGTTCTTAATTTTTGAAGATTTATTTTTAAGTCCCCAACTCTTTTAGAAAATTATGTAGTTATATATTTATATCTGTGACTATAAATATGTAAGTCAGAGACTTAAAAATAAGTCTAAAAAAAAATAGAGATTGATTGATAATTCTCCCTTTTATTTATAATACAAATTATTACTTACCAAAACACCCAGCAAAAGATCAAGAATCATCTAAAAAAGGGTGCTCACGCAAGTTGAGGTCAAAAGTTTGCCACTTTGACTCGTCGACTACACACGTACGATCCCCACTTCAGTGCAGGTCTTCCTTCCTGTGAACCACTCCTGAACTGAAGCCGTTCTTTCTTGCCTCAGCAAAAGAGCAAACCAAAACAGAAATATCTCTCTGGAGGAGAACTTAAGTTGGAAGCTGCTCGGGAGACAAAAAGAGGTGGAGAGGGAGATTGACCTCCTTCTGTAGGAAATATTCCGGAACTTAAAAGAGACGTGACTCACCACCTTTCCCCAAGACTTAACTCAGTCAAGCAACAAGAACTCCATTGTTATGTTAGACGCGTGATCTACACCTACTTGTAAGCAAGATTCGACGCATCGGGACGAATCGAATTTTTCTTGATCCGCCATGATTCGCCTGAATCGGATTGATTTGCATGGAAATCGGATGAAAATAAATCCGATTCGATGGGAATCGGGAGAATCGAATTTCTCTTGATTCGTCCAAATCGGACCGATTCGATCCGCCACGTCAAACTATGCTAATACCTGACCGAACATTTCGGCCGAGTATTAAGTCTTCCTTTTCCTCAATGTAATGACCATCACTGGCCTGGCTAATAATGTGTGTATGTACACGCATAAATAAAGCCTTCACAACAACAATCTAAGCCAAATTTAATGTAAAGGACTTCTCGCAGATAAACCAGTGTAGAAAGCCGACTACGCATAATTTTAATCAAGCAGGTACTTTGCATTTTTTTACGTACTTGTAAGCAAAGTTCGACGCATCGAGACGAATCGGATTTTTCTTGATCCACCACGATTCACCTGAATCAGACTGATTCACATGGGAATCGGATGAGAATCAATCCAATTCGATGAGAATCGAGCGAATTGAATTTCTCTTGATTCGGCCGAATCGGACCGATTCGATCTGCCACGCCAAACCATGCTTGTAAGAGCGGATAATGCCTGACCAAACATTTCGGCCGAGTATTAAGTCTTTCTTTTCCACAATGTAATGACCATCACTGGCCTGGCTAATAATGTGTGTATGTACACGCATAAATAAAGCCTTCACAACAACAATCCAAGCCAAATTTAATGTAAAGGGCTTCTCGCAGATAAACCAGTGTAGAAAGCCGACTACGTACAACTTTAATCAAGCAGGTACTTGCATTTTTTTACGTACATGATCGAATGACGTGTAGCGTGTAAGGTGATAACAAAATGAATGGTCTATTTACGTGCCTCCAACAGCCATTTTACAGGAGTAAATAAAACGATCCGGATCATTCACACATCATTGGCATGCCTTGTTGGTACCTTATGATTTGTCCATTCAAACGAAAAAAAGAGAGGATAAATGTACGATTTTTTATTCTTTCAATCTACTACTTCCGCAGAAGATACTTCCTCAGATGCCAATCTTCCATTCTTCTTAAATCATTAAATCGCTAAAAATGGATTAGTATTTGGTCTCTGAATCAGATATATCTCATAGCCAATATCCTTGTCGTCTAACAGGCTAGTTTTGATATAATATTCTTGCAATGACCGGTTGGAGTGTTTGCTGTGATGAACTGAAGAGAGAGACTTATTGCAAGTACGCTCCACAAGAGCCCCCCGTGCATGCCATGGCTCGTCTTCATTGGCCCAGCGCGCCCACGTGGCGCATACCTGCGCCAATCAAGGCGCACCACAGGCTCTTGTCAAGCCCGCTTGCAACAAGTGTTTCTAAAAAATTAATGAGAAAGACTTATTGCACTTGCACATTGCACTTTAAGTGCAATGTGACTAGGCAACAAGTCCATGTGGCATTGTTGACACTGACAACGGCAGAAATGTGTGTGTTTCTCAGATGCGGAGTCAAAATTTCGCATGCACTGGAAGGTTTTAAGGTGATCGTGTTGGCAACTTCCAATACTTCCACAACTTTCATATATCTTCAAGCAAGAATACTCCATCTCTGTTATTTTACCTACATAGGCGTTGGTTAGAGTATCACCAATCTCACGGGTTTGAAGATGGTTGGAAACCTAAAATTCTGCCTCTGGTGATATCACACGGATGGATGGATGATCATTATAATGCGATATAAATAAATAAATAAATAACACATGCTCCCAGATCATTACAATCTCCCCTCAATAACTTGTTTCCTGTACATTACCAAGATTATCATCAATTTTATACAAATACTAGGATTTCAATCAACTTAAACTATGATGACTAATCAAAATAACCAATAAACATATAGTTCCATTACAGTCATAAAAAATAAATAAATTTAGACTTCATGAAATATTTTGCACTACCATCATTAAAACATGATTAGAAGATTATGCTCCCATTGATAATTACAATCATACAGAATGCGTTTGACTGTAGTAAAAAATAAATCAATTGATATGATGAAGATCCTAAGAATAATAATGACAACATACAAGACTTGCAAAGAGGTATTTCAAAAGAAAATGAGAGCGCCTAAGGAAAACTAAATCCAAATTTAATATAATGATGGTCATGGAAGGAGGAAAGTCACAACATAAAATTGGGGAACTAAAACCCGACTTGTTATCAGATAAACCTTTTCAATGCACCGTACTGTGCACTAGTAGTGACGCTGCCACAGACTGGTTATGCTAATGCAGCATTGACTTGATCTATTGTCCCCTTAATCCCTGCTAGATTGATTTTCACCTCTTTCATAACGTGAATTATAAAGTCTGTAATTCATTGAAAAAGAAAGCCTCCTTCACATGATGTTTGCTAGAATGAAAATACATAATCACAAGAAATCAGTAGCAAGGTCAAAAGGAAATGAGTGCCGATGACTAGAATATCAGCTTCATTGAGCTTCTGTGTTGGAAATCAAACGAACTTCATAAAGGTTGTTTTCCCCTCCAACTGCACCAAAAGTTTCAAAGCCAAAATGATGCAAACAAAAATTATACAACCTAGGTGTCAACAGGCCAGGCTAGCCAAGAAGCCACTGAACTGTACCGACTTTGGGCCAGGCTGCCAACCTATTTTCAACCAGCAAACAAAAAGTCGGGCCAGAAAGCCCGAGCCCGACTCCAAGTTGGACCGATTATAGTTAAGCCCTTCAACATCTGATGGGCATGAAATATTAATGACTTTAAATTTTTGGAAGACCACATCCAAGTTTTCTTATCTATTAAAATCATTTTTTGATGTTTCAAAATGTTGAGGCCATCGGTATTATGCAAACTTAGATATTAGAAAAGGTTAAAGGAGCAAGTGGGATTGGGGTTTCATTTATGTGCCAAATTGTTCATCTGCTTTTAGAATCAATTTAGGTCTATTTCAATTTCAAGTGGATATGAGTACAAATCCTCACATTGGAGAGAGAGTACATCAAAACAATGAATGCTAATATGTGTGTATATATCAATATATGCATTCTAGTGTTGTGTATATTTTGAGTTAATTGTCTATCTAGTTAGCTGGCTGGGCCAGATTTTGCTCAGGCTTCAGATTTTAGAGAGAATGCTGGGTCCAGCTGGGCTTGAGCTTAGAATTTTGTATGGTCAACATTAGGTTGGGCTGACATAAACTCAGCCCAGGCCTGGCCCATTGACAGCTCTAGGATAACAAATGGTTACAGCTTCCTAAGGTTGTGCGATTGTATGCGAAAAGAATACATATCAATGAACTCACCAATCTCTGCTGTCACACCTGGACCAAAGAATGATGCAAATTTTGCCTGAAATTGCAATTTCGAAAATTAGAAAGCCAACACATCAGCAGCGGTTTACTACTGCCGCTCAAACTTAGTACCTTTATCAAATTTACCCATTGGGTATCTATCTTACTATACAAAATGCATATGAAAGGATAGAACTCTTCTTTCATCTGTTAAGGTACACACAATGTTGGATACACATTTCCATCCTAAGCATCAAAGTCAACTAAGATTAGTGTTACCAATCTTATTCTCATATTCAAGCAATGCTCTTTTTTGATATTTGTTCATTTATATATATATATATATATATATATATATTCCTGGATCGGTTTATACTCATTATTTGTAACTTGAACATTCAATGCAAATTTTGTAGCCACTATGGCCTTATACTTGTCGTGGACAGATGGTTCGACTTCGAACAGTACAGCATCTCATATTGTCCACAGGGTTGCAGGTTAGCTTCCACCATCAACATTTGCTATGGACTTGGAGATCAGGCTATTGTAAGATGTTTACATTGCCCAGGTAGGTGAATAATCTGGGGATTTTACCAGACCTGCCCCAACAGCAGACAGAAAGAAACCATGTTGAGAACTTCTCCCATACTTTGAAAGAGGAAAAGATTGCACATAAGGGACTGATCTTCAATTAGTTATATTAATTCCATGTACAAAACCAATGTGCATATTTCATGTGTAGCCTCTTCCATAAATGATTTACTTCCTCCCAAACCAGCCTCACTCTTCAGCATTAATAGTACTTTCAGCATGAGTTTGCAACTATGGAACCTTCATGGTATTACCTAGTGTCTGGTTCTTTCATCATTGGTTCATTGTTGCTTAGACATTAAGTCCTCCATAGCTTTAGTTCACTTCCAACTCTGGAAGCCTTCACCATGATACTATTATTTCTTCTTAGCTGACTACATTACTAACTCGTACAAGTCCCCAAACCAATAACTGTGTGACCATGGTGATGGATTGTGCCCAACCCTTGTTAGTCCAGGTCATCACAGAGAGAGGGTTGATTGGGACATTGGACAAGAATAAGGGAGTGAGACAGGGAGATAGCGAGTAGAATAGAGATGTAGAGGAAGGAGGGTTAGCTTCAACAGCTGGCGCTGATGATAGGGAGAAAAAAAGAGGGGGAGAAAGCATATGTAGAGAGGAGAGAACAAGAAGAGAGTTAAAAAGTGTACCTCACTGGAGGTTCATTGAGGTTCACAATCTCCAAGTAGAGAGGTACAGTACCTAAATGCTAGAGAGTTCTCCACTCTCCAGACTGGCAGTCAGCAGAGTTGAGTGATTAAGAGTAGGATCACTACAAGAGGACTTGAATGAATACTGTGGATGCACACAAGGTCACTGAGGTTAATACTCATCAAGCTTGACAACTGCTAGGATTTGAAAAAATGGGATGAGAAGAGGTGATGATTAATGGTGGTGGGTGAATAAGAATAAGGACTATTATATAAGTAATCTAAATGGGAAAGGTTAATAAGTTTGAGGACAAGTTTGTGGGTCAGATGATGAAACAGGCTAGCAGTTGAGTGGGTCAGGTGCTGAAGGTGGCTAAGGGACTAGTCTTCTTGGCACAGGTGACCCCAGCAATCACTTAGGCAACAAAAGATAAAGCAAAACAAATCCTCATTGCCTCACTTCACCTTATCACCCAGGGCAAGTGCCTTTCTTGTCTTTGTTAACATGACATTTACATTTACTGAAGGGAATGTAATAAAGATTAGTGGTAAGCATTGGTCTTCTTTTTTTTTTTTACTTAGAAGCAGAAGTAAATAGGGGTTTTGTTGAGTCTTTAAGTTGGCCTTTAAAGTATAAACCAGTGTTTACCACAATACAGTAAACTCATAGATTGTGTCAAATTTTGAGTATTGGTCCCTGTTACTTGCCAGTTGAATTGGCTGTAATTTAGGATTTCTTTGAAATAGATTGCTTGGTCCCTCACAGAGCAGTGTCAATGGTTTGGGTATAGAGAAGCCCAACGTTACCCAGCTCAGCCATGTTTTTGACACTAGGGAGTTGTGACAACCTAAAGCCCAAGTCTATCTTTGGCCTGACACAGCCTGGACCACCCAACCCCTCCTCTTTCCCTTCATCACAAGACAACACCCTAATGCTTGGATGCTCCTACAGTCCTACTCTCTCTGTGGACTATATGGTGGAATGGATCTAGGAGTTGAGGTAGAGGAACAGGCAGAGGCAGACACAGAGGTGTTGGTGATGGTGAAGGGAAGTGACATGTACAGCATCCTTGTGCCAGTTCATAAACACCTAATTCATGCCCATTGAAGAAAGGGTGGAGCTTAATGGAAGCCGCACCTATGGCATGCCCATCCAATAGGTAGGGTCCTTAACAAGGAGATCAGTAATGATGACCCTCATAGAGGGGGAACAACATCAAAATCCTTTGGGTTAGTCCAACACCCTGGAGACAATATTGCCCAGCATTATCCTGTTGTTGCCTCCATAGACGAGTGTCACAGCATAGAGAAGGCACTTGATAGAAACATTCCCAGTCCATTAGTCTATAGCATGCTTCTGTGGACATGTTCTCGGCACCATGTACTTGTGGTTCCCACTTCCCACATAGGACGTGGGCTACATGATCAAAAATGAACTCCATCTCTTGCCAATAGGATGGCGAGACCAAACGTTGTTCTTCCTAACAGTGGAACCGTAAAGGGGAAAATTGCTAGATTCAGATCAAAATTGCTCAATTTGGATCAGGATTGAAAGTGGTGATTCAAGTCTGGAGGGGAAATACCAAGATTGGCCAATTTCCAGACGGCTCGCTCGAAATCACCCTAGATCGCACTGGATCAGCCAATCTCTAACCAATCCAGTTCGATCCAGGGCTCATAACCCCATGCAAACTTCCCCTTCCCCCTTTCCCATTTCCATGGGACACATAAGATTGAAGCCATAGAAGGAAAAATCACTAGATCCAGATCGGAATCACCTGACCTGATTAGGATTGGGATAAACCAATGGTGATCTGAGTCCATAGTGGATGCACCAAGATCAGTCAATTTCTAGCCAAATTGCCCTAGATCGAACTGGATGTGATTGGATTGGACTGTCTTCTAGGCAATCCAGGGCTATTAAATATTAAAAAAGAAAAGAAATCTCCCCATGCAAACTCCCGCATGGGAAAGGGAAAAGGGGAGGGGAGCGCATGGAGAAGAGGGCTGTTTTTTTTTTTTTGTACTTCTAGGGTTGGGGGATGGGGGCTGCATGGGGAGGGACTTTTTTTTTAATTCTTCATCTCCTGCTTTTGGGAAGATGAAGGGGCGAATGGAGATGGAGAAAATGGGAGTGGTTATGGGGAAGGGGGCTTTTCTTTTTATTTCCTCTTCTTCTTCTTTGGGAAGGGGAAAGAGGAGGAAAGGGGATGAGTGCATGAGGAAGGGGAAAAAGGGAGGGGGAACATGGGATTGGGGCTGGGGGATTTTTTTGTCTCTTCTTCTTCTTTAGGAAGGGGGAAAAGGAGGAAAGGGGAAGGTGCATAGGGAAGGGAAAAGGGGATTTACCTTCTTTTTGGTATTCTGTTTCTTTCACCGGCCTCTTTTTTTCAGTTTTTTATGTTTTGATATTTTTAACCATTTTTAAAAATTTGTCTGACTCAAAATTTGCCAGATTTCCAATGGATCAACTGATCCGATGCAGATTGGATTGGACTTGGCCAAGGGCAATCCCTAGTCTTATTTGATTTATTTTTCCATGATTGAAGCAAGAGTCTACAAACTACAAGGCCCAAGATGGTGTAGCTGGGAAGGATGCTTGGATAGCCAATCCTTTGAAAGTTTGGAGATCCTGTGGCCTCCATGATTAAAGAAATTCTTCAGGCTGCCCATTAACAAAAACCAAACCTAGTTGAAGGAACATGTGATCTAGTTCAACCAATCCATCTCTCAGAACCCATATGCATCTCTATAAGCGAGGACTCCTCCCTTAGCTCCAAGGAAGGAAGGATCGGATTGCACCCCGGAATAGGTCTAGGCCGATCCCGATCTGGATCGGGATCGGATCGATGGATTGGCCGATCTTGAAGAAGTCTGGTCGATTCTGGACTGGCGAGATTAATTTTTTTGTAAAAATCGATGGATTGGCCAATCTTGAAGAAGTCTAGCCGATCTTGGACTGGACAGATTAAAAAAAATATTTTTTTAAAATGTGTGAAATTTGTCACTTTTTAGTTTCTTTTCAATTAAAAAGTGAAAATTCTCATGAGCTTAGGTGATGATAGTTTAAGTTTGACCAAATCCTGAGAGATCTCAAGCAGACTAAGTATTGTCAGTAGGAGAGTGGCTCCATTGGAGAAGTCATATGCACGTTTGACTTTTTTTACCGGACTTTAGATTTTTCGTATTCTATTGAGTTTATTTGAATTATGAAATTTTTAGATATGCCAAATTATGAAAGATTAGAAAGTCGCTATTTTGATGGAATCACCGAAATCACGATTTTCTTCTTATATGGGAGAGTTGACTTTTTATTTGTAAGAGATGTGATTTTTCTGATATTTTTATTAGATTCAAATGGGGGGTCCTTCCTTATTTACATGTAATATCTTAAGTAAATGAAATTACAAATATAACATTTACTTAAAGTACGTGGAGGAGATCAGACGTAATTAAGGTAAGTTGAGGAAATCGAGCTACATCAGCTGGAATCGATGTGGATCGTGTGGAATCGGACCGGATCGGCCCGATCCAGTCCGATTCCGCTCGATCCACCCCGATTCCACCTTTCATCGTGGGTGGGTCGTCATCCCTCCCCCCAAATCAGGTCGCCATAGGCGATTCTGACCCGAATCAGCTGACTTTGCCATCCATGGCATTACATGGCATAAATATCATCGATTATACACAGGAGGCTTAAATTAGAGAATTGGCCAAAAAAACATCAAATCCATGCGAATCTGGCTAGACCTGGGGTAGAACTATGGGTTTCAGGTCAGATCCACCTAAATCGAACTGAATTGGGCCGATTCACCTGAATCAGATCGAATCAGGGCGAATCCGATTGGCCCCGAATCGGCGCTCCAACAAACCATACTTCATAAAAGGACATAGGTCCCGCTCCATCGAGCCGCACAAATAGCATGTGCCGGGCTTCTCAGTCTTTTCTTTGACTTTACCAGATAATTTTGCCATTTCTTGGCTAGCTTGGACTTTTCTGTCATTTGTAGGCATTTTTAGGCTTCTCTGCCATTTCTTGGCATTTTATGACTTTTCTAGCTTTTCTGTTGCTTCTTGATGATCTTGGACTTTTCTGTCATTCCTCGACTTTTAGTCATAAGTCGAACTCAGAAGACTGCACACTACTTCAAGGAATTAACGTGAGTCCTACTCCACCGAGTCATACAAATGACATAAAATCGAGTGGCATACCAGGGGCTTACCAGAGATATGATGACTGGAGACTTGGCCAATGTTGTCTTTTGAAGAAGATTCAGACAACATTGTATTTGAGCCTGTTCCACGACTTCTTCATAATTTTTGTCCTGTTGGAGGACTTTTTATACTTTCTACCCTTTTGGAGGGACGTTCTATAACATATATCAGATGGTATCTTACAACCCTTTGAAGGGTCTTCAGCTTTTCTAGAGCTCTCCAAGAACCCACTAGCGTCTTCTTCTTTACTGTTTGAATGGATCTTTGGCCGATGGAGAACTTGTAGCATCTGATAAATGAGGTTTTTCATTTAATACCCCTCATAATTGCTTGATGACTACAAGAGGGATCTCCACAAACACATGTGGTAAAGTCCACATGGTTTTCACATGGAGAGATATACACATGAATGTGCCTCAGGTAGAGTCTCCGCTTGGGTAGAGTCTCCCCATGGAAGTACGCACATCATTTCATCCCCATGGAGTCCAGCTCAACATAGAGGTTTGCACATGAATATATGATGAACATATGATCGTGCCTCGGGTAGAATCTTTGCTTGGATAGTCTTCCCATGGAGGTACGCACATATAAACATATAAACATTTCATCCCCATGAAGTACAACTCGACATGGAGGTTTGCTTATGAACATTATACGAACATATGATCGTGTCTCGGGTAAAATCTCCACTTGGGCAGAGTCTCCCCATTGAGGTACGCACATATGAACATATAAATATTTCATCCCCATAGAGTCCAACTCGACATGGAGGTTTGCACATGAGCATTGACATTTTTATCTCCATGGAGTCCAGCTCGACAAGGAGATTTTATAAACATTTATATTTCATCTCCCATGGAGTCCAGCTCGACATGGGAAGGGATATACACAAGAGTTTCACAGTCAGAGACGACCCTGGCTTGTCACGCACGAGCACTTTATGTTGAGCACGAAAAATTCACGCCTTTGAGGGTCCCCCTAGGGGGAGTCTTCGGCTGACTGGGCAGTAGGGGGACAAATCCCTTCTCAAAGCTCCGACCCCTTTCTTTGTTGCTTAGAGGGGGTATTTTCAAGGGTTTTGCCCGGAGGGGGCATAAAGAGAGAGAGAAGAGAGAGACTACCCGGAGGGAGGGTCCCTTCAAGTAGGGGGGAACCCCCCTATCTGAAGGGGTTTTTTCCCCTCCCTTCCTTTCTTTCTTTTATATATATATATATATATATTATATATATTATATATATATATATATATATATATATATATATATATATATGTTTAATGACATCAATGGCCAGTTTTGGGGTCCGACATTGTTAAAGGGGGTTTAAAAAAAGAAAAAAAGGAAAACCAAAGCCACCTTCAGGTAGACTACCTGGAGGTCCCCACCTCCGGGTAGACTATCCGGAGGGAGGCCTCCCTCTCTCCCTCTCTCAAATCTTTTTAAGGGGTGCCCTCCAGGCAATCCCCTATAAATACCTCCGATCAACGGGGAAAAAGGGTCGGAAATCGAAGGCCGGAGGTCGGAAGTTCAAAAAGCTCATCATTAGGCCCCTTTTGCATCTGAAAAGCTCCAGGAACAACGAGTCAAGGTCGTCTCCAAATGTGAAACTACACCCCCATGTCGAGCTACCTCCATGGGGATGAAAAGTTCATATGTTCATGTGTATACACCCCATGTTGAGCTAGCTCCATGGGAATGAAAAGTTCATATATTTATGTGTTTATACCTCCATGTTGAGCCAGCTCCATGGAGGTAAAATATTAATGTTCATATTTATACCTCCATGTTGAGCTAGCTCCATGGAGATGAAATATTAATGTTCATGTTTATACCCCCATGTCGAGCTAGCTCCAAGGAGGTGAAATATTAATGTTCATGTGTTCATATCTCCATGTCGAGCTAGCTCTATGGAGATGAAATGTTTATGTGTTTATAAGTATATATCCCCATGTGGAGCTAGCTCCATAGGGATGAAATACTCGTGTTTGTATGTATATCCCTCTATGAGGAGACCATGTGAGAGTTGTTTTACATGGAAATACTCTCTTCATGTGGGGAAGATGAAGCTCCCCTAGGAGGTTGTTGGTTGTTCAAGACTTGAAGACCCCATGTGGGTATGGAGTTTGTGTATGTAGAATTACACAAAAACCCTTGAAGATATAAAGTTTGTGTATGTAAAATTACACAAAAACCCCTGAGAATATGAAATTTGTGTATATGTGTGTTAAATTACACACATGCCCTATTCAAATGAAGAATTAGCAAGAAGTCCATGTCCAAGGGAAAATTATAAATATGCCCTATATGAGGGAAAATTGTAGAAATGTCTTGAAAGGAACCAGAAATTGCATGTGTATCCTCAGAAGGACAAGAAATTGCAAGAAAAGCCCTCAAAAGGGCAGAAATTGTAGAAAATTCTCAAAAGGACATAAACTACATAGAAGTCCCGAGGAGACGGGGGATTACAGAGAAGTCCTCCAAACATGGAAGGCAGGATCGAAATCGGATCGGGATTGCCTAGGCCCGATCCTGATCCGATCCGGCCGATTCCCAAGCAGAATCGGCCAGAATCGGAGGAATCGGCCTGGATCGGCCATGGCCGATCCGATCCAGAATCGGCCGATCCCGATCTGATCCAGCCGATTCTGCCTTCCATGCCTCCAAAAGGCAGAAATTATAAAGAAGTCCTAGGAAAGACAAAAATACAATGTTGTCCAAATCTTCTCCGGATTTCTTCTTCAAAAGACAACATTGGCCATGTTTTCAGTTCTCCGATCATATCTACGTCGTCTGCACGACTCAGTAGAGCGGGACTCATGTCACTTCCCTAAAGTGGTGTGCGCTATCCTGACTTTAGCTTATGGCTAAAAATTCGGAAAATAACGGAAGGAACGCTATAAATGGTACAAATGTCAGACAGTGCTAAGAAATGGTAGAAATATCGAGAAAAGTCAAGAAATGACATAAACATTCGGAAATGCCAAGAAGTGGCGATAATGTCCAAGAAGATCAAGAAATGATAGAAATATCCGGGAATGCCAAGAAATGGCGGAAACACCCGGAAAGGTCAAGAATGACAAAAAGATCCAAAGAAGCAAGGAAATGGCAAAAGTATTTGAAAATTTTAAGAAACGACCGACAAGCTCGGTTCATGTTGTTTGCACAGCTCGATGGAGTGGGATCCACGTCACTTTTCTGAAGCGACATGCGCTCTCCTGAGTTTGGCTTTATGGTTGGCCACTCCAAGTTTTAGAATTGTCAAGAAATGACAAAAATCCTTGGACATGTCAAGAAATGGCTGAAAAGCCCTAGGAGGCCAAGAAATGACCAAAAAAGCCCTAGAGAGTCAAGAAATGACAAGTGTACCCCGAGAAGTCACCAAATGACTAGAAAGATCTCAGGGATACTGAAAAATCACGAAAGTGCCCAGAAAGGATACAAACCCGACAAGACTACTTAAAGGTCACATCACTGTCCAAGGGTGATGGTGACCACAAAGCGAATGCAACGGGCCGACAATGATCATTTTGGCGATCCAACGGCCTGATCGAAATCGAATTCAAATCCAACGATTAGATCATGATGAAATTCAAATCCAACAGTCCGATCATGATGAAGATCCAAATCAACCGTTCGATCGTGATAGAAGCAAAGTCAATTGTATGATCGTAACAAAAATAAAGCAAATCAATCCAAACGCAGTTAGGTGCAAATTTAAAGAGTCCGACTGTGGTGGAACATAATCCTGAAGACCCGATTATATAATCGGGACCAAGTGCAAAGGTCTTAAAAGACCAATTGTAATCGTAATTCAAATTGTAAATGCTTTTTAGACTTCTTTGGGACTTCACATTAAATGAATCTCGACATTATTATCAAAGGTGTTCGGATTCAATCGGATGTAAATTAACACCGACTCCATTCGATGGGGAAGGATCCAGTACACGAAACCCAAATCGCCTGATAAAGCAAATGTGCAGAATAAATACGCCAAGATATAGGCGCACACATCCAATAAATGAACATGTAAATTCCCCATAACAAGCAAATTTAAATCACTTGTCTGTTAGACAGACTGACACGTCCACGCACATAAAAAGAAAACATCCTTATCAAATTACTTAATTTATTTTTAAGGAAGGAAATTCTGCGTGTTCCACATCCACTCAGATATCTGGAGGCCTTCTCCTGTTCCTTCCAAGTTAGGGTTACGTACTATGTCACCTTTGTTAATGATTTCACACGTATGCCTTGGCTCTTTCTTCTTAAGGCCAAGTTTGATGTACATGGAATATTCCAAACGTTCTTTGCAGAAATAAAGCATCAACATTCAAGATCTATTAAAATTTTGCATACAGACAACGCCTTGGGATACATCCAACTATCTTTTGCTTTTTTTTGTTCCTCTCATAGGATTGTCCATCAAACATCCAACTTTTACACATCTCAACAAAATGCAGTTGTTGAGTGTAAGAACTATCACATGTTAGATGTTACTTATACGATGATGTTTCATATGAATTTCCCAAAATCATATGAGGTGATGTGGTTCTTACCTTGTGCTTCTTATTAACCGTGTGTCTAGCAATGTGCTTGGTGAACAATCACCTTTCTGTTGTCTATACACACGGATGAAAAACCTTTCCTTTTGTTTCTTGGGTGCTTGGACAGAGACATCTCTTTGTTTTATTCCGTGTATCTTTTTGGGCTATTATAGGACCCAAAGCGAATATTGTTGTCTCTATCCCCGGACTACAAAAAATCTTATGTTTCTGCAGATGCCAGCTTCTTTGAGTCAGTCCCTTACTTGGTGCCTTGCCCTCTCATGGAATTCACAGTTCTCCGCCTCTTCAGGATGTGCCTTTACACCCCTGTTATTATCTCCCTAGTTCTACCCATGCTCCTGATATTTCTAATGAGATATAGTGCTATGGACAAGTTGATCAACGACGAACTGCAGCCCTTCAAGACATGCCGCCCCTTGTGACCTCTACATTAGTGGATCCTCCTTCAAGTGAGCCGTCTTACCCACCTTCTTCTGATCTCAATCTTCCTATTTCTCTTCAGAAAGGAGTTTGGTCTTGTATACATCTTCCCTTAGCCAGTGTTCCTTACTACGATCACTTATCTCCTTCCTTTCGCTAGTTTGTTGTCTCTCTCTACTATATCTATTCCCAAGTCTCAAGTCTATCTCTATCTACCATATCTATTCTAAAAACCAGATATATGATCTTTTCACGAAGGCACTTGGTACTACTAGATTTAACACTCTTCACAGCAAGATGGGCATGATCGATATCTATGCTCTAGCTTAAGGGGGGTGTTAAAATAAGTTATCTATTTAAGGGCTTATTTGTAATTGTAGTTAGTGGAACACTATAATGTAGTCCATAGGGTACAATCTATTGTGTACTCAACGATAAATACTTCTCTTTTCCTTGTTTATTGGGTTAATTATAATATTTACCATTGAACATAGGAAAAAATAACTTGATTTGAGGAACCTACTAGTAGAGTCATAGGAAACAGAATCAGATCACCCCCTAGATCGGCTAGGGCCAATCCCGACCCGGATCGGGCCGATTCTGGCAAGAATCGGTTGGAATTGGCCAGAATCGGCCTGATCGGCCAGGATCGGCCATGGCCGATCCAATCTGGAATCGGCCGATGCCGATTTGGATCAGCCGATTCTGCATTCCATGGAGAGCTTAGTCACTAAAGGGTTCATTTGACTAGTGAGTAGCTTGGAACTGAGTACATGTGGAAAAAGAAAAACAAGTCTCATGAGTCTCACCAAATAATCAAAATATACACACCAATGGGAGCACACATAAAAGTTGTCTTCAGTAGTAACTGAGAATTGGGTCTCAATTTATTAGAAGAATCGCAACAGCTGTGAATATGGTGCAATATCAGCTCTATCACTTCCTCTCCAAATTAAAATGGGCACATACAGTTCCAAAACAACATTGAGTTTTGCAAAACAATAGCCACTTATAATGTAGCAAGCTTGATCTTTCCCCTCTTAGGGGCCTCTGCTGCAGTGGTAGAGAGAGTTCACAGAAAAGTCAGAAAACCCAGCCCGACCACTTGAATTTGAGTGGCCACTTTTAAACCTACTACCATGTACCAACTTAGAACTAGCCAGGTCTCCAAACTAAGAGTTACTTCTTAGTGTTAACTATAATCTGAGCACCAATGTTATGTAGAATAAGATAAAATGGCTTATAGCAAGGCTTGGAAAGAACAAGATCCATGTATAACAAGAGATGACATGTTACCTGTCTTCCCTCAAAGTCACTTAATTGCAAAGCCTTTGCTTCAAACACAAGAACCAGGCAGTACTTTCCATCTCCAGTCACCTAAGGCAAATAATAAAAAACTAATCAACCTGGATGTTTACTGTTAACTTTAGATTGAGCACTCAATATTTTCACCTTCCTTTGTCATATGTATGGATGCATTCACATGGGACGATGACAAAATAACCATCAAGAGATTAGAAGCCCAAATGATGATAAGTAAGATTGCTAACATCAGAAGATCAAAGAAAAAAAAAACTATTTATGTCTCTTATTTTTTGAGTCCTCAAAGAAGTTAAGAGTTTGAATATCTTTACTATAGCAGTCCTGATTCTTGTTTTTGCAGTCCATGTAGGAGTTGGTTGCAGCCTTATTAGCAATCCAATTAAGAGTTTGATTTCTGCAGTTTTAGTCAAAATGTCCATGTAATCCAAGGCTTTGAATTAATAGAACTGAAGCAAATATTCTGTCTAGCATTAGACCTCCAAGAGGGAGCTATTAAACACCTGTGCGAAAATTTTTGCTGCTTTGTATTTTATATGGTGTTTGAATTTGAGTTGATTTTTATTCATTTATTTTGCCTTGCGGGGTGTGCCAGCCTGTCTAACAGACAGAAAATTAAAATCCGCGCAATGCGGAGAGAAAAATTTGTCCAAGGAATGGACAAATGCACCACTTTTAGTTTGAACTTATTGGTTCCGCGATTTTTATTCATCAGGCGATTAGGGTAGCGTGTGCTGGATCCCTGTCTCCATCGATTGGAATTGATGTTTTATTTACATCGGGTTAAAAGCCTTTGATGTTATTTTTACATCAGTTTTAACCCGAATACCATTGATAGCAAAGTCGAGAGGTTTTGCATTTTCTAGAAAATTGTAATGCAGTGTTTTTCCCCTTTTTATCGGACAAAATGGATTTTGATTTAAAAGAAAGGATTTGTTCCTTGAAGAAGGTATTTCATTTTTGAAAAGAAGGATATTTGTTTTGAGGAAAGGATTTCATTTTGAAAAGGAGTATGGATTTCTTTTGGGGATTTGAAATATAATTTGGGAAATGAGCCGGTGTATATGCTGTGGATTTACTTGTTATTTGAATATGTTATGGATTTAGACAGCGCTCCCGCATAGGCAGAATTACCGCGCGAATATACGAGCATGTATTTAATGGGCATATGATTGTATTATTTTATGGGAGAGTCCCTGTATGGATAGAGTTTCCCCATGAAATACGCGCATATGCACATATACATTTATGGACATATGGATATGTTTTTGGGCAGAACCCCCGTTTAGGTAGAGTTTCCTTTAAAAGACATATACATATGAACATATATGTTTGTGAACATATGAGTATATTTTCGGGCAGAACCTCCACCTGGGCAGAGTTTCCCTTAGAAAACATATACATATGAGCACGAAGTTGTGAACACATGGATATGTTTTCGGGCAGAACCTCCGCTCGGGCAGAATTTCCTTTAGAAAACATACACATATGAACACAATATTTGTGAGCACATGGATATGTTTTTCGGGCAGAACCTCCGCTTGGACAGAGTTTCCTTAGAAAACATATACATATGAGCACAAGCACTCACCCATCCCGGAGTCTTGCTCGACAGGCGGGAAGAACATATGCATCTAAATGCCCATACCCATAGAGTCTTGCTCAATATGGAGGCATTTAGAGCACGAGAACAAAGATGTTTAAATACCTTACATCCATAGAGTCTTGTTCGATATGGAAGGTATTTAAGCACCGAAGAACACGATTTAATTTTTACCCCCACAGAGTCTTGCTTAGTGTGGGGATATGGGTTGCATTATGATTTTTTGAAAACCCTCCATGGAGACTAGCTCAGCATGGGGGGGGGGGGGGGTTTGCGCTTGCCGAGGGCGGATGCTTTCACTCCGAGCGGGGAAGAAGAACGGATACCTTCACACCGAGCGGGGAGCCTTCAAGAACAAGCTAGAATTTCGGGAGAGGGAGAGCTTTTTGCCTTTTTCGATTTCCTTTTCAAGGAAGCCTCCAAAAAGAAGGATCCTTTGCCCCTAGGGGGCTACATGAATATTTATAGGGGTTTCAACCCTTTTACATTTGAGGGAGGTGGGGGGGGATGGGGGATTTCATCCCCTTAACCGATGGATAGTCCCATCGGTTAAGGGGTTTTCTCCTTAACCGATGGGAGGTCCCATCGGTTAGAAGGCTAACCGATGGAACCCTCCATCGGTTAGGGGGAACAGTCCCATCGGTTGAGGGTGAGGAATCCCCCAACCGATGGTTGCCCATCGGTTGGAGGGGACTCCCCCCCCCCAACCGATGGACAGTCCCACCGGTTGGGGGGGAAGGAACCCCTCAACCGATGGTAGGCACCATCGGTTGGAGGGGATTCCCTCCCCAACCGATGGACAGTCCCATTGGTTAAGGGGGGGCTCCCCTTAACCGATGGTACATTCCATCGGTTGGGGGTTTAAACCCATGGGGATTTTGCCTATAAATAGGCCCCATATGTCCCCTTAGGGGGAGTGTTGGTGCTACTGAAGTTCTGCCCTTTTCCTCCGAGATTTCTCGGTGAAGAGTTGGATTTGCAAGTGCTTGGAGCTTCTGCTGCACACGCGTTCTTTGTACTTGTTCTTTATACTTGGTCTTATAGATCTTGTGCTGCCGGATTTCTTCCGTGACGTATCCTCCTCGAAGCGTTGTTCTTTCTTGAACTTTGGCTTCACTGGAGAGGCTTGCTGCCGACTTAATAAATAAACTTCCTTCCTTAACTTGAAAGGCATTTGGATGTAATATTACCTAAGTAACCATGGGGTCACTTCAAGTAATAATGACCTTTGCTTCATCTTTAAGTCACCTTTTAAAAGGGACTCTACCCTTATTACTTAAGCAACCAGGAGGGCAACCTAAGTAACCATTGGGTCACTATAAATAGGCTTTGGCACTTCTTTTGGTAGATATCCACCACAACCTTTTTAGGGTTCAACACCACCGAGAGGGTGAAGCGAGAGGCCCAAGCACACAGCCAACAGCTTCGTATATTCCTAGTGTTCTTTCTCTTTCACGTTCTCTCCTCCTCCTTTTCTCATTATTTCTTTCTACAGCTTTGTTTCTCATTCTGTCTTCTTCAGCTGCAGAACTCTCTCCTTCTTTTCCCCTTCCCTCTGCCTTGCTTTCTCTCCTCCCCATGCAGCTTTCTTCCCTCTATTTTCTCTTCCTCTCATCCCATCGGAATGTCTCTGCCACTGTGTCGCCATCCCATGCCACCATTGCCATTGCTAGAGAGAAAATAAGGAAAGAAATAGATCGCAGTTTTATGAGAGATTCATCACTCTGTTCCTCAATCTTTGCTTTGAACTATGAAAGACCTGTACTTTCCAGATTCATGTTTCTTTCTAATTACAATACCTTTATTATACTGCTAAATATAAGCAATATGGACCATAGTAAACATCAGTGCATCATCATTGGCGTGTTTGAGTTTTGAGATTTTTAATCATAAAAAGATTTACAAGGATAAATATTTATCTCAAACTAAATACATAAGCACACCCTTTCTTTTGGAAATAGTATGAAAGTTATCCACGTGAGAAAAGAAGGCTACATAACAAAGACATTAATATATACAAGGAAACAAATAATGAATTCTTATACTTCAAAACAATTACCAAGCATAAATGTTTAGTCACAGAAAATGTAAACTATACAGGCATCTATCCCCAATTAAACTATTAATACAGAATTAAAGATGATACAGCTAACCACAGTATGCATGCATGAAATTGAAAACATTACCATACGATCATGAATTCTTACTTACATAGAAAAACTTATTGCACATACACCCATTAAGGGATCCTATATTTGTGAAATGTAGATCATAAGGTGCATGCATGAATCAGCATTATCATTGAACTGAAATGGACTGTATGCAACCCCTCCATTTTAATCAATTTAGTGTCACAGTAGGATAATCGTGGCTGCACAAGGGCAGTCTTGTCCATGTCTTTTGTATTAGTAATTGTGTGTAGTGTGATGTAAGTAATTAGGGCTTAATGGTACCTATATAAGTTGAAACAATAGAGATTGGCCTGCTCAGCTTTTCGGCTGTCTTCTTCTTCCACAAACCTTCTGTGCATTTTCTCCTATCATCCCTCTCTTTTGATCCACAATGATCTACTTTATATCAGAGTGGGGAGAGTCCAGATGCAATGAAGGGGATTTAGTTTCTTCTTCTTCCCCCTATGCCCTTGATTTCTTCTCCAATAGGTCCCCTATTCCAGCATGTCAGGCTCCCGTTCAAGTTACAGGCCTTTTTTCCAACTTCTGGCATGGTGTGCTCAGTCAAGGGGAGCCTCCTCCCTGGTGTGGCTCCCCTTTAGGCAGTTTCTGCTCTTTGTCGACAGTCTCCAAGGGCCATCCACCTCTTATGGTTTACCCGCTTTTAGGTCTTCGAGATGTGTTCACCATTATTATGGTGTAGGGAGTCATCTACCCATCCTTCCCTCCTATTGATGTTGTAGCCATCATGTCTCTCTCTACAAGCAGCAAGACGACTCTTCTGGTGTCCGAAGATCACAAATACATATACCCCAGAGTTGTGTTGCGCACATCAAAGACATTAACTCTAATTCAAATGGATAATAGGTTTTGATCTGGGGTGAAATTTGTACCACCAAAGACAACTCTTCTGGTGTCCAAAGATCACAATACATATACCGCGAAGCAGTGTTGCCCATGTCAAAGGCATTATCTCTTATTCAAATGGATAACAGGTTTTCATCCAGGGTGAAGATCGGACCACCAAAGGGATGCCACCAACTGCACCCGAGGCGGAGAGGGACAGACTCAAAGATGGGTAAGGTCTTTCAGGGAACTCAGATTGGGAAGTTAGATCCAAGCTGTTTTTGGTAGTCGGCGGGCAAGCTTGCTGGCCCCAACTTGCAAAAAGGTGCAGCACATTAGGGCCACCTAGCTGAAGGGGGGGAAGGGCCCTCTGATGCTTAAGTCAGACTGAGTTAAATATTGCCTATATTAAATGAGTGTAATTAATGAGCAATTAATGCTTACCTTCGGCTGTAGGGAACTATAGACTTAGGCCAAGCCACCCACTCCTTGGAACTTCTGGTATGGGACTAATCCTAGCTAGAGGCTTGACAAGTTTCATTGCATCATTCAAGACCCATGGCTTGGGACCTCCACCTAAGATAGGCTGTCAGCCAAGCAGGGGTGACTGCCAAGTCTCCAAGAAGAGACCAAGGTGCCATCTTAGCGCCGATCAGAGAAAGACCTTAAACTGAGGTCAGCAGGTCCGACCTAGGTTATCAGCATTCTTTGAGGATAGTTATTAGTACGGATTTGATGACCTCCACCCATGCCAATTGGTTAAGAGAGGCTTCTGACAACCTCCTGTCTCTAAAATTACCCCCACATCATAAGCCCCCAATTCTTGGTTCCAAGACCACCTTGGATGGAAAATTGCTGAAGTGCAACCATGTGCTGAGGTCATATTTGGAAGCGGCTGAGCCGGTCATTGCCAGATATCTTGATATTGCTTGCTAGGCAAACGAGCCGACCTCCGGCTTCAGCTTCCAATTCGAGTATTGATTCCAAAGTGGGACGATTTGACCCGGCTTAGACCTGACCTAGATCTGACCCGAGAGGTGAAGGGTTCCTTCGAGAAATGAAGCAATGTCACACTCACATAGTGCTCCCTAGGCAAGTTACCCCATCTCGAGGTCCTAGCTGCCACCCGATTAATGTCTCGGGTCCCTTGGTGGAGATACAATCCATATGTTCCCCACACGCATGTAGAGTCATATGGAGCCAGACCTCAGAGTTCTTGACAATTCAAGTGTAGAGAAGTCTTCCCAAGGTCCATTCCCTAAACTTTGTCCTCTTATCCTATTTCCTCACTGAGATGGGCTTCTCCTCTTTCTCTAATTTGAGTCCCCCAAGCATTATCTTGGTCATCCCTTGAACTTCATCTCCCCTTGGAGAGATGAAGCCAATGTGAGGGTCCCCGAGTTGTCAAGAGTCAAAATAGATCAGGGCCGAGGTTGAGAAATGATTGAGATAGGAGTTTTGAGGTACACATTCTATTGAAAGGCAAACCTTGCAAGACAAGTGTTCATATTAGGTTCCCGGCAAGCCAATCACTTCATACTGATGGGATCTATCACTTGAAATTTTTACAGATATTATGGCATTTCATTCATTATGTCCATTAATTTGATTTTGGTTAGGAAACGACCATAAATGGAGGGCTAAGCCTAAACCATTGGCCAAGCATCAAAGGATGGGCCGCCGCCTTCTTTCCCTCTCGCCTCTCTCCTCCTTGCATTCCAAAGGTGGGAACCAAGTTCTTCTCTACTCCAACGGACATGAGAAGCTGAGTGCTAGAGAAGGACTGGGACGAGGGCGCCTACACCACTAGGTAAACACTCACCAATTTTCAAGCATTCATATTAGATTGGTTTTTCTTCAGTTTTCTCTTTAGATCTCTTTCTAGCACAACATACACACTGATAATTTTCCCATACAGGGGTTTAAAACCCACTCCCCAAGTAAACACTTACCAATTATCATGGTTATTCTCTCTATAGATGGGTATTGCACTTAAACCGAATTTCTGATGGGTTTTATTCTCTTGCAATTTCTTTTACAGCTAAAAGGGAAGGAAGCAATATGAGGCCTTTGTTCTCTGGCCAGCCGGAGAGCAAAGAAGGAAGAAATCTAATATCTTCCATTAACAGGTAGAACACGCCAAATGGAGTCGTGTTTTTAATGCGCCTGGGGGTTGTGACACATTCATAGGTTCAATTGCTTTCTCCCTGTTCTTCTCTATTTCCTAAGTAATTAGCTTTTATTTCTCTATCATCTTGGCAATTACTTTAGTGGCAATCATGATCATCTTTCCATATGTCATCCACACTCTTATTCGAGGTGCAATTTCCCATCTGCACGTCCCTCTCAAGTCTGAGTAGGCATGGGATGTCAGCTTGGATAAGGCATCAACTCCCTCATTTTCAGCTCGAGTGATCTTGATGAACTCCAAGGTTTGAAATCCTTGCTTAAATCTTTGACTGCTTCGAGGTATTCTGCCATGTTGTCCTCTCGAGCTTCATACTTCAAAAGTTCAAATTGATTTGGCTAACGACGGCCTAGGAGTCACTGTAGACGTTGATTGCTTCCGCACCAAACCTTTTGGCCATGCATAGCCAAAATATGATGGCCTCATATTCCACTATGTTGTTGAAGTTCGAGAAGAGAAGACGGACACCATACTCCAAGTGAAACATCTCAGAAGAAAGGACGATTACCCCGAGTCTATTCAAATTGGAGGCTTTGTTGACATAGTCCTCCCAAGTTGGCCTATATAAGTTACGGACTTTGACAGTCAGGGTGCTGACACACTCAGCAACAAAGTTGATTAGTGTCTACCCTTTGTGTAGTCCAAGGCCGGTATTATATGTCAAACTCACGGAGTTCGACTGACCAGTTCAAGACCGACCTAATACCTTCGGTTTTAAGCTTCAGTAGGTGGTCGATGAGGACAACAATAGGGTGAGATTGGAAATATGGGCATAAACATCGAGAGGAGAAAACCAAGTCCAACCCTAACTTCTTGGCCTCTTAGTATCTCTACTTGGAGCTAAGGAATGCCTTGCTGAAGTACACTAGTTTTTACCATCCTTCTACTTCCTCACAAGTGCCGCGTTGAGAGATGATGCGATAACTGAAAGGTCGACGAAGAGTGTTTCTCCAATTTCGGGCTCACTAAGGGTTGGCATCAAATCGAGGTAAGCCTTCAAGTCTTCAAAGGCTTTCAAACAACATTCTCCCCAGGTGAAATCTTTGGCCTTCCAAATGGCTTTAGAGAAGGGTGTGCATCTCTCAGCCGACCTAGAGAGGAATCAGCTAGGAGTTATCAGCCTCCCTTTAAGTCATTACACCTCCTACAAGGTTGTTGAGGACTTCATGTTGAGGATGTCTCAAACCTTCTTGGAATTGGACTCAATTCCTCGTTGACATACGATGAACCAAAGGAATTTTCTCGAGTTGACTCAGAAGGCACACTTTTGTGTTCAACTTCATGTCGAACTTCTAAAGAGTATTGAAAAACTCCTGGAGATCAGCCACATGTTGGTCAACTAACACGCCCTTGACTAGCATGCTGTTTACATATACTTCCATGTTCCGCCCAAGTTGTTCTATGAACATCTTGTTGACCAGCCTTTGGTAGGTTGTGCCAACGTTCAACAATTTGAAGGGCATCTAGGTGTAGAAATAGGTGCCCAGGTCAGTGATAAAGGATGTTTTTCTTCATCTTTAGGCACCAGGTGAATTTGGAAGTACCCTAAGTAAGCATTAAGGAAGCTGAGCACCACTTGGCCGAGGTGTAGTCGATGAGCTGGTCAATCCTCGGGAGTGGGTAGCAATCCTTAGAGGAGGCTTTGTTTAAGTCGGTGAAGTTGACGCACACCCTCCACTTGCCTCCAGACTTGGAGTTGAGGATGATGTTAGCCAACCATTCTGAGTATCAGACTTCTCAGAGGGTCCTTGCATTCAAGCCTTTGTTTGCCTAGGTTCTGATCACCTCCTAATGAGCAGTAATTCAGGGATGTTTCTTTTGTTTCACAGGACAGTGCTCAGGGTTGACATTCAGCTTGTGGACAATGATGCTGGGTCGGTCCTACTCAAATCAGCTTCAAACCATGTGAAGACATCTTCATTGTTGGCCAGCAAGGTGAGAAGAGCTTCTTTAGTAGTTATCGTCAGACCCTCCCTGACTTTCTACACCTTCTCAAGGTTCCCTTATAGGAACTCCAAGATGAGTTCTTCCACTAGTTCACCTCTGCAGGGCTTCTTGGGGGCGAGGTTTTTCTAGACAACCATAATGGCTGGAGCCTTGCCTTTCAAGGAGTTTTACATAACATTGTCGTGACTCCACTTGATCGCCCTTAACCTCCCCGACCCGGTAGGTGTCTAAAACTTCATTTTTTTTTTTTTTTTTTTTTGGGTGGGGGGGGGGGGGTGGTGTGTGACGAGGGTACTACTTGTATCTTGCTCATAATCCCCCTCCCAAAGATGCATTGTAGACAAAGGGTGTTTGGATCACAATGAAGTCAGCTACAATGGTTACATGCCCAGGTTGAGAGTCCTCAAAGTGATCGAGAAAGAGAGAACCCCTTCAGCTTGAAGCCATACAATGGTGTTCTCACCGGCCTGAGTTGATCAGTAAGGCAGATCATTTTAGCAAAACACTCATAAAAAAGCATGTCGAGGGCAATTCCATTGTCTGCTGTACATCATAGTCATCTATTGTGGCATTTACAACGAAGGCATCATCGTGAAGGAGAAAGACTCCTTCCAAGTCCAACCAACTTCTTTCCCAGCTGGTCTTAAGCCACTAGGTTCACTTCTCAGGTGTAGGCCTTCCTATTCCCACTTCTGTCACCTCCACCATTGAGACCACCCAAGAACATCATGACTTCTCCCTTGGTCTGGAGGTTCTCTTCAGGCTCTACACAATTACAGAGTGCAGCACGTCCATCAACAACATGTCATCCAAGAACTCCATGTCAGATTAGTTCCTATATCTCATGCTTCATCTATCAGTAGTCCTCGGTGTTATGCCCATGATCCCGGTGGAACTTACAATATTTTTTTGTATTTTTTTCGTTCAGCGTCACCCTTCAGTTTGTTGGGCCAACAAAGGTATGGCTTCCCCTTGATCTCCACAAGGACCTAGGTTGGAAGGACAGTGAAGGTCAGGATGTCTAGGGCCCAATCTTGGCACTGATCATCACGACGATGTGCTCGTCGGCCTGCTGCTCAAACTGAGGTCGCTTGTCAGGTCATCTGCCACCTTCAGGCCATTTCTCAAGAGCAGGGAGATGTGTAGTCATTACAACCTCCTATTGGACATACTTCCATGAAAGATCCAACAAGTCAGGCAGGGTTGTCAGCAGCACGCAAGCCAGAAAACCTCTAAGGCCCAGGTCAGTAGTCCTCATGCTTAGTGCTTGGACAATGGTGAAGTGGAGCAGGGTGATCAAAAGACTCTCCTTCTGGAAGCGTGAAGTACAAAACCCTCAATAGCTCACCAAGTCATTGCTTCACAGCCCATAAACAGTTAAGGTCTTCATATGGTGCATGTTGTTGTGGAAATGATCGATGAAGAGTTAGCCGAGCTAAAGAAAGTTGCTGATGAACCCTGGCGGCAGGGTCTTAAACCAATGAAGGACCCGGAGCTCCAACATGGATTGGAATGCTCAGCATTTCATGGTGTCTGAAATGCTGAGCATGGAAACCTGGCTCTCGAAGATGTCCAAGTGTGCAACTAGGCCAGAGGCTCCATTGAACCTTCGAAAGACGGGCAACTACAGCTTGGTCGAAACCAGGCTTGCAAGATCTCATCGGAGAAAGGAGACTAACTTAAGAGGTCTGAACCAATGGCGGATAGTGATTCTGCTGTAGAGTTTCTCCAAGGTGCTTTGTTTCTCAGTAGAGATCCTAGACTTCCTTCTCATAAGTAGCTTGAACCTAGGAAGGCAATGAGCTCGCCATGTTGGCAACCAAGGAGAAAAGCAAGAGAGTTTCTGACCTCTAGCTGCTATTGGGTAAGTGGGACCGGCAGGACCTCAAAAGCAACAGAATAAGAAGGTCAGACTGCACGTTGACCAGTAGGCCGACCATTCCTGCAAATGCTGCTAAAAGTGAGTCATATTTCCTCTGCAACTGCAAACATTATGAGTTTCTCCTAACGTTACTAGATCAATTCCTCAAACTTTCTAAGGAGTTGATGACGCTCCTTGGCCCACCAGGTACGTCTGATGAACTTGTCCCTCATATGGGAATGGGTCCTCTTCCCCGTAAGTAACAAGTTCTATAGGTGGAAGGAGCCAGGGTAGTCTTTCCCATAAGCAACGCCAGATGATCTGGGATGAAGATCAGACCACCAGAGGGATGCGGCTGACCACACCTGAGATCTAGGCAGAGAGGAACCGACTGGAAGATGGATGAGGTCATTTAGGGAACTTGTCCTAGGAAGTCACGTCCAAGCTGTTCCAGTAGTAGGTGGGCGGGCTTGCTGGGTCCAACCTGTAAAAAGCTGCAGCACATTAGGGCCACCCAGCCAACGTGGGGGAAGAGCCCTCTGATGCTTAAGTCATACCAAGCTGAATAATGTTTGTATTAAATGAGTGTAATTAATGATTAGTTAATGCTTACCATTGGCTGTAGGGTACTATAAGCTTATATAGGAGGCCAAGCTGCCCACTCCTTGGGACCTTGGTTTGCATTCTTGCAAGATTCTCATGAGATCTCACAAGAATCTCAGCCTCGATAGAGCCCCGAGAATGAAGTTTCCAACACTTCCTTCCCGAGATCGACCAAGAGCACTTCTGTAAGGCCTTTTGGCCGTTTCCCCTGATGTGTCCCATCGCCCCAACCCAAGAAGATTCCTCTGCTGTCCAAAGATCTCACTGGTGAGAGAAGAATCCCACCCTTCTGTGAAAAAGAAAGAAAGAAATGTGAATCCCGCCCATAATTTTAACCAAAGGACCAGTTGGATGGGTCCTCTTTTCCTTTTGGACTGACCAGACCCAGGCCTAGCACCAGTTGGGCCAAAGGACCTTGTGATAGGTCATCCTTTTTTGACTGGCTGGACCCAAGAGGAAGACCTGAACTACCTATAAATTATTAGGCTTGTCCCCCAATCCAGCATCAGAACAAAACCCTTCTGCCCCCATCACTGAAGACCAAAATCTTCCCCCCTTTTCCTGTGGCCAGAGAGTATATCAAGTAATAGAAATAGAATTCCTAATTACCAGAGATTGTGAAGTTCTTCCTTTAATCATTTTAAATACTTGATCATCTTGTAAGACCAATTTGAACTATAAATATCGAAAGCGTCCAAGTAAAAGCAACTAAAGTATGCATGTCTTTTAATTCCTTTACTGCAGTATAAAATAGTAAAATAACCAACTCATATCCATGTGACAACAGTGTATAAATTACAAAGAGTTGAAATGCCGATAAAAGTAAGAAATGACAGAATGGTAGAAGAGTTTCTTCTTCACGAATTGATTTTAGTGCTACTCATATCCATGTGACAACAGTGTACAAATTACAAGGAGTTGAAACGCTACATAAAAGTAAGAAATGACAGAATGGTAGAAGAGTTACTTCTTCACGAATTGATTTTAGTATAGGTGCACTTCGCCGTGGAATTCCACCTCCCTGAAAATTAAGTGAGAAGAATATGTCAACCAATAGCCAGAAAAGTGAATTGCAAGATTCATACTAAAAGAGGCAAAATATACACAGACCATTTACAGGGTGATGAACTTCAAAGCCTGCAAAGCATTTTGTGAATTCTCCAACTACATGGATTGTACCAAATCAAAAAGCAAGCTGTGGCCTGATCACACTTCTGATACTGAGCAGAAAGTGGCATCTTCCCTATGGGAGGGTCCCTACAGGCTACATCAGACATCAAATAGATGGACCCCAAATCATAGGTCAGATCTGTTATCTATTGGGGTTATGGAAATAAATCATCTGAGAAGGATGTTGTGAAATGTATGGCATGAGAAGGCTCTTGCAGATAAGGGCCAACATTTGGCAGGCAATGAAATTTTTTAACTAGAAGCACCCATGATAATTTTATGGAGTAATGGACCCTTTTTGACATGTTCTCGTTTCCCTGTTATACAGTAACAAAGTATTTTGGTTTTTACTACAAAGGGTTTCAAAGATTGCTGTACCATACTAAATATTGACACTAATATAACCTTCTTTCACAGTAGAATAATGGGAAACTCCCTCACTTCACCAAAAAATTTGGGTTTTACCTTCGCCATAGAAAAATGGGAATAGCTGGTGCATGGCAGAGTGGGATGAGACAGGGACCACAAAATAGGTGACATCTAGAGTCCTCATATAAGCAAATGTGCATGTCGTTCTCCTAGACCAGGTTAGCATGGAAGTGAGTCTAGCATATCATCAATAGTAGCAGATACATGCATCAGCAAAAGCAATTACTGCCTTAACTATTAAATGTCTCCTTGAAAATCTCTCTTGTGAAGTAAAGTGCTTAAAATCAGCTGCCTCCGCAGAAATGGTAAAAAGGATTGATATAGCAGGATCCTGTACAGCTTCACCACTTTTTTGCACAGAAAGATGCAAATTGGTTGAATCCTTTTTAGAAAGCTTACTTCAGATCAGAGTTAAAACTAGAACCAGATTCTGGTCCGAATCCTGCTTAGAAAAGCTTCATGTGAAGGTTCATCTGTAAAATAACCTAATGGAAAGAAAGCATAACTAAATTTCTGATTAGTGGAACTGGAAATTAGTTTAAGTGGACTGAGACTGAAATTTGGGGCAGTCTCAACTCAAGTATTATCACCAATTTGATGTCAGTTCTGGTTAGTTTTGAACTGGACTAGACCAAGATTGGGTCATATTGGGAGTTTCTGGGAGTGACCTCTGTCTGATATACATGTTTCGAACTTAGTTTTATCTCATGTCATCAAAGGCACCTCACGTGCTCAATTTAGCCGTAAGGTGAAGCAAAGCTACAGCAAGTATAGCATTCTGGCTTTCCAGACTCTATTTTACTGGGTCTAGCAGGTTGTTGGGACAATGTGTTGCCAGTGGAGTGTGTTTGTGGCCATACGGTTGAACAGGTGTGTCTGCCGAGTTTGTCTTTGGACGTGCTAGGAACTGACGGCACGACTGAAGATGCGCCAGCCTTGGGAGGCATGTTCAGAATGCGTCAATGACCCCAGGCGCATCTCCAGTCACGGGCCGGATGACAGACGCATCTTCGTTTTGTTATTCACATGCCGGGACACATGTCGACTGCACAAGACATGTGGCACCGTTTAGTGAATGTGCGGCCCTGCATAGGCGCGTTTAGAAATGCGCCGGGTTGCTGCAGCGCATTTATGTTCCAGCAACGTTTTATACCCCTTTTCGCTGGCAGAAAAGGGTTTCACCCTGTTGTAGCCAGGAAAAGATTTCTAGAGGTGATCTCAAGCCCCTTTGCGATTTCTTACTGCTCCGGAAGCATTTTGGAGTTGATTTCAGCTAGAAGGAGGCCAAATCACGTGAAGGCCCCTTTCTTCGTGTTTTGGTAAGGAGATTTCCCCCTCCTCTGTAGTTCCTCATATGTTCTTCTGTTTATGGAACGCTTAATGGCTCAACATGATGGCTTAGTAATGAATTTACGGTGTGGAAGGTGTTGTCTGAATTTATTTTATTAGAGATCATGTTTAGAAGCTAACCTATGCAAAGAAATCATGCCTTTAGAGACTTGGAGTCTTTTATGATATCTCTGTGTTGTGATGATTTCTACCACGTATACAGGTTTACAGTGATCATGCTGGGGTTGTATAGTAGGTTTTGTGGGTTTTTTGTGTGAAAACTTGGGTTTCTATGTTCTGTGTTTGAATGTACCGCCAAGGGGAGGTGCGTTTCGGGAGCACCAGGGACCCCCAGTGCGTTTAAGTGGCCGGTCGACCGGATCCTGTAACCAGTCAACCTGCTTTTGCAATAAGTTTAGGGTTGACCGTTCGCCCGACAGTTTTGCCCAGTTTGAAGATTTTCAATCGACTGGTCGACCAATGAAGGTAACTGGTTGACCGATGGTTCTAAAGTTGCTTTATGGCACATTGTTGGATGCAGGAAAAAAAAAAAATATATATATATATATATATATATATGATATGAAAATGAAGAAAAGGAATATCTTTCTTTCTAGAGTTTGTGGGCATGCCAGTCTATCTAATAGACAAATTTAGAATCCTCATGATGCGGGGAATTTGTATGTCCATTTAATGGACGATTGCGCCAATATTTGGGGTATCTGTTCCGCATATGGTTTATCAGACGGATTGAGTTCGTGTACTAGACCTTTGACCGAAGACGGGGTTAATTTACATCAACTTAAAGTCCGAACACCCTTGATTAGCTGTTAGAGAGAAAGTCTTGGATCCTTTTCATGGGTTCTAAGGAATAGTGAAGGCTCATTGACATGGCTTATTATGGACTATTGCTCATCGTCAAGGGAGATTGAGAGAATTATGATTTCTCAATAGACCGTGATGGTCATGGTGGAAAATTCCTATAATCCGGAAAATAAAGGCATGGACAAAGGGGTACATGTCTCTCCAGAGGGTATTGGCCCTAACACCACATTTCGCTCATCCAAGATGATAAATTTTGAAACCCTGACATAGTCGATGATAAAATGGTGTAATAATACACCGTGAAGTGACGGCTTTGGCCATGCACCCGTGGTCGTACACTTCCAAATTTGAATTGACGCGACGTAGTCGACGTGCATACATGTCTCGATTGATCCGATAAAAATTATGGGTGCAACACATGTATAAGGATTGGTTAATTGAACTATAAAGGTACATTGGGATATAGACATCTTCAATATGAATTTTGGAAATATAAATGGATTTTATAGAGTTTGGTGGGACTGACGCTTACCTCTTGAAACCTTTTTAGTTGGGTACCCTAGGTTCTCTTTGAGCCAAGCACAGTGTATGATCGGGGTTAGACTAGACTATCGGTGTGGTGTGCACTGTCAAGATCTGTGTTGTCTTTCTGGATACCCCTCTTTGGTTGTAGTGCACTCATGGTTGGGGGAGTGGACAATAGCAGACATACTAGTCCCAGCTAATCCCTTTGTTCCTACTTGCCTCATTTTATGGGATCCGAAACCCTTAGAGGTGTGACAGGGATGGGTTTACAGTCCGGCCAGACTACATATGGTGGTGTAGTTAGTCTCCAGAACCAGTTTTAATGATCCGAGTGGTAGCATCATACCTTCCAACCCGTGTTTCCTACGAATGTGAATGGATAGTGGACCTGAGCACTATACTTACTTTCAGCAGTACTTTGTTTCCTTTCAGTAGTAGTTACTTTTAACTTCAACATATCAATCGGCTTAATGACATTGTTTGTATTAGTTAGACACATTGTGTGTTTTGGGAGTTTTCCTACAAAGCCAGTGGAATTGTGAAGCTCACTCCTTTACTTTACTTTCAGGTGAAGGAAAGCAAGCGAGTTCCTGTCCCTCATCTAAGACCAATCCGCGTGGTAGTGGAGGCCAACCTATATCACCAACAGTGTGAGTTTTTAGTTGTGCACCTCAAAGTATGTCCCAGGTTATTATACATTCTTTTTGGGCTTGAGTTTATGTACTGAGACAATATAAACTTTATATGTGCATGTATAGAACCTATTAATATTTGTATCTTTATGCATGTTTAGTTGCTTTCTTTACATTCTCACTGGACACGTATGATGCTATCCCTTGTGGGTCTTTGTGGCTCGCAGGAGGCGAAGTTGGGCCGGATCCTTAACGGGTTTCGGACGGCGAGGACCGCCACAGCAAGTCACTCACTTCACCCAATTTTGCCAGGCGACAACTATAATCACTGGGCCACCAAGCTGCACGCGCTAAGCCCGCCTCATGCACAGACCTATAGACAGGATCATAAGCATGTTAACCTAATATAATTAAATTTTATGATTTTTTTTAGTCACTCAAATTAGACTATTATCATATTAGTCCCTCAAAACTTCTAAAACTTTGCAAAAAAAGTCCCTCTGGTAGGGACTAATATGCAATATTCAGTGGTTTTGAGGGACTAATATGATAACGATGGGCCAAAAGAAAAATACGCTTATTTGTGAGGACTATAAGTAAAAAACCCTCAATTTTAACATATAAACAAAGATCCACCCCTTGCATGAGCTTAAGGATGAGATCATACCCCTGTTGACCCAATTAACCTAATTATGATTTAACATATAAATTGAGACCCAACTCCCTGATACCCTTTCACCCTCATCCACCCCCCTGTTGGAACAAAAAAATGTATTGGGTGCTGGTTAAAGAGAAGCACCAATGCTCCCTTATATAGTGGTCCAACAAGTGGCCAACCAATCAGTTAGCTACCCTATGAAAAGAGGATGGCTACTTAACCGGAAGTTGGCAACTACCAGTAAAAAGTTGATCCTACCTAACCGGTTTAAAGGCTTGATTAAGAGGTCAAAACAGTTATGATTAGGGTGACCCCAAGGTTACTTAAAGTCATAACTTGATCCGAGCATTCAAGCTCTCAAGTATTGTCAAGCACCCCAAGCAAGTGGGAGATGCCGAGGAGAATAAATCTCCGGATAAAAATACGGCACGGAAGAATTCCGGCATTACGAGGTCTACAAGACCACATGTGGAAGATAAGTACAAGAACAAGTCCGCCACGAAGGCTCCAAAGACTTGCAATTGATTCTCCGTCCGGGACGGCAGAACTTCCGACAAAATGTACGGAATGGCACGACGGAATGGCACGGGCTTCTCCAAAGGGCAAGACCCCTTCAAATGAAGGGGAGGGTGGTCTATTTATAGATTTTTTTAAGCCCCTCCCCTAAACCGATGTGAATACCATCGGTTAGGGGGTTTTTTCCCCCTAACCGATGGTAGCTCCATCGGTTAAGGGGGGTTTTCCCCCTAACCGATGGAAGCTCCATCGGTGGGAAGGGGAATCCCCTCCAACCGATGGTACTTCCATCGGTTAGAGGGGAATTCCCCTCTAACCGATGGAAGCTCCATCGGTTTAGGGGAGTTCTCCCTAAACCGATGGATGTTCCATCGGCTAGGGGGATTCCCCCCTAAACCGATGGAACCTCCATCGGTTAGGGGAGTTTTCCCCTCTAACCGATGGAGGTTCCATCGGTTAGGGGGGATTCCCCCTAAACCGATGGAACCCCATCGGTTAAGGGGTTCCCCTTTCAAAAAAAAAAAGAAGAAAACAGAAAAATACAGAAAACAGAAAAATAAAGAAAACAGAGAAACAGAAAAAAAAACAAAAAAATAATAGAAAACAGAAAATGAAAAAAGGAAAAGCCCTAACCGATGGTACCCCCCATCGGTTAGAGGGCCTTTAACCCTCTAACCGATGGGAGTCTCATCGGTTAGAGGAGTTTTTTTTCTTTAACCGATGAGAGTCTCATCGGTTAGAGGGAATTTTCCCTCTAACCGATGGAACTCCCATCGGTTTAAACCCCCCACCCATGCAATGTAAGGGGTGCCTTCCCCTATAAAAGGCACCCCATCCCCCATGAAAAAGGGTCGGCTCCCCAGGCTCTCCGGATCCCCCGGCTTCCATTCTCCCGGATCCCCCATTCCCCATGTGAAAGGGCTCTTTCTCTCTCCCACTCAAGCATTCCATTGCTCCCCTCAAAGTTGAAGGAAATAGAAATTTCTGAATTCTCAAAGGCTCCCCTCTTGGTCCTCAATCTCTTCTCTTTGTGAGTCAAGGTACCAAATCTCCTCCCGAGTATTGAGAAGTTGTTCGGCATCGGCAAACTTCATCGGCTAAAAGTCCGCAATAGCGGCACTGGCCCTCACAGGCTATAGGTTCTAAATACCGTCCATTACGGACATATGGTATTTTAGATACCTTTGTTATTTATGCCACCTCCCATCGAGTTTTAAACTCTCCGGGATGGTGTGTTTGTGCTATATGCATATGTTTTCTTAGAGGAGACTCTGCCCAAGTGGAGATTCTACTCGAGAACATATTCATATATTCACAGATTCGTCTTTTTATATATGTGTTTCTTAGAGGAAACTCTGCCCAAGCAGAGATTCAACCTAAGAACATATCTATAAATTTCAAATCTGTGTTTATATTTATATGTTTCTTAGAGGAGATTCTGCCCAAAGGAAGATTCTGCCCGAGAACATGTTTGTATATTCACAAATTGGTATTTTTATATGCATGTTTCCTAGAGGAAACTCTGCCCAAGTGGAGATTCCGCCTAAGAACATACCTATAAAATTCAAATTTGTGCCTATACATATGTGTTACTTGGAAGGAAGCCCTGCTCATGTCAGAGTTTTCCCTCTAAAAACATATCAGTATAATCACAAACTTTGTATTTATATACATGTGTTCCCAAGAGGAAACTCTGCCCAAACAGAGTCTCCAACTACGGACATGTCTATATAATCATAAATCCGCAACTATATGCGTATGCCTCTCAAAAAGGATTCTGCATATGCAGATGGTCCTTTTTGCCGGACACTCCACTCAAAAGGGAATACCGGTGAGAAAATATGCGTAAACTGCAAATTTATGATCGTATATACACATACTTTCTTGAGGGCAAAATCCCTCCGGACAAAGGTTCTTTGGGGACACATGGATATAAGTACATGTTCATATGCATATATCTTCGTGAGGGCATTCCGCATAAGCGGAAACTCTGCCAAAATAAATTTATGAAAATTGTGATAATATACACACATCCAAAGAAAAAGAGGACAGGACCCGAACTATGACAGGACCCGAACTGTGACAGGACCCGAACTGTGACAGGACCCGAACTGTGATAGGACCCGAACTGTGCTCAGTTACTCCAAAGAGCAGCATGATGCATACTCACGAGAATTGTGTTCATATGGACAGCTTCCAGAAAGGAACTTCAAGTTGACAAGAACGTCCATGGAGATATGTGCATACGTTCTCCGAAAATCATACTCATACAAGTAAAAAAAAATGAATGATGAATGAATGAAACGATGAACAAGGAGAAATGAAATTCTGCCTCAATTCAGACTTCATTTAAAAGAAGGATGTTGTAAAAGAATATCATGTCATAAAGAAAATTAATGTAGCAACTCTTCTAATACAGAAATGTTACTTTGAATCACGACCTTCCCCAAGTTCAGAATCAAATGCACGGGTATATACCCGTCTGCAATAATAATCCTCCAGTTTTCCAAAATAAAACCTTCAAAAAACCCCAAATGGGTTCACGGGAATATACCCGTTCCCTTCTTAAAAGTCATATCTCGAGCTCCACAAAGGGCAGTCTTTTCAAAATGAAACACTCAAAGCAAAAAGTATTTCAAAAATAACCAAAAGAAAATGATGCATCATGACCAGGATTTTCTAAAAAAATGTGTACTCTCTCATCCCCTTTTGCTACGAATGGTATTCGAGTTAAAACTGATGTTAGATAAACACCAAGCGTCTTAACTCGATGTAAATGTAACATCGATTTCGATCGATGGAGACAGAGGTCCAGCACATGCTACCTCAATCATCTGATGAGTATAGATACGGGACTCAAGGAGTTCAGATAAAAAACGGCGCACCCTAGTCGTCCGTCACACGGACATCCCCGTCCATTTCATGGACAACCCTAGTCGCCCGTCACACGGGCATCCCCGTCCATTTCATGGACAACCCTAGTCGCCCGTCACACGGGCATCCCCGTTCATTTCATGGACAACCCTAGTCGCCCGTCACACGGGCATCCCCGTCCATTTCATGGACAACCCAGTCGTCCGTCACACGGACACCTCTGTCCATTTTATGGACACCCAATATTTCTCTTCCGCATTGCGCGGATTCTTTTCTGTCTATTAGACAAACTGGCACGCCCCGCAAAATTCAAAGCATGTGAAATGAATATGCATAAACCTCCATAAAATGAAATAAAATAAACAAAATCAAATGATCCGTGTTTCCACACCGATGATACACCACGTGCGATTCACCACGTATTTCCATCCCGTGTCAACAACTGGCACGCCCGGTGGGACCTCTTCTCACCATTCATAGCAAAAGGATGAGACATGTATGAGTACATTTACAAGAAAAAAGGAGTTCTAATGCTGACGTCTTTTGTGAAGGTACAAGGAGCAGACCAAATGGCTGTCACCTATGGACCGCTCGTCGTCAACAACCACGCCAGGTTCGGCTACCTGGCAACTCCGATCGTGTTCGGAGATTTCCCTGCAGTCGTCGGATCACCTCTCTTTCTGGGAGTGGTTCCGGCCCATCAAGAGGAGGATGTTGCTCAGATATCTTCCTCTCATAAATCAACAAAGAAGAATCGCAACAAAAGTGGACGTGTCAAGGTTCGTCCTGCTACTATCAATAAGGGCACCCAAATGCCCATGAAGAATGATGCTGTCAAAGGGGGCAAACCCCATTCAACTCGAGTTCGGACCTACTCGGTCCATATGATCTCTTCTACTATTGTGGCTCCCACTCCCTCACAGCGGGGGCAATATAAACATCGCAACAACAAAAGGCTGCCAGCTGCCATCTCCAGATCCGGCAAGTCCGTTATGATCGGGAATGTGCGAGTGCGCCTTGATGGTACTCCACCTACCACTCCTCGTGATAGGTATGTTCCAAATATTCCAACCTCGAACCGCTTCTCAGCTCTACGGTGGTTCCGAGGAAAACATGAAGATTCTATGGTAGAAGCCGGTGCCAAACAAAAGACACGGCGTTTTACCAAGCTGAAGAAAATCTGGGTTCCCAAAAAGAAAGCTCAGAAGTTTGAAGATCAGGCAAATACATCCAAGATGGCTTGGAGAAAGAAGAATATCAAGGATAATCCTCTCCAAGATGCTGGATTTGAAAATTCCAGGGGACGGAAGAGGAAAGGCATGTATAGGAAATCAAACTATATCTCTCAAGGCTCGGAGAATATCCGGGTAGATGAGCAGACCTCAACTCAACAGTCCAAAGCTCGCATATCGGTCTTTGACCGTATATCGTGGATTCCAAGATTTGATAAGCCAAAGGCAATTCCTAGCACCAGTGCTCGTCCGTCAAAAAGGCGACGTGTTACTTGGGCAGTTCGGGAAACGCCCAAGCTTATAATCTTCTCATGTTATACTACTGGAAGGGAAGCTGGCGAACTCGCGGGACAGATCGCGGAAGCCACCTCCAATATTCCTACAGAAGATGTCCATCCTAACATCAGACAGTTCGTCAGAAGAACTCATCAACCTGGCGGGCCAATCGGCCCCTCTAATCAGGCTCCTCTTTCAACTGATATCCAACATGAGGGTACTCAAATTCCCTCCCTCGAAGAAACAAATATTCAACTTGAAGAAGGTGGACCCTCTACCTCTGGCAGTCATCCCGTCATCAATTTGCCAACAAAAGAAAATTTCCACGCAATGGCGGATAATGACAAATATGAAGTCATGCAACAGTGGCGGTCTGAAATGACCTCACTTGTCAATGAGATGAGACGATTGGCGACTTCAAGCCGTCGACCATCCATAGAACCGGTTGCTGCTCAACATCAACAACAAAGCCAGCATCCGGATGGATTTATCTCATTACATAATCCAGCAATTTCTTCAACTGGTCTTCTTCCTCAAGCTACGGGTCCAGATATCAATGACCCATCTAATATCATGCCTCCTCAAACAGAAGCATTGCAAAATACCATTATTCAAAGGCATGAAATAAAGAAGATGGTCGAAGATATGTTCGCCCAGCAGGGCGAGGGTATTCAAGCTACGGGCTTATATTCTGTCCCGTTCCCTATACATCATCAACTCAAGAAGTTGCCAGAATCATGTCCCAAAGTCCCAAAGTTGCCTAAATATGATGGGCATGGGACACCTCGGGAGCATGTGGCACATTATATAATTGCCATGGGCGATCTTGCATCTGAGGAATCATATCTCCTCAGATATTTTGCTACTTCTTTAACAGGGGTCGCATTCCAATGGTATGCAAAGCTCAAGGCTGGCTCAGTTCTCGATTGGGTTGATATGCAGTTAAAATTCTATGACCGTTTTCAAACGGCAGAAAGGAAGATCTCTCTTGCTGAGTTATGCTCCCTCACACAAAAGAAAGGGGAGTCGGCAATTGACTTCATTCAAAGATGGAGAGAGTTTAGCATGCAATGTGATAATCCTCCCATCCAACAAGATGCAGTAATTATTTGCCGCAGAGGCCTCATCCTAGTAATTAAAGAGAGACTCTTGGCGGCCAATATCCGAAGCTTCGACCAGTTGAATTTTGCTGTCGCAGAAATCGAAGGCTTCTTAGCCGAGCAATCAACTCATACAGCTCAAAAGGGTAAGCTCCCTAAAGAGCGCAATCTGCCAGCAAAAGAAATTAATGTTGTTGAGTTTCTGCCTAGTGGTGAAGCAAAGGGGGCAGCAATCCCCACTTCCTCAAAGAAAAAAGCAGAGCCAAAAGCGCCTCTGCCCACACTCGCTGAGCGCATGAAAGCTCCTTATTCTTTCAGAAAAGAGCATACCAAAAAGTTATTTGATCTCTGTCTGGACAATCAGCTAATATCATTACCAACACCAAAAAGGCCAGTAGATATCAGCAAGGTCAATCAACCCAATTATTGCCCGTATCACCGTATGGTGGGGCATTCAATTGAAGATTGCTTTGTCTTCAAGAATGAGGCCCAAAAAGTAATCCAGGAAGGCCATATATCTATGCAAAATGGTCTGGTTGATCCTCCACAACCGCATACTTCGGATTGGCCAGAACAATCTGTCAATGTCATACATGCGGCGGAACCCGCCACAAGCTCAAATAATCTTGAGGCAGGACCTTCTTGCAATCCACCGCAAGATATTTCTGGGGCTCATTCTCCCCCGAGGTCTAGACATCAGGGTACAAGAAGAACTATACAAAGAGTACAAAGACAGCTCGAGCAATTACAACAAGGCCAGCAGGAGCTGCGCCAAATCATACAAACCATGGAAAGGCGTCAGGATGTGCCTATTCAGGAATCCCACGCCTTCCAACCTCCTTATCTTTATCCGCCAGCATATCCGGAATTGCCCCCCTTGCCGCCATTTCAAGACCCAAGCGGGTGGTTCCTCGAGAATCCTTCAAATCCTGTTGAGCCGGCAAGGTTATATTCCTTTCGTCGCCAGCATACACTGCCTCTCTTCCGGCTATGTCTGCGATCAGGATATATGGATTATCTGGTCCCAGAAGAATTGAGACCCAACTATTGTCCATATCATCAACTGCTGGGACACGTCATTGAAGACTGTCCAATTTTCAAACAAGAGGTGGAAGAAATGATCCAGCAAGGACGCATCAATATGGGTAATTTTCTGGTCAGTCCCCCACAACCTCATATTCAGCCACCATCAAATGAGCCATACATCACTGAATATCATTCGGTAAATGTCATTAATGTATCATTATCTGGAGTCCTTGAGCCGGAAGGACAACCGCCTATGCCGCATCCATATCTATCCAGCCGATGGTATGATGATTGGCACCCTCTACATCAACGCTCATTTGATCCAGAAGATACTCAATCCATATTCGATCAGCTTAAGATCGGAGGGTTGATAAAAGTATATGGCCCTGAGCCTTATACCTCCGTAAAGGAAAAGCAATCACATCTCTACTGTGAATATCATGCCAAGGTCATACACTCTACCAAAGATTGCCCAGATCTCCATGATTGGATCGAAACAAAGATCCGGGAGGGAGTAATTGATCAGGAAGGAAATCCCCTGACCCCCTCACCGCAAATATATGATCCAAGCCCAGAATTCCAAGCACAATATCAAGATCTATGTGAATATTATCATCGTCAGTTGGGCTATGGACGACATAGAAGCAAGGCCGATGTTGAACAATTCAGAATTGGCCTGTTTCAATATAGAAATGGAATATCAGAAGAAGCTGCAGTGAAATCAATCTCGCAGCAAGATGAGGAGTTTGTAGATGATTACTACCAACTCCCCTGAAATCGTTGAAGAATCAATTAACTCAACCTTTCAGGTACAACCCTTAGAAGCTGAATGGGTCACTGTTGGCCCTCAAAAGTCAAGACATTCTAGAAGACCCGGCAAATCTATCGCCAAAGGTCATTCTAGTAGAAAAAATATTCCTGAACCATCCTCAGGGCAAGAAGTGATGAATTCACTAGAAGTTCTGCAAATGAAGAATAAAGAGAAAAATAGAAGAAGAAATGAGAAAAGAAAAATGAAAAAACAGATGGAGGGTGCTGCAACAGCAGAAGCTCTTCAACAGTTGACTGCTGTTCAAAGACTTCAACAACTAATTGATGAGCTGGATGAGTATGTATCTCCCAAGCCCTCTGATAAACCCACACTCGATCAATATATCCCATGGGAAGAGATCGAGCGAAAGCGACGGCTCCGGGATTGGCTACTCCATGTCCAGCATGAAGCATTGCAAGAGGAGGATCTCCCTCCCTCACCAAGCTTGAGCCTCTTTAATGAAGGCGCGGAAATTACTATGGAACAGTTGGACTCCATGTTCAACTCATTCTCCTGCTATATGGTGTTCATCCCTCCTCCAAAGGAATTGCAAACTCCCACGAAAGACGCCACTGCACAAGCAGGAGATAAACCAACGACGCTTGTATACCAGCGTCGACCTCCAGGTAATTCAAATCGTCATCTCAAGAAGGGTCGTGGCAGGCACCAAAAAGCATCTTCCACTACCAAGCATCCAGATAAGATCATACTCTTTCATGGCGAAGAAGCAAGGCCTCCGCCCGAACCTCAAATCCGGGCGGATTCATACATATTTGATCCTTCAGATGAAGAAGGAGGACTGCTCGACAAGGCTTCTCAATCTGAAGATAAAAACTCAAGTCCATATGATTCATCAAATGAGCCAGACAATATTCCTCCTCTTCCCAATGAGAAGTTATTGGCTCCTACCTCTCAAAAGAAGTTCATCAAGTCAAAAGAGCTTTCTGGGTCCTCACCGAGGAAATCCTCTCACTTGGACCAAGTACGCTCTGAGGCTGACGACAAAATTCTTCAGCAACTGACATCACTTCCCGTCAACATCACTGTCTGGGAAGCAATTGCCTGGAGCAAAGACTTGAGAGAAACTCTTGTCAAAATACTCCAAGAACCAGAAACTTATGAAGCTCATATGGCAGATTTCCGAGCTCAGGCATATGAAGCAATGGCGGCAAATGTCACCTTCACTGATGAAGATTTGCTATTATCTTCCCCATATCATAATCGTCCCTTATATATGAAGGGAAACATCAATGACAGGCCATTAAATCGGATCTTGATTGATCCGGGGGCATCCATCAATCTAATGCCCTACAAGACCTTTCAGTCTTTATATCTTATGCACTACATGCAAAGGGTGCAGGATGTGAAGATTACAGGATTCAATCAAAACTCAGAAAAAGCAGTAGGAAGAGTCACCGTCAGCTTGGCTCTAGGAGACTTCATCAGCAGGGTGACCTTCTTCATTATTGATGCTAATACAACATATAAAGTTCTGCTTGGAAGGCCTTGGCTGCATGAAAATTGGGTCATCCCATCAACTCTCCATCAATGCATCAAATATGCAAAAGAAGGAAAGCAGCATACAGTTTTTGCTGATCAAGCCCCCTTTCGGGAGGATGAATGCAACTTGACCGATGCTCTCTTATATCTTGGGGGACCAAATCCTCAACCTTTCTCCTTGTCTAAAGAGAAGGGTAAGCAAATTAAGAGCTCAAATGAAGATAGTGAGACTGGCGAGCTTTTTGTGATAAATAGAAGCCTTGCTAAATCATCTGTAAAGAATTCTCAAAGCAAAGAAATCCGCCCAGAACGGCAAAATATCAGTTATGAGGCTGATCATGTAAGTCAAGTCATTGATGAGGGTATTCCTTTACCACCCGACTGTATGCAGATCTGTGCTCCGAAGCAAGAACAAAGTGTTCGGCGATTAAAACTTTCGTCGTCACTTATCAAAGAAAAGAAAGAAGAAAGAATGCAAAAAGGGTGACCAAGCCAATCCTCTTCTACAAAGGGGAATTGACCTTCCCAACTTATACAGAGGATGATTTTGGTTGGAAAGATGCCTCCAACAACCAACTAGAATCAATACAAGAAATGGCTGATATGCCAGCAAAAATCAAAGAAATGTGCAAAAAGCAGAAAATTCCTCAGGAACAAGATATCTCCCGCAGGAATTTCTTCAAGCAACTATGGGAACCCTCTCAAGTCCGGGGGCAACCTCCATTCTCTGGAAGAGATACCAGAGGATTAGGTTATGATACCAAATCCTCCTATACAGTCAATGTTGTTGGATCATCATCAGAAGTCTGCAGTATGCAAAATAATCAGGAGTGTTCCAACTCCGACTCTCAAGATATCACCTCAGCTCTATCAAATGAAGAGCTACCAGAAGAATTCTGCAAGCAATCTTCATTCACAAATTCTGAAGATACAAATTCCTATGAAGTCTACATCGCCATTCTGATGACGCGAAGATTTCATAGATCTACAACCAGCTCCTCAAGAAATTGAAGATGGTGGACAAGCCACTATTGATGAATTAATTGAACTCAATCTCGGGGGTCAACAAGATCCCCGGCCAATCTTTATCAGTGCCATTCTCAATGAACAAGAGAGGCAATCTTATCAAATTCTTCTGCTGGAATTCCAAGACTGCTTTGCTTGGAATTATAAAGAATTGCCGGGACTGGAGCCATCAGTTGCTGAGCATGAATTGTCCATATTGCACACGGCCAAGCCTGTCAAACAAGCTCAAAGGCGTATGCGGCATGAACTAGAACTGAAGGTAAATACTGAAGTCGACAAGCTTTCTGAAGTGGACTTCATCGAGCCGTGCATATATCCAATATGGCTCGCCAATATTGTTCCTGTGAAGAAAAAGAATGGTCAAATCCGGATATGCATCGACTATAGGGACTTGAATAAAGCATGTCCCAAGGATGATTTCCCAGTTCCAATCACTGAAACAATGGTGGATATGACCACCGGCTATGAAGCCTTGTCTTTCATGGACGGGTCTTCCGGCTACAATCAAGTCCGAATGGCGATCAAAGATAAAGATCATACTGCATTCAGATCACCCAAAGGTATCTTCAACTACAAAAGAATGCCCTTTGGCTTGAAGAATGCAGGGGCTACATATCAAAGAGCCATGACAAAAATATTGACGAAATGATTCATGATGTAGTCGAATGCTATGTCGATGATCTGGTCGTCAAAACCAAAAAACGGGAGGATCATCTATATGATCTTCGCCGTGTTTTGGAAAGGCTTCGCCAATTCAAATTGAAGATGAACCCTATGAAGTGTGCATTTGGGGTTTCAAGTGGCAAGTTCCTGGGTTTCATCGTCAAATATCGGGGAATAGAAATAGACCCTGACAAAATCAAGGCAATCCAACAATTGCCACCTCCTCAAAATTTGACAGAGCTAAGGTCATTTCAAGGAAGATTAGCCTATATTAGGCGATTCATATCCAATCTCTCAGGAAGATGTATGCCCTTCGGCAAACTGATGAAGAAAAATGCTCCCTTCATCTGGGACCAAGAATGTCAGGATGCTTTTGAACAAATCAAAGGGTATCTTCTCACTCCACCAGTTCTGGGGGCACCAGTTGCTGGGAGATCTCTTATCCTCTATATCTCAGCTATGGATGCTTCTCTGGGAGCTCTACTGGCACAAACAAATGAGGATGAAAAAGAGCAAGCTTTATACTATCTTAGCAGAAAGTTAATTGGTCCAGAGCTCCGATATGCTCCAATGGAGAAAGTGTGCCTAGCATTGGTATTTGCCGTCAAGAAATTGAGGCATTATTTTCTGGCTCATGAAATTAAACTCATCTCCAAATATGATCCAATCAAATATCTGCTAAGGCAACCCGTACTATCAGGACGGCTCGGGAAATGGGCCCTGCTCCTTATGGAATTTGATATCACATATATCCCACAAAAAGCCATCAAAGGGCAGGGTTTGGCTGAATTTTTAGCCGCTCATCCAATAACAGAAGATTCCCTTCTGTCTATAGATCTTCCGGAAGAGGAAACTCTCTCCCCTATAAATGGGAGAGAGCATCAAGATCAGGGAACTCCAAATTCCGAAGAAGTTGCCACAACTGAGCTACCCTCTTGGGAATTATATTTCGATGGGGCTTCCCGAACTCTTCAATATACAGATGGCTCCACCTCTGTCTCTACTGGAGCTGGAATTGTCTTTGTCACCCCATATGGAGGAATCTTATACAATTCATGTGCTCTCATGAAGCAACTTACAAATAACGAAGCTGAATATGAAGCCTTAATTATTGGACTTCGATTAGCTCTCGAAATGGGGATCAAAGGTATACAAGTTTACGGAGACTCACAACTGGTCATCCGACAAATACTGGGCCAGTATGAAGTCCGTAAACCGCAGCTACTTCCATATTACAATACAGCCATGAAGCTCAAAGAGCAATTCAGCTTTTTCGATATATCCCATATACCAAGAAATGAAAATTCCCAGGCAGATGCTCTGGCCAAATTGGCATCTACCATAAAATTGCCGCCTGAAGGAGAAATGGACATAATGGTCCGCCACAGAAGGCTCATGCCAGTATCCTTGACGACGAGTCTGATATTGCAATCGAAGAAGTATATAATACAGAGCTAGAAATAACAAATGAATCCGAAGATTGGCGCGAGCCGCTTATCAAAATCAAGAAAGGTTGGCTACCTCCTGACCGAGCACAAAGAATTCAGCTCTTACGCAGGGCTACATCATATCAAATAATAGCAGATCAACTATATAGGCTGGTCCATGAAAAGAAAGGGTCGGTCCTTCTCAGGTGTTTGTCACTCAAAGAAGCCAAAATTATCATGAAAGAAGTTCACTCCGGCTGTGTGGTGCACACCAGGCAGGGGAAAAGATGAAAATCAATATCAAACTGAAGGGCTTCTACTGGCCTACCATGTACGCAGATTGCATCCAATATGCCCGTACATGTCATCAGTGTCAAGCATTTGGCCCCGTGCCAAGAAAATCACCAAATGTATTACACCCCGCTGCGCCAACTTGGCTGTTTGCCGAATGGGGTATGGATATTGTGGGGCCATTCCCACCCTCATCTCAAGGCCACAAGTTCATATTGGCTGCCACAGATTACTTCTCTCGATGGGCTGAAGCTGTCCCTTTGAGGGAGGTAACCGGAGAATCAGTCGCCAAATTTGTCAAGCAGAACATAATATACAGATTTGGGACCCCTCACAGGATCATCTCTGATAATGGGTCACAATTCAGAAACAAAACAATATATGCCTTGGCAGCGAAATTCCATATTGATTGGAGGACATCGTCAGTATATAATCCACAGGCAAATGGGTTGGCAGAAGCCTTCAATAAAACCCTCTGTAAATTGCTCGCCAAGATAGTCGGCAACAGAAAGCGGGAATGGGGAGAAAAGGTTCATGAAGCCTTGTGGGCTTATCGAACTGTGTATAAAACCCCTACCGGATGTTCGCCCTTCTCCTTGGTATATGGAGCTGAGGCCATGATCCCTATAGAAATTGAAATGACATCCTATCGGGTGGCAATTCAAAATGAATTTCAAAGCCAAGACCAAGATCAAATGGAGAGAAGACTCGAAGAGCTTTCCAATCTAGAAGGGAAGCGCCTTGAAGCCTATAAATCCCTTCAAGTGTATCAAGCCAGAATGGTTCGTGCATTCGACAAATTAGCAAGACCCAGAACTTTTAAGCAAGGGGATCTTGTCATGGTCAATGCAGAGAAGCAATGGCCGGAAAGTCATGTGGCAAACTTCAGCCCACTTGGCTCGGTCCATATATCGTCACTCTGGCATATGAAGGAGGCGCATATCGGCTAGTTGACCATAAAGGTAATGTGCCCTTTCCCCCGCTTAACGGGAAACACCTGAAATTGTACCACGCGCCAGAACATGAATTCCCTGGCCAGCCACAAAAAAAAAAACAATCACCCCAAAAGGCATGAAGCCGAAAGAGAATGAAAAAACAATGAAATGAAGTTTGCAACAGATAGGGGCAAAGGAATCAAAACTTCCACCTGTCCGTCATATACCCCGAACTTGTCAGTCCCTACCGAGCATGAAAGCCAAGGCGTTCCATGCATAAACCCAAAGAAAATATAATAATAGGGGGAAAATTCAATGAAAGATGGAGGCTTATTTTGCGTATCCCGCCAAATGAGGTTCCAAGCTACAACGATAAGCAATGTCAAATCCAAAATACCAAAACCATAGCCAACAAACCACAAAGGTAGGCTATATCAAATCCAAATACCAAAAACCCATAGCCAACAAACCACAAAGGTAGGCTATGCCAAATCCAAATGCCAAAACCATAGCCAACAAACCAAAAAGGTAGGCTATGCCAAATCCAAATACCAAAACCATAGCCAACAAACCACAAAGGTAGGCTATATCAAATCCAAATGCCAAAACCATAGCCAACAAACCACAAAGGTAGGCTATGTCAAACCCAAATCAAATCATCACCATAGCCAACAAACCAAAAAGGTAGGCTATGCCAAATCCAAATACCAAAAATCATAGCCCCCAAACCACAAAGGTAGGCTATATCAAATCCAAATACCAAAAAACCATAGCCAGCAAACCAAAAAGGTAGGCTATGCCAAATCCAAATACCAAAAATCATAGCCAACAAACCACAAAGGTAGGCTATATCAAATCCAAATACCAAAAACCATAGCCAGCAAACCAAAAAGGTAGGCTATGTCAAATCCAAATACCAAAACCATAGCCAACAAACCAAAAAGGTAGGCTATGCCAAATCCAAATACCAAAAATCATAGCCCCCAAACCACAAAGGTAGGCTATATCAAATCCAAATACCAAAAAACCATAGCCAGCAAACCAAAAAGGTAGGCTATGCCAAATCCAAATACCAAAAATCATAGCCAACAACCACAAAGGTAGGCTATATCAAATCCAAATACCAAAAAACCATAGCCAGCAAACCAAAAAGGTAGGCTATGTCAAATCCAAATACCAAAACCATAGCCAACAAACCACAAAGGTAGGCTATGCCAAATCCAAATGCCAAAACCATAGCCAACAAACCACAAAGGTAGGCTATGTCAAACCCAAATCAAATCATCACCATAGCCGGCAAACCCAAAAGGTAGGCTATGTTAAGTCCAGAATACCATAAAGGTAGGCTATGTCAAATCCAAAACCCAAACCAAAACTAAAATAACCTAAACCCCACATGTCGATATCCAATCCAAGGATAAACCCAATCCTAATTCCGATGTGAATCCGAATGCAAACCTTTTATTTTGGCCCTACGCCATCAAGGATAGGCCGAATTCAAATCCAAACCCCGAGCTCCATACCAGAGCCCATGACAATACCCAAAAAAAAAAAGAGAGATCTTCACGCTCAGAAGCCATCACCACCCATCCCATCCCAGTTCACCACCCGTTTCAGAACCAGACCTTCACCCTTTTGATTATCTGAGCCAGTCAAATCTTCAAAAAAAAAAAAAGAAAGAAAGGGGTTAAAAAAAAGATACCCCGATGGACTTAAGTATACAATCCCTTGTATACTTAAGGGTAAAAAGATTAAAAAAAAAAATCCAGCTGAGGTGAAAACCCGAGAGGGCGCTTCAGGCAAAAATGGATAACCCCTCAACGTGAAAACCCGAAAGGGCACGTTGGAAAAAGCTAAAGGGGGCCAGTCTTGGTGAAAACCCGAAAGGGCGCTAAGGCCGGTAATGTGACAAAAAAAAAAAGAAAAAAGAAGAAAGAAAAAATGTTGATGAAAAAGAGGATTTCTCAGTTCTCCATTCATATAAGTCACCACATTACAAACTTGCAGAGGGTGACAGATACCACATAGAAAGGAAATCAAGGCAATAAGCTCAATATACAAAAGTTGTGCTACGAAACAAAGGCAGGAAAGGCTTCTTCCTCTCCAGCCATTCAAATCTAATTGCAAACCCCTTTAGCCCGGCATCGAGCCATCAAGAAGGGGCGAAATTCAAATCCCAAAGCCAAACAATGAATACCACTCCAGAGCCCATTCAAAACCAAGTCCAGGGCTAAATCATACCCAACATACTCATATCCAAACCCAAATCCAAAATACCACAAAGGTAACCTAACATACTCATATTCAAACCCAAACCCACATCCAAATTCAAATTTCAAATCCCAATTCCCAATCTTTGGCCAAATTTAAACTACACCTCAAGCCATCATTCACTATACGGCCAAACCTTCGGTCATCCAATCATCCAAGTCAGTCAAGTCTTCGACAGCTTTTAAAAAAAAAAATAAAACAAAAGGGGTTAAAAAATAAAGATACCCCGATGGACTCAAATATACGACTTACTGTATATTCGAGGGTAAAAAGATCAAAAAAATCCAGCTGGAGTGAAAACCTGAAAAGGCGCTTCAGGCAAAAATGGATAACCCCTCAACGTGAAAACCCGAAAGGGCGCGTTGGAAAAAGCTAAAGGGGGCCAGTTTCGGTGAAAACCCGAAAGGGCACTGGGACTGGTAAAAAGAAAAGAGAAGAAAAGAAAGGATAAGGAAAAGAAAGTGAAAAAGGAAGACTTCTTTATCCTTCATTTGTACATTTATGGAAATTACAAGTCATCGTTACAAGCTCATAAAAGGTGACAGATACTACATACAAGATGAGAAGAACACTAAGGTTGCAAGCTCGAAATACAAGTACTATGATGAAAAACAAAGGCAGGAAGGCTGCTTCCTCTTCAGCCGTTCAGCTTCTTTGATCTTGGAAGATCCAGCCCGGCGAGAACCATCCCCATCCCTGACAAGGACGGCCTCTTCTTCAGAATCTCTAGCTTCATCCTTGGCGTCTTGAGCTTGGGAAGATCTTGCTTTGCCAAGCTCGCGTTCCAGCCGAGCAATATTCTCGCCTCTCGTGGCCATCCTCAGCTCCCGTGTCTTCCGACGTTTGCGCACATCAGCAGCCCGGGAGTCATTTTCGTCAATGTCATCGGATAGCGAACAAGTGTCACTCTCCAAAGTTTGAAGCCGTCGGCCGTAAGAGGCCCGAATCGCATTGGCATGGAGGTAATACACTTTGTCCCAAGTATCCTTGACGAAGCCCATCCAGCGATCGCGGCGGATACCATGTTAAAAGCTCTGATGGTGTATTTCGCCAATATCGGCCTGATAACTTCTACTGGTGGGGGGTTTGCTGAGGTCACCATTGCCTGGACTTTAGCAGTAAGGCAATTCCAGATGCCGCTATCTTCATCATCAGAACTCAAATCTGGCCGATCTCCGGTAGGCCAGGTTATATTGTGCTCAGGTGGAGCACCAATCTCCAATGCCGTGGAATTTGCAAAATCTGCCAAGATATCAACAGGCACTCAATAAAGACAAATCAAGAAAAAATCCAACAAAGCATTTGAACCCTCATCACACCTCACCTGGCGAGGGGACCCTTTCCCTAACCGCCGCCTCAGGATTTGGTGGCTGAACAAAATCCGGCTCCCCTGAATAAAATCCTTCGGATCTGGAGGGATGGTCAGCCAGATGGGAACCAAAATTGCTTGGTGGCAAAACTGGTAGATTAGCATTACAATCCGTGGCGGCATCTGCCTCTTGATATCCTCCGCCATAGCCTCCTACTCCATCCACTTGGAAGGCGGAATGGGCTCGTTCTGCCAAGTATGCGTTCCCGACATTACCCCAGGGCGAGAAGAAGGGATCAGCAGCTAGTGTGGGATACATGTCTATTGTACCTGACATGAAAAGTTGCTCGAAAAATTCTTGTCCTTATATATATAAAAAAAAAAAGACAGTCAGAACAAAGGAAGATGTGAATACTGAAGAATGACAGAAAAGAAGGAAAAAGAAAAGGAAATGCACAGTGGGTCGAGAAAGTATACTCACCCAGAGGAACCTCTGCCGTAGCCGTGGATTCCTCAACAGGTACAGGAATATAAACCTCTGTCGGGGTGGAAGAATACTGCCCCGACGAAACTCCCAGTTCAAAAAATGTAAACTCCGGGTTATACCCACCTGCTGTGGTGGTCCCGGAAAGTTCAAAATGAGATGGCATCTCATAGCAAGCATCCTCCGGAGAAAGACCGACGGCAGCTTGTGAAGTACTCCCGTACTCCTCCTCACGGATAGAGGGAGACCCTTCCGACAAAAGGCCTTCCTCATCCGAAGAGGCAGGAGTCCTCTCTTCTTCGTTCATTTCATCCTCTGAGATAAAAAAAAAGGGGAGAAACAAAAGCAAAAAAAAAAGGGAGGGATGATCAGCAAAAAAAAAATTTATGTATGATAATGATGAGAGAAGAAAAGAAAAGGGAAAGACATACCACTCAAGTGGGTCCCTTCCACCGCTTTGCCCTTGTCGACCCTGCCTCCTCGAGGAGGAAGGGAGCGAACCTCATTACTCCTTCCACCTCCAACTACCGGAGCTGAAATATCTGAAGGTTCAAAAAAAAAAAACAGTAAAAAGAAAAAATAAATATATGTACGAAAAAAAAAAAGGGGAGAAGAGGATCAGAAAGGGAATGCCTGCAAAAAAAAAGAAATAAAAAAATGGTGAACTCAAGCAGGCTAAGAGGTACCTGTCAAGTCAAGTGGAGGACCTGGTACCAGCCACTGAAAATTAGCCTTGCAGATTTTGCCCACCCTCTGCATAAGGCTTCGGATATCATAAAGTGTCCTGGCATTTTCTAGATTCGATAAAAACTCCAGAGGCCCAGCATGACCGATGGCGATCATAAGGTGCTTCTCCCAGCGCACCCAGCCCGGATCGTTGATACACTCGGGCGGAAGTTTGGCCGATAAGGCAACATTGGCAGAATGCCCAAGATCGAGTAATAGGTGGCTCCACCAGTCATACTCCGGAAGATCACCATGAATATCTGTGGCCTTCCTGTCAAGAAGCTCAATGGGATCCAAAGGCAGCATCTCCCCATAGTAATATTGTTTGCCAGAATCAGGTTTCCCCTTCTTGGACGTCTTGGAATTATAGCGCTTGAGGTATGAGCGCATTACTCCTCTAAAGTGAGCTTTGAGGAATTCCACGTTCATCAAGACCAAAGGAAGCCCCTTTTTCTTTAAACGGGTTTCTTCAAATTGCTTCAATTTCCTGGGGGCAAGTCGGAAGATGTTGCTTCTGTCAAACCACCATCGGGCGTAGAAAAGATCTATGCGCCCAGTTGCCTCAACGGCCGGGAGAATACATGTTGAATTCGCTTCTTCCCGACAAAAATAGTTCCACCAACTCGCCGCATTCATGTGGAGACAATGATCGCGGTATAGGCGGACTTCCAGTGGGAATTCTGCATTTGGCGGTACTGATTGATCATACCCAAAGTTTCTGGCAAACCTTGAAGGATAATAAGGCTCCAATATAAGGCTGGATCCCCGGCGACACACCAGTACCCCTGGCCGGATACAAAGTAACCAGTCTTTATACAAAGACACACCAGAACCCCCACTATGAGGCAGATGGTAGGTGATCCCACTTGATGTGCAGACACTATAAGGTCGGATCCCCCGAGATACAGCACCAAATTGAAGGAGAGATTGCTCGCCGTTTGGAAGAAAAGACAAACTATGGCGAGCTCCTGTCAGCTGATTTATTAGATCTCCACAAGGTCTATTTCTGAACAGTAAAATCAAAGGGGCCATCGGCCGGGGCAAATCAACAGTTTGACAAAGCCCAGGCAGCAGAAGGCCTGCCCAGGCACTTAAGTAATGAGTAGGGAGTAATGTTTTTCTATCCCGGGGATTCAGATGTGAACTTAATGAGCCCAACCCATGAAAGATATTGGCAAGGGCAGCAGGAGCTATGGCAAGCTTCATGCCTTCCGCCAAAAGACAGGCGGGATAAATCAAACCCGGCCGGATTTGCTCCTCCTCACCATGAGGAACAACAAAGGAAGATAGCCAATACACTAGATACGCAGCCAAATAGGTGCGATCTGGTAACCGGCGAGGATTCCACCCTTTGTTCTCAGGGGCAAAGATAAATCTCCCATGATGAGGCTTCCCTACACTAAGCTGGTTATACTCCTCCAAGCGGCGGCCTTCCGTCGCAAAGTTGTCAAAAAAGCAAAATGGCCCGTTATAGAAGTAACGAAGCCAAGCATTTTGACTTACCCTTGGATTTGCCACAGGAGACTCCGGATCATCCGTCCTCTCAACCAAGACTAAGTCTCTCCACACCTTTGTCAGAAAACGGAGGCTGTATGGAAGAATATATTCACCAGCGCCATTGCTGCGATAGGTATGTAAATCATCCAGAACAATCTCCTCATAAAAGTGCCCAGATATTGGTAACCCGGAGATCCGGTGGAAGCTCCATAAATCAATGGAAGTTTCACCTTCGGCCGTCCCAAAGGTGTTCCATCGGGGATTGAATCTCTCCACAAGTGCTTGAAGAAGCCCCGTATAGCATGGGTAATTATACAACGCCGCCTCAACGGCCTCATAAATACCCGCCGATTTCAGAATCTTCCCGTAATGGTGAAGGATCCCCATTAGCCACTCAGTAGCACCAAAGTGAAAAATATGGGAAGATAAAACTGACCAATTCCCATACCAGCTGGGACTAGTCAGATCGACAATTCGATTTAGTAAGCACCGATTGTCATAATCTCCAGACACATACCTGGTGTGACAAGGCAGTAATTGTAGGCCATTAGTCTCCGGCCTCGCTTGGTGACGATTCATCAAGTTCCAAACTGCTGGAGAAATTTTCCTTGACCGGGTATAACTCTCCAGATCATGGCTAAATGAACCCAGATCAACAGCCCGGGGGAGTCGGTGCTGAATAGCAAACCCCAAAGGGAAGCTGGGATATGAGAAAGCACAGGTACCGAGAAGACTGTCCCGGGACTTCAAAATAGCTGATTCCAAATACCGTCTTTCTACACTCAAGCAAAGGTCACCTGCAGTCATGTGTGAAGGGACAAAATTTTGAATAAAGGTAAATAGCTCCGGATCTGATGGGAGATACTCCGGGTAGTCCTCCTCCCGCGAGTAATAATAGACTCCCTTCCGACGGCTAATACGGGACACATCCACCCCACCGTTGATGGCAAGACCGTCGGAGTTTACTTGTGCTACAATATCATTTCCGCTATCCAAGGATGATGAGTTGTGGCCTGTAGCTCGAGGTACTCCAAATCTCGGCATCATATCATCAAGAAGGGTCACCTTGTCCCGGGTTCGCTGGGCGTAGTCACCACGGCTCAAATATCCTCCTCCCCGAGACATTTTGAAAATCTGAAAAAAGATACATGAAAAGGGAAGAGAAAATGAGGACAAAAAAAAATGTTGAAGGAATCAGAAATCAACAAAGGAAAGACAGTCCAGGATGTGAAGAGGACTGCTATATGGAGCTCGCACGGGCTACGTGCCGTCACTCCAACTCCGACACGTACCCCGTGGGGGGCATTTGTTGGAGCAAAAAAATGTATTGGGTGCTGGTTAAAGAGAAGCACCAATGCTCCCTTATATAGTGGTCCAACAAGTGGCCAACCAATCAGTTAGCTACCCTATGAAAAGAGGATGGCTACTTAACCGGAAGTTGGCAACTACCAGTAAAAAGTTGATCCTACCTAACCGGTTTAAAGGCTTGATTAAGAGGTCAAAACAGTTATGATTAGGGTGACCCCAAGGTTACTTAAAGTCATAACTTGATCCGAGCATTCAAGCTCTCAAGTATTGTCAAGCACCCCAACAAGTGGGAGATGCCGAGGAGAATAAATCTCCGGACAAAAATACGGCACGGAAGAATTCCGGCATTACGAGGTCTACAAGACCACATGTGGAAGATAAGTACAAGAACAAGTCCGCCACGAAGGCTCCAAAGACTTGCAATTGATTCTCCGTCCGGGACGGCAGAACTTCCGACAAAATGTACGGAATGGCACGACGGAATGGCACGGGCTTCTCCGAAGGGCAAGACCCCTTCAAATGAAGGGGAGGGTGGTCTATTTATAGATTTTTTTTAAGCCCCTCCCCTAAACCGATGTGAATACCATCGGTTAGGGGGTTTTTTCCCCCTAACCGATGGTAGCTCCATCGGTTAAGGGGGGTTTTCCCCCTTAACCGATGGAAGCTCCATCGGTGGGAAGGGGAATATTCCCCTCTAACCGATGGAAGCTCCATCGGTTTAGGGGAGTTCTCCCCTAAACCGATGGATGTTCCATCGGCTAGGGGGATTCCCCCCTAAACCGATGGAACCTCCATCGGTTAGGGGAGTTTTCCCCTCTAACCGATGGAGGTTCCATCGGTTAGGGGGGATTCCCCCTAAACCGATGGAACCCCCATCGGTTAAGGGGTTCCCCTTTCAAAAAAAAAAAGAAGAAAACAGAAAAATACAGAAAACAGAAAAATAAAGAAAACAGAGAAACAGAAAAAAAAAAACAAAAAATAATAGAAAACAGAAAATGAAAAAAGGAAAAGCCCTAACCGATGGTACCCCCCATCGGTTAGAGGGCCTTTAACCCTCTAACCGATGGGAGTCTCATCGGTTAGAGGAGTTTTTTTTCTTTAACCGATGAGAGTCTCATCGGTTAGAGGGAATTTTCCCTCTAACCGATGGAACTCCCATCGGTTTAAACCCCCCACCCATGCAATGTAAGGGGTGCCTTCCCCTATAAAAGGCACCCCATCCCCCATGAAAAAGGGTCGGCTCCCAGGCTCTCCGGATCCCCCGGCTTCCATTCTCCCGGATCCCCCATTCCCCATGTGAAAGGGCTCTTTCTCTCTCCCACTCAAGCATTCCATTGCTCCCTCAAAGTTGAAGGAAATAGAAATTTCTGAATTCTCAAAGGCTCCCCTCTTGGTCCTCAATCTCTTCTCTTTGTGAGTCAAGGTACCAAATCTCCTCCCGAGTATTGAGAAGTTGTTCGGCATCGGCAAACTTCATCGGCTAAAAGTCCGCAATAGCGGCACTGGCCCTCACAGGCTATAGGTTCTAAATACCGTCCATTACGGACATATGGTATTTTAGATACCTTTGTTATTTATGCCACCTCCCATCGAGTTTTAAACTCTCCGGGATGGTGTGTTTGTGCTATATGCATATGTTTCTTAGAGGAGACTCTGCCCAAGTGGAGATTCTACTCGAGAACATATTCATATATTCACAGATTCGTCTTTTTATATATGTGTTTCTTAGAGGAAACTCTGCCCAAGCAGAGATTCAACCTAAGAACATATCTATAAATTTCAAATCTGTGTTTATATTTATATGTTTCTTAGAGGAGATTCTGCCCAAAGGAAGATTCTGCCCGAGAACATGTTTGTATATTCACAAATTGGTATTTTTATATGCATGTTTCCTAGAGGAAACTCTGCCCAAGTGGAGATTCCGCCTAAGAACATACCTATAAAATTCAAATTTGTGCCTATACATATGTGTTACTTGGAAGGAAGCCCTGCTCATGTCAGAGTTTTCCCTCTAAAAACATATCAGTATAATCACAAACTTTGTATTTATATACATGTGTTCCCAAGAGGAAACTCTGCCCAAACAGAGTCTCCAACTACGGACATGTCTATATAATCATAAATCCGCAACTATATGCGTATGCCTCTCAAAAAGGATTCTGCATATGCAGATGGTCCTTTTTGCCGGACACTCCACTCAAAAGGGAATACCGGTGAGAAAATATGCGTAAACTGCAAATTTATGATCGTATATACACATACTTTCTTGAGGGCAAAATCCCTCCGGACAAAGGTTCTTTGGGGACACATGGATATAAGTACATGTTCATATGCATATATCTTCGTGAGGGCATTCCGCATAAGCGGAAACTCTGCCAAAATAAATTTATGAAAATTGTGATAATATACACACATCCAAAGAAAAAGAGGACAGGACCCGAACTATGACAGGACCCGAACTGTGACAGGACCCGAACTGTGACAGGACCCGAACTGTGATAGGACCCGAACTGTGCTCAGTTACTCCAAAGAGCAGCATGATGCATACTCACGAGAATTGTGTTCATATGGACAGCTTCCAGAAAGGAACTTCAAGTTGACAAGAACGTCCATGGAGATATGTGCATACGTTCTCCGAAAATCATACTCATACAAGTAAAAAAAAATGAATGATGAATGAATGAAACGATGAACAAGGAGAAATGAAATTCTGCCTCAATTCAGACTTCATTTAAAAGAAGGATGTTGTAAAAGAATATCATGTCATAAAGAAAATTAATGTAGCAACTCTTCTAATACAGAAATGTTACTTTGAATCACGACCTTCCCCAAGTTCAGAATCAAATGCACGGGTATATACCCGTCTGCAATAATAATCCTCCGGTTTTCCAAAATAAAACCTTCAAAAAACCCCAAATGGGTTCACGGGAATATACCCGTTCCCTTCTTAAAAGTCATATCTCGAGCTCCACAAAGGGCAGTCTTTTCAAAATGAAACACTCAAAGCAAAAAGTATTTCAAAAATAACCAAAAGAAAATGATGCATCATGACCAGGATTTTCTAAAAAAATGTGTACTCTCTCATCCCCTTTTGCTACGAATGGTATTCGAGTTAAAACTGATGTTAGATAAACACCAAGAGTCTTAACTCGATGTAAATGTAACATCGATTTCGATCGATGGAGACAGAGGTCCAGCACATGCTACCTCAATCATCTGATGAGTATAGATACGGGACTCAAGGAGTTCAGATAAAAAACGGCGCACCCTAGTCGTCCGTCACACGGACATCCCCGTCCATTTCATGGACAACCCTAGTCGCCCGTCACACGGGCATCCCCGTCCATTTCATGGACAACCCTAGTCGTCCGTCACACGGGCATCCCCGTTCATTTCATGGACAACCCTAGTCGCCCGTCACACGGGCATCCCCGTCCATTTCATGGACAACCCAGTCGTCCGTCACACGGACACCTCTGTCCATTTTATGGACACCCAATATTTCTCTTCCGCATTGCGCGGATTCTTTTCTGTCTATTAGACAAACTGGCACGCCCCGCAAAATTCAAAGCATGTGAAATGAATATGCATAAACCTCCATAAAATGAAATAAAATAAACAAAATCAAATGATCCGTGTTTCCACACCGATGATACACCACGTGTGGTTCACCACATATTTCCATCCCGTGTCAACACCCCCCAAAAAAAAAACCTCCATTCACAACCCTAGCAGATGAAGCAACTTTAGTCCTCAATGATGAGGATGGCAACCAACGATGACAATGGCTACCAAGCACAATGGTGACCTCATCTTCGGCAGCAATGGCATTCTCTACTATTGCTCTTGTTCATAACAACTAACAAGTACTAAGGTTATGAAAACCAGTTTCATGAACCAGACTGGTTCATGCCAATTCTGGTCCAATTCCGGTTCAAAGGCTGGTTCCAACCAGTTTCCAACCACAACCAGCATGGATAATAGAGCTGCCTCACCAGCCATCTTCTTCTTAACTATACACCTATATGTAAATTATAAGGGAAGGTCGTATGCCACTGATGGCAAAATAAGAATAGGGCCACCTACTTCAAAACCATGGCTTCAAAGATCAAATCATGTAGTTTTGAAGGTGGCATCATTTTTGTTTGCTAACTTTATATATATGTACATTAAAAACAATCATCTTGCTAATTATATATATATATATATACATTAAAAACAATCATCTTAAAAGCAAGTTTTTTTCAATGAGATTACTGTTGCCCTCCCTCCCTCCCTAATTTCGTATATATGTACATTAAAAACAATCACCTTAAACACCTACACCAACAGTAATCTCTCTCTCTCTCTCTCTCTCTCTCTCTCTCTCTCTCTCTCTCTCTCTCTCTCTCTCTCTCTCTGTGACATGACTTTATCAGGAATAAAGCTGATCCAGTCAGATCCGCAAGCTGATTCCACATCCAAAATTGGTCGAGCCTATTTTATATACTATTTTTTTGTCAAGTAGGATCAAATCTGATCCTCATCTATTCAGCAACCCATTTCCAAAACAAATAGTATGGGCATTAATAATTTATTCATTACACAAAATATCAGTGTATTTATGGTGACCTTAGACAATGTTTTCAAAGTGTAAAAATATTTCCACATAATCTTATGAGCAAATTAACTGTGCCAAACAAACATGAATGAATTAGAGATCAAACACAAGAAACTGCAAAGAATAACATGGAGATCAAGCATTTAAATAAGAAGTCAATAGTGGATAAATAAGCACCACCTGTCCATATTGAAATATTCTTTTTAATGCCTCATCCAAGTGTTGTTCATCTCCATACCGGTATCTTGTAACATCATTCCTGACCTAAAAGGTCCACAGTTTATGGGTAAGGAGTTTGAACCATTTAATAGACAACTTCAGATGACACCTTTGTAGTTCAGATATGACACCCATACTATAACTCTACAAAAAGTATTTAGGCTTCTACAGTTAATTTCTTGCATTCAACCATCAGATTCCACATACCAATGATTTATCAATGACAGATTTCAGCAATTAAATGCAGGGGAAGATTGAGATACAAAGGAAGAAAATCAATAAGAAAAGGAAAACAAACTGAAGGGTACAGGATATTTGTTTCTACATCATAAATAGCACAATTCAGATATCTAGTGAACAGCTAGTGGTGCTCATTAAATTTCACAATGATCCAAGCAGCATAAACAAGTCCATCATGTATCAACTAGTGAAAAGCACCAAGTGCACATCAACTAATAATATCTACTGTTGGACACAACGTGGAGAGTGAAAGCACCTCTCAAGGTAAAGGCTTCCTTATGCCTGCTTTGCAGAAGAAAACTGATAAGAAAAAGTGGGTTCCTAATGGTGACAGTGTCTCTCTCAGCGGTCAACAAGAGGAAAATGTCGATCATCCTGTGATTACCTGCCCGCTGTGACAATTCGGGAATAATTTGTAACATTGATGACTTTCCAATACAATTCACAACATTGGATCAAATATTGACATATATGAAGCAACACTGGGGCCGATCCAATGTTGTTTTGCATCTCATAGTTACAACTTACACGATAATCCCAGCCGCGGTGTGTTGGAAGTTTGGAACATTTGGAAAGAAAGAAATGAACATGTTTTTAAGGGCAGCAGAGTTTTTGTGTTTATGTGGAGAACACTTCTGCAAGGACAATAGCTTTGACTTATAGTTAAAGCAGAGATATCTTGAGAGCACCTGTTCAGTCTTTTGTGCACTTGTGTATTTTTTTTAGAAGTTGAGGAATCTCACTCACTTCGTCTTGTCCAATTGTACTGCCTCTTTTATATTAACAAATTTGGGAGCACTGTCTACCTTTTAAAAGAAAATTTGATCCAATAGGCAATGGATCTTAGATAAATCCAATAAGGATCCAATAAAGATCCTTAGCCCCATCAAATAATGCATGTTCAAAAAATATGCAGATCCCTAATGGAAGAGATTTAACTACGATAAACGAAATAAAAAACATAAAGATTTTTATTAATTCCCCCCCACTTGTCTTTGGGTGCATATGGGAATGAGATAGGATTATGGATCTTACCCAAATTTCAAAATTTCCTTACCTTTTAAAAAGTGTGATTTGATTGATGATCAGTTATGTTAAAATTTTCACTTGGGTAACCTTAATGCCCTTACTTTCGTTCAAAGCATGGTCTAAAGCAGAGTTTGCCGAATCGGGGCGAATCGGTGCGAATCAGGGGAAACCCGATCCCTGATTCGCCTGATTCGCCCCGATTCCCTTTATATATATAATATAATTATATATATATCATATTTGTAATATATGTTATACATTATAAATATGATATATATTACATATATGTATTTAATCAATATAAATGTGTCTGAAATATGATATATGTAATATATATAATATATATGCAATAAATATATCATATGATATATTACATACCCATGCGAATCGGTCCGATTCGGACCGATTCTGGGGGAATCGGGGCGAATCAGGAGCAACCCGATTCGCCTTCCGATTCCGATTCGGCAAACCATGGTCTAAAGTTGTATTATTGTCTTTTTTCACTTTTTCCTCCATTTAAATCTACACCCACTTTCCAAAAGCTCACTTTTGTGAGCTTTCGGAGAATTATCTACCCTACACCCTCTATAAATCTGTGCCTTCATCTCAAAATCCCATATGAAAAGGTCAAAGCTCCTTGGGTGCATTTGGAAAGATAATGTCATATCAGGGAATCCCATACATGATCTCATTCCAAATTCAACCTTATAATAGGTTTTTAGAAACCTTAAGAAAACCAATATTGTTCAAAAGACCCCCAACCAGGGTGGCTATTTATATTGTGAGGGGGAGGCAACCAGCGCCCCCCCCCCCTTTGTTTTTCAACCAGTAGGGGACTGAAGACCCCGTGTTACGATTAAAATAGTAATGAAAATATTTTTTGCTGTAAAATAATAATAAAAAGGTGATAGCAAATAACTTATATGTATGTAGGTATATCATTTAATTAATTAATTATATGGATAGTGGTTTGTTGTTACGTATTAGGTTAAGAAGGTGTTGAGTCGCTTGATGATTTTGATAATAACAAAGCCCAATATTGTTGATCTGATTACTTCAAAGTTGTGATCACAGAAAAACAGGTTAATTCTGTGGATTAAGAAGGCTCTTGACTCACTTGGATGATGATCGAATTGCATGAGAAAGTTGAAGCTCAAATGGTCTAAGTTCAAAAGAAGGCAGAGCTTAGGTCAACTTTCAGGCAAGTAGAGATCGACCTATTGCAGCCCGAGAGCACCCTGTGAGCAGATGATTTAAATTCTGAAAGAAGACAGAATTTAGGTCGACCTACAGATAAGTATAGGTCAACCTATTACAGCCCGAAAGCATCCTGTGCGCAGATGATCTAAATTCTGAAAGAAGACCGAATTTAGGTCGACCTATAGGTAAGTATAGGTCAACCTAATGCACCACGGGAGAAAAACTATCTTGCAGGTTCTGAGTAGGTTGACCTATACCAGAGCAAAGGTCGACTGAAAACAGTTACGAAGGGAATTTTTTGGCGAGTGACACCCTCTTGAGTTTGTTGCAACCAACCTTATCTGCATCCCTGTATACAATGAGATGTCACCCTCTCTCTAGATGGGAGAGAGCAACCATGGAAGGTTCCTAAAGGCTCTAGAAGTCTCACTGCATTTCCCATCTCTGTTCTATCATCGTCTCTGTGATTTGGTGTTTTCATGCTGATTACAATGTTGATGGGTGTTGTATGTGGGAGCTCGCAAAGAATGCATGGAGGAGATTGTCTGAAGCTGTGACAGGAAGTCTATGAACGAGAGCTGATGTTGTGCTGAGGAGCCTGGGAAGCAAGTCGACAAGTGGAGTAGAAATATTGGACTAGGCTTTATCTTTCTCCTACTATCTTTATGTTTTGAGCTTAGATGTATTATATCTGAACTTGAGTGAACTTATGTGTGGTTGTTCAGTGTGCATGTGTGTTTGACGCTAACGCATCAGTTGGGGTGATTGGCCACTCTGTGTGCATGTGAATTGTGTCTCTGTGGCTTCAAAAGAAGATGGTGTGTGTTGTCCTCAAACATCGTGGGGAGTGAATGTAAGTGTCACTTGGGTGGGACTGAACCATTTTAAAATCCTGCTATCTCAGTGTGGTTTGATCCTTCTCTCCTACCCTACCTCCATTCACTGTGTTTGCATGAAGCATGCTTAGATCTAATGTTTTCATGATATATTGTCTGAACTTGGTTGTCTCAATTCACCCCCCCCCCCCCAAACCTGGCTTACCAGTACTTTGGGCTTTCAGAAGGAATTCCCAATAAGAGTAACATCACGATTTGGTCTGTGGCTCGTTGGAGATTGTTATGGGTTAGGAACTACAGTCCAAAAACCTGAGTTTGTGTTGAAACTTGAAATATGACATCCTATAATAGGAGCCACGTAGGGAAGGTGGAGATACGGAAATCTAAATTTGAAGTTTGTTATAAAACATGGGAGATCATCATTTGAATTTGCCCTTATCCATTTTAGAAATCCAAATCCCAATAGGACTCCGCAGGAGAGATCAATGTGGGCTGGATTTATTTTACTTTGGGGCTATTGTTTGTGTGAATTTCAAAAAGGTGGCAGCTGCATTTTTTGCAGAGAGAGAGAGAAGGTTTACTGAGTTTCTGGTCAGCAAGGAGGATTGCTGCTGCAAGAGGCCATGTAGCTAGGACAAAGTGACCCAGAAGAGGATTTGCTGGGTTCTAACCAAGAGTTTTCAGTCCTTCTTTAAGATTTTTGCTGAGTTTGAGGTAGGATTATTCGCATAACCTTATGGCATGTATAGTTTTTGTTTCTATTTTTAAAGAATTTATATGATAAGTTATATGAAATCTGTATGAAAGAAATAAGATATGCATGATAAGAATCATTTTAGAATCATGTGTCATGAAAATTTTTAATGTATGTATGTATGAAAAATAGATAGTGCCATCGTAAGCAGAGTTTGGCTTCCCTTATAAGTATCCATCACAAGTAAAATCCTAAAGTTGGATGACCTAAGACCTAATGGAAGGTGGGTAAAAATCTCCGGTGCTGCACAGACTGTCAAGGACTATCAACTATGCACTATGTACTCAACGCTAGGTGAAAGTATAAGGCTCCTTTTATTGTGATTGGATACATGTTTGATTATGTATGTATTATGGCATTATAAGCATGATTATGATGCACACTCGTATGAATAAGTCATGAAATGCATAAGAATAAATTTGTTTTGTATGTTGATTACATAATAATAGTGTTTTGATCTCATAAGTTCTGTCATGTTTCTAGATTTACGGGAGCACTTTCAGAATTATGCAATCATGCTTTTCAATTATGTGATCATTTCAGAAGTATTCAATCTCTTTTCTAAGTATTCAGATACTTTACCGAAGTACTTGATCATTATATTAAGTACTTGATCACTTTACCCAAGTACTCGGTCATTATAATAAATACTCGATCACTTTACCAAAGTACTCGATCATTTTACCAACGTGTTCGATCTCTTTTCCAAGTACTCAGATACTTTATTGCACTACTTAAATAGCGTTTACAGTTACTAGAATAATGTTTTCAGTTACTCACATGATGTTTTCAAGTACTTGCATATTTTCTATGGTGCTCAATCATTTTTCCCAGTATGCAGATACTAAGTATTCGATCACTTTATAAAGTATTCAATCTTTTCAAAAGTATGTAGCCTTTTTAGAAGTATGTGATCCCTTTTCATACAACAGAGTTAAGAATTGATTAAATATTTTCTGTTTTGATAGAATAACTATTTAAAGTATCATTTTAGCATGTTAAGAATTGATCGAATATTTTCTGTTTTGATATATTAACTGTTTAAGGTGTGCTTGTTTATTATATTTATGCTCTTAAAATGATTGTGTTATGTTTTATTTTTGGCTAATTGTATGGTAAAACAATGATTGGAAAATTTAGTATATGAATATCTAGCTTAAGGGGGATGCAGATTATCCTACAGAGTTGTGAACTCGTTAAAATCTACCAATGTTTTTTAGGAGACCTAGTGAGGATTTTGATCAGCTGAAGAATAAGCGAAATTAGCTGAAGTTTGAAGGAGCTTTCCCTAAAGGACATCCTAGTTATAAGAATTTCTTTTGATTATAGGTAGTTTAAAGAATTCAGATTTTGTGTTTAGTTTTCATTTCAGTGGAGATGTAAAATTCACTATGATCAGTATGGAGTTGTATTAGTATTGAATTAATAAATTTTCTTATGGAATTATTTATTGGTTTGAGCATGTATGAATGATGACCACTTTTATGTTTGGTTAATTTGGGTTGTTCCCACTGCTACGTTCTGATTAAAAAAAATCAAAGTGGGACTTGACACACTGTCAACTTCTCAGCATGAACCACTGTTTGGGGTATGAGGGTGTAAGGTTTAGAATTTAGGTTTCTTTTTATTTTGTTGGGAGGGAAGGATGAGTGCTCCTGGCCACAAGGGGACTTACAGACAAAGTAATAAGGGAGGTCAGAACACCATTCACCAATTTGTATGCTTTTTTCCTTTTTATTTTTTTTCAGTCCTCCTCTATATTAGCTATGGAGTCCTTTTCTCAGTTTTTCCATCATTTGCCCTCAAAACCAGCTGATAGAGGGTATTTGGTTGACTATTTACATTTCCATCTTTTCCTTGGTAAGTTAAACAGCGAGGATCTAGGGTGACCAAGCCTTGTGCAAAAATATGGCCCGAAAGCCCTTCCTTCTATTTCCACTCCCCTCTTAAGTTAATCAACAAGGGTCTTTTGTGGCACCTTTTGTTTTTCGTTTTTGCCTTTGGGAAAATAGTTGATTGGAAGGGCTTAGGAGACTATGAAATTCTTCATTTCATGAAGCAAAATGGAGGACCAGCTAGAGGTTACAAGAACAATCCACTGGGCACTCTTCTTTGGCTGCACCTATCCCTTCTTTTCTTTCATTCAGCACCACAGTAACATAATTTTATGTGCCTAAGACTGTTGCTTTTGATCTTGCTGAGATCACAGACATGTGGTTGCTGCATCACCTGCCATTTCACAACTTCAGGGTCCAGTCACCCAGGTTTGTGCAACTACTTTCTATAAATGCATCTATAGATTTATTTAGCTTTGAAGGACTTCACTGCCATGAACAAAATAGGCAAAACATACATCTGCAAGTGAATGAAGCAGGCATACCAGATGATAGGATATATAGCCACCAGCCAATGCAAAAGAAATGAATTAAGAACATGCAGTTGTATATTTAGTATCACCTGTTTGAGGATAGGAGTAGCACATCCTTCCCTCAGTGTTTTAGCATCAGAGTATGTTATACAAGGAACTGGTTTTAATTCTGCATACTGAAAAATGGGCAGAACAGATAAATTCTCCAGTTATTTTTGGTATCTTCAAAACTTGAAAGTACTATAAAAATTCAAATGCTTTACTAGTAATCAATAATTGCAAATTTGTTGGATTCTCAGATTTCCTAAATCTGATGGCCAATTTCTTTTCCTGGAGGATACGGGTTCGAAACCGGAAACAGCCTCTTGACTTGTCGGGGTAAGAACTGCATACATCGTCCCTTCCCCAGACCCCGTGCTAGCGGGAGCCTCGTGCACTAGGTATGCCCAGTTTTTTTTTCCTCTGATTTATTTTTTTTCTGGGAAGCATCGTACCAGTTACCACAAGTATATTAATGAAAAGAAAGAAAGAGTATACTTTTTCCTCTGATTTATTAGTCAATTAATAATAAAAGTGGAAAACATTTAATGATGATGTATCAAGATCCCGCATGGCAATGCACTAATTGACTACATATTCAAAATTGTAAGAAAATGTAGCCCATTGGCCAATGTCTGAATAACTGGTAAACCGCACAGTGAAATGGGATGAAATGGACTGGCATCATGTAATACAAGTTATCAGTTAAAGTTCAAAGAAGCAAATCCTGGCAGGTTTTGGCACCTGTTCAATTTTTTCTAAGATTTAAAAAAGATTATCATGCTCTACCTTTCCGTCACTTCATCATAATGTCCTACCCATCTAATCAACAATTGAAAAGATCATAATTCTGTGCTGTTGAGATACAATCTACTTGCAGCATGAACATCAAAGCTGACTAGTGTAATTAACTAGTCTAGACCAATCCACGTCCTCTTAAAAGTACTAAGAATATAAATCAGAATTTAGCTGGTAAAGTTTTAAAAGTCTGATTAACTTGATATAACGTTCATTTCTGGCATTGTGACTTATTTTGCCACAGAGTATACATATATATGGCCCAAGATATTGAGAAAACTACTGCCATTTTTCATGCACACAGAACTGTTAATAACTGTCCAGTAAATACATTATGACATATATGTACCAAGAAAAAGTAAGAACAAGTGTACCTTAAGAGCCATACCAATGATGGCAAGAGGAAAGCCATATGTTAACATCAAGGCAGACCATTCGGACCCAGGAAGAATACTGAAATATGCCCCAAAACCATATCTGGAAATTTTCATACTCAAGCAGAAAGAAAAAGTCAGCACATGGACCTTAATTTAATAACACCATGATGCAATTACTTACGAGAGAAGTGTGCAGCCAACAGCAAGCCCAATAACACCAAAAGATACCTGTAGCATGAGGATTCGAAAAGACTTAGTATATATCACTTAGACAATACCACAACCGATGCAACTTCAATTTTAAAACTAAAAATCAGTACTGAATACAATAACTGAGAGAAACTACCCATCAGATGACTAACAGATTTATAATCATGTGCTAGAAATTATTAAAGGTATCTTTTACGGATTGAAGATACGATAATGGGGGCCTAAGAAGGTGGCGATGAGCTCTGAAGTGGAGCACCTCAGACACACCACTTCCTGGAATGGGGGCACAGATGCGGGGTTCTAAATGACATCAAAGGAGACATCACTTCCCTTTGAAGTGAGTTAGCTCCTCTTCGGAGATTAGGATGCGCTTCAACACTGTAAAGGATAGGCACATATTTAAGTTGTTGGATCTAGGTTTTGGGTCCGGTTAGGTTATTTGGGTCCAATTAGGTTTTGGTTGGGTTTGAGGTTATGTTATTGTAATTCTTACATAACCTAAGGGTATAAAGGTCATGGAGTTAAAATATATAATATATATTGAGAGAAGGGGGCGCAGTTAACCCTAATCTCTCAGTTTTTGCCTGTCAGCTGCTCTTCTCTCTTGTCTTTTCTCCCTCTCCACTTTTCCAACATGGTATCAGAGTCCACAGGTGAAGGGAGTGAGGTTTCCTCTGTTTCAAACAGGGGACAGTCATGCTTGGGACTGATAACCCCGCATTACAAATCACCTCGATGAAGTTGAATGTAAAAAACTTCATGTTCTGGTCCGCAGCGGCTGAGCTATAGCTTACAAGTCGGGGAAAGTTAGGCTACGTAAATGGAAAAAGTAAAGCTCCAGGTGCAAGAGATGCCAAGTATGAAACTTGGGTCCTTGAAGACAGCATTGTACGCTCATGGCTGCTCAACTCCGTAGGCCCGGAGATGCAAAATACAATCTTGAGGAAGAAAACAGCGAAAGATGTCTGGGTTCTTTTAGAAGAGATGTATGGTCACAAGGAAAATGTTATCCGGATTTATCAGTTGACTCGAGAAGTGTACAAAATAGAACAAGGCAATAACTCAGTCACATCATATTTTAATGCCCCAAGGAGTAAGTGGGAGGAACTTGATTGTTATACTCTTGATACTTGGTCATGTATTGCCGATCAAAAACAACATCTCAAATACATTCAAGAGCAAAGATTGTTAAAGTTTCTTGCTGGCCTAAATGAAGAATATGAAGCTGTTAGAAGTCAAATCTTGAACATGGAAGTCGTTCCATCACTAGAACAAGTGTACCACAAGATCCTTGATGAAGAGAGTTGGAAAGATGCAATGAAAACCAATGGAATTGGATTGCTGGAATCAGGTAACAGTGAAAACTCAGCTCTTGCTACCACCTGGTTCAAAGGAGGGAAAAATGATGGAAACCAAGGCAAGGACAAACTAAAGGCCAAAGTGACCTGCAATCAGTGTGGCAGAGAAAATCATAAAGAGGAGAATTGTTGGGAGCTACATCCAGAGAAGAAACCAGCAAAGTTTAGGAATGGGAAGAAAGGGCAGCGATCTAAAGGGAATGTGGCCATGACACAACCTAATGTCACTGGAGGTGCTGGGGCCGATCACATAAGTATACCAGGTCATTGTGTGAAGGGTTGTCATCCACGGACATAGCCAATCTCCAACGGATACTTTCAAGCCTTGAACCATCAAATGCCTAGAGTGTATCTTCAAGCAATTTTTCAGGTATACATGGGACTGCATTGAATGCTGTCTCCTGTACTCATAACCCAACTTGGGTCTTTGATTCAGGAGCTATAAATCACATGAAAAGCATGCCCACCCTCTTCTCTTCATATCTTCTTAGCTCCGAGCAAGATAAGATCACTATGGCAAATGGAACTCAAGCAACTGTTGCTGGGAAGGGGGACATTCGGCTAAATGATCACTTAAGGTGGTGATTTGATCACCCTTCCTTGGCCCATAAACCACAATCTCCTTGCATTTTGGTAACACCTCAACCTTAATAAAAGTTAGTAAACATTTGCTCTAGGGTTCACACTGAGATTTAGGTTCCACTAGGGCCCATTAGCAATTTTTTGAAGACTGATGTCTAAGGCTAGAGGTTAAGTGGCAAATGCCTAACTAGGCAAGCGCATGGGGAGCCTCCCATTGCCCCACCTCTTACTTGGCAAGTGGACATATTTCTAAGTGGGCTTAGGTTAGATTCAGGTCACTTTGTGAGAAAACTAACTCATAAGTCTAGGATATCCATACGTTTTTTAAGTTAATTGCTTCATAAATGTTTGCATTACCCAAAAAAATCAAGAAATTTTTCTTTTAAGTTGAGAGAATAATTCCTATCCATGGAGTGGACCCACAACTTAGACATGTTGAACTGAGTGAACTACCAACTTGATCAACTCCTCGCCATGAACTCATCAATACCACCACCTACTTACCAGGAGCATGGTCACATGTGGCCCAACTCGCCCATTATGTTGGTGACTATCCAAGCCAATTTTCACCTCTCACCCAATCTAACCTGACCTGTTATGAAAGCCCATATTTTTGTCGGCCCACTATGAGAGCTCGTCTCCAATGGCAGTCCCATTCTCTCCTTTTACCCAGGACCATGTCCATGCCGCTCTGTTCTTCCATACTAGGCTATCTTTTACCCAAGAGCAGACCCAAGTTTTCAAGGTCTTTCCACACCCAACTACGACCCAAATTCATGCCCCTTTAACTCTAGTTGAATAGACCAGAAAATTTTCTCTTGAGAATCTCGTCAAGACCAGACCCAAAGTCCTCCTAACCAATTTCTTCAGAATTGAGCTCAACATCCAAACAACTTTTATGATCAAGCCCAATATGGAGGATAGCCCATTCACTCTCCACCACCTTACTATCAGTTTGATTGCCCTCTGAAGTACTACCCTTCACAGGTTAATTCTCATCTCATTATCCATGCCAATGAGGAGCAATATAATCAATTGCAACAGCTCATCCTTGCTCAAAATCACTTATTTTCCAAGATAAAGGCCAACTTGAACCAACTTACTAAAAACCTCATGGGAATGGAAGTGAAAGTGGAGTAGTGGACCAACTGTCTAGCTACTCTACTACAATCCCCAAAAACCCATTTCCTGGTGACAAACATGCAAGCCCATATGGTCAATCCGAGATTCTCTAGCCTGAAGAAAACTTGTTAAAGGAATTAATTGATTTACAAGCTTCATTTAGAGGTTAAAGGAAGCCTCTATCTTGTACGTACCATTTCCAAATGGCTTTGTAAGTTAAAGAAAATGGGAACTCTGCTTATCCAGTGTTTTGGCTGCAGATGCCCTACCGATAGATTTCAAAAGCAAAAAAGGAGAAAGGAAAAATCAAACAATCCCCCCTCCCCCCTCCCCCACCCCCCCCCCCCCCCCGCGTCCGCAACAAAACTCAAATCAGAAAAGAAAGAAGAATAAGAAGGGCTTCCAATAAGGCATCTGTTGACTCCACATCTGAACACAAAGAAGGGCTGGCAGCCCACAGCCTCCATCTCCCTCTATTAATACCCCATGCAGCCATCATTATGAAGAACCCTGTCTAAGTAATTTAAAAGAGTAAAAAATTTCACTCCCACAGGGCTACACCATAAACTATGCATCCATTGCTGTTGCGTACCTTGGCCAGGGAAAACTCATCGTCGTTAACGACAGCCTTATCTGAAACTGCAGAAGCGGAGGTAGAGGTAGAGGCAGAGGGCTGGGAGGAGTCCACAGCCTTGGCCGCGAAGGTGAGACGGGGTCTGCTACTGCTGTGCCCCTTTCTCGGAAAAGCGTGGAGGAGTGAGGCACCCCTCCTCCACCTCCTCACTCCACGGATACGAGCAGGAACGCCCCCGGTCGCCGAAATCTCCCGGGGCCATCCCAACACGACGCTGCGGGAGCACAGCAGGATCCTTCCTCCGGCGCCGGAGGTACAAGCGGCTGGCGGTGGTGCCGTTGCCGACATTGCCAACTCTCTCTCTCTCTCTCTCTCTCTCTCTCTCTCTCTCCCCCTTCTGTGTATGTGTATGTCCTTCGTTTGCCACCCACCTTCCCCTTGCTACCTCCTCTTCTGTAATCTTTTTGATCGAGTGGAAAGGTGCGGTCTTGGTGACCCCCACCACTGAACAAATGTGGAGCAGCAGTTAGCATAGCCGCCAAACTATTCTGTGGTCATGATTAAAAAAGGAAAGAAAGAAAAAACCATTTCTGAAGGTTTTGTTGGTTCTGGTACAGCGGAGTTTAGTACTTTCCGGTACCAAAAGATTCAGATACGTATGTATGAGAAGGTTTAGTGTACTTTTCTATTGCAGTTAAGTATAATATGACTAGGCACTCATTTCATATGACATCACTCACATGGGGGATGATAAAGTGGCAACCTAATGATTGGGTGCCGCATAGGATGAATGTCTAGTCATATTGCACTTTAAATGTAATATGAAAGTACACTTGCGTTTGGTAACGGGGTTAACAGCGATTCTTGGGCTAAAATCTCTGACAAATCCAAATGTGCTTCCCAAACGTGAGCGGCCTATCTCGGAGTTAGCGCACAGCGATTCTTCAAGGCGAGAGAGAGATAGACACAGCCTTTTGTGTCTCCCCCTTCCATCAGAAGCGGCCACCGAGCCGCTTTCAGAAAAAGGAGGGTCGATTTTGGAGGTGTTTTTACTTCCATACCCACACCTTCGACACTACTGTCGGAGAGACACAAGGTGAGGCGTCGCCGGACACAAATGGGGATCCAAGTGACCTGACCGCTTTTGGGCGACCTCTCCAAAAGCGGACATGTACGTGACAGGGGGCCCGAAGCTGCTTTCGGTAAAATCTAATTATGTATACTTCAGGACCAAACGCTGCTACGTATACGTACTTCTACTTCGGTTTTAGATACAAGTGTTAGGCACCTATAATTTTGTATGAGTTTCTTATGCATATGTCTTTTATTAAATTCACTTACCTTAAGTAACATAAAGAAATTCATATATCTAAATGGATTGAAGTATATGAATTTGTGTGCATGTAATATTGTTGAACCACATCTCACTTTATGTATGAATTTTCTTCTCATTTGATAGTATGATCTTCTGTTGATGATAACAAACCATGGTTGGTTGTGCCGCAAGACCCGGTTGTACCGAGTTTTTGTTAACGCGGCCCACATCGTATCATACAATACCAATTTATTTTGTGTGTGTAAACTTTTTTTTGTTAGGTTTGGTTCAAATTTGATGTTTAACAATGTTAACATATCCAATGAACATATAAACATCACATTGAGCTTGAGGTTATAGAAATACAAATAAATGTATGATTTTTCCATTGTATAAATATCGCATTCACATGAAATGACCATATAAGCATCACACCATTCAATTAAGGTGAGAGGAAATGCCAAGCATACATGATTATAAATTATATAAGCATTTCATTGAATGAAATGAACATGTAAACATCTAATTAAGCCATGTAGGTGATATGAAGTATGGAAGGATGCATGCTTGTGTGATTGTATTGTAAAAGTATCACATAAGAACATCACATGAAGAGGCTATAAAATTAAAATCCACTTCAACACAGTCATCTAGTGTTAATCATTTTTTAGACATAATATGTAACCATAACATTGACAAACAAAAATATTGAGGATACAACCATCAATATGTAAACATCACAATCCTAACAAAGCAAATGTAATACTTATCTCACCCAATTTCCTCATTCTCCTTTTTTTTTGTCCTTACCATTGTTCATCTTAGCCACTTGTAAGAATATTTAGAAGTCACATTTTTAGTAATGGAATGCAATAATGAAGAAACAACTAGAAGCATATAATATGAATCTAATACGGTAATACCTTATCTAGTTATCATCTTCTTATTATATGTGTATATCTACGTAGCCTTCTTAATATGAAACATAACTTCTATTTTCAAATAATCTCACATTATATATTCATGTCATAAATTGGAGATATTCTTCATAAAACGTGTATTGCTCATATGTCTCATGCTCTGATATATCTTATATTGTCTTATTCCTTGGTGTACGATTATCGGCCTAGGTGGTGGACGGATCAGAACAGACATATATGAACCACCAAATCCAAATTGGTCTCCATAACCATAAGTGCCTCTATACCCATACATTGCATATGGATTTAGTTGCCCCTGCCTAAATAGAAGGTGTGACCTTCACAGGCGGCATATGACATTATGTCCTCTCATGCTCTCAGTCACTTAAAATCTGACACCATGCCCTGGTAACTACTACTAATTGCAACCAGTGTCTGCCATCTTAGATTATCTGCTTGATACCTTCTCTGTGACATAGATGGTGCACCATGATCTGTGTCATCCTTAGTAATATGTGTGAACTCAGTCTCACATGTAAAGTGCATGCCCCCCCCTCCACCACCACCGCCATTGCCACCTATGCCAGATGGAGAAGAAGGATCAGAGATTCAGAAGAGTCACCTCCGTACTCTGTTTTTGTGATAGTTTAGATGGTGAAAGAGTCACATCATCCTCAACTACTGTGTCTGCATTTGTACATATCCAGAGGATCTTTGTGAGGCCCTGAAATTTTATTCATTTATAATTTGTGCATGTGCATTTGATTGTTGCAAGTATGGTAGGCCTATTTAGTAGCGTGTATTGTAATTCTCTATTCCTCATGAATAACATGCATGTATTTTTTTTTATGATATTTAGGTGAGAATATGCAATTAGCTAAATTGAGCATATTGTGTGTATTAAGCATCCAATGCATATAGTACTTAAGTAATGTTGTGCAAGTTTAATCTAATTACTGGTGTGCATGTGGTATCTATCTATTTCATGCATAATGTACATAAGTATGCTACACCCGTGTGTGTATACTATATATGTTATATGTCAAATCAAGTGTGTGCGTGCATAACTATTATGTTGAATAGATTATTCCTAGTTAACTTAATTCATATTGCCTCCTAATAATTTTGAAACCCTCGCAATTCTTGTCATTTATTTTGCCGTGTTGAGTCACGCTTATGTAAAACATCATGTACGCATAGGTAGATATTTACATACATCTTATCTTAGTGTACTTATGTATGCATGTGTATGCCTAGGTATAAATGTTATTGATTGCATGGTGTAGTAATATCATGTTATACCTTGTACATTGTATGTATATACGTAGTGTAAATACAGTTCTTTGTGTGTTGAGTCATGTTGTGTGTGTGTGGTATATATATATATATATACATTGTATGCGTATGTAGATATTTATGTACGTATTATTATCTTGACGTACCTATGTATGTATGTGTAGGATTAGTAATAAATATTGGATGTTTACATGGTGTAGTGGTGTATACATTATACTACATAGGTTTCATGTATGTATGGATTAAGCATGGTTTCTGCATGATTTTAAGTTCTAGCCGAAGGGCTAATTGGCGTCAACATGGGTGGATGCCCATGAGGTGTCGGCGTCCATATCGATGGACGCCAATCCTAGAGTAGCCGTCCATATAGGTGGACGTTTACTTCTCTGGCCTGCATGCGCAGCATATCCGTGTTGGCCCTTTTGGTACGGCAGCAAGCTAACCTAGAGGGGGGAACTTAAACACAGAAATTAACACTTGAAGGTTTGGTTAGTTTGGTGTGATAAAGAGTAGCAGTGCGAAAGCAAATAAACAATCACACAAAGGACACAAGAATTTATCCTGGTTCGGCCCTTCCCACATGGAAGTCCTACGTCCAGTCCCCAAGCAACCTCTTGGGATTTCACTAACCAAGGGTACAGTCCCCCTTAAGGACACTACAACACCCAGCACCCCAGCTGGTCTTCTTCTCTTTCCCGGGCAAGAAGGTAGCCCACTTCTCTTACAGGTAAAGAAGCCAACCTCCTGGTACAAACCCCAGTGCGGTTCTGCTAGACACAAACCCCTAGCTGGGTTACACACTGTATACAGTCCTACAGTTGGACAGAAATCTTTCTTAGAAAAGAAAGAACAAAGCTGAGAGTTGGAACAAATAAAAAATCAACTACAAGAACTCTCAGCAAAAGACTCTCTCCCCCAAATTTGCAAGATGCACACAGAGAGAGAGAGAGAAGAGAGGAGAAGGAGCTTGAATGCTTCAGTGCTTCAGATGCTTGAACACTTCTTCTTGAGCTCATGCTCTTTCTCTCTTTTTCTTTGAGTGTATTTGGAGTTCAAGTTCCTCACTGGTTGTACACTCATTCAAAAGATCTTCAGGAAAAGCTCTATGTGTTCTTCAGCCATTCTTCATCTTTATATGAGCAATTTGAATAAATCCGTTGAGGAGATCCGTTGGAGTTCTAGCCGTTGCTCATCTTCTCTTTCTTCTGATAATTTTTGGTCTACGAGGTCTGCAAGCATAGAAGAAAGTGTTTAAATAAAATAGTGTTTCTGTCAAAAAGGTTCATACCTTTATGTTTCCTGATGCCACCCAGAAGTGGTAAGTAATCTCTCTTTTGTTGGCATGAGAGAAGAGATCTAGAAAGATAAGCAAAAAGATCTCCTATAAAAAAGATAAAGGATTACGCAAATCAAGAATATTGACTTTTTCACTAGATGCCAAAAATATTTTAAAATATAAGGAAATCTATGTTTTTACATACGAATTCACGTGAGAGCAAATCCTTATGAGAGTTACAAAGGAATCTTTATGAGAGTTCCATGTGAGAGTTACAAAGGAATCCTTATGAGAGTTACAAAGGAATCCATGTGAGAGTTACAAAGAAATCCTTATGAGAGTTACAAAGGAATCCATGTGGAGTTACAAAGGATCCATGTGAAAGTTACAAAGGAATCCATGTGAGAGTTACAAAGGAATCCTTATGAGATCGATTCCTTTAGACAGCGAATCCTTATGAGAGTTACAAAGGAATCCTTATGAGATCGATTCCTTTAGACAGCGAATCCTTATGAGAGTTACAAAGGAATCCTTATGAGATCGATTCCTTTAGAGAGAATCCATGTGAGAGTTACAAAGGAATCCTTATGAGATCGATTCCTTTAGAGAGCGAATCCTTATGAGAGTTACAAAGGAATCCTTATGAGATCGATTCCTTTAGAGAGAATCCGTGTGAGAGTTACAAAGGAATCCTTATGAGATCGATTCCTTTAGAGAGCGAATCCTTATGAGATCGATTCCTTTAGAGAGCGAATCCTTATGAGAGCGAATCCTTATGAGATCGATTTCTTTAGAGAGCGAATCCTTATGAGAAGTCTGTGTAAATTACAAAGGAATCCTTATGAGTTACAAAGGAGTCTGTGTGAGTTACAAAGGAATCCTTATGAGTTACAAAGGAGTCTGTGTGAGTACAAAGGAATCCTTATGAGTTACAAAGGAGTCTGTGTGAGTATAAAGGAATCCTTATGAGTTACAAAGGAGTCTGTGTGAGTACAAAGGAATCCTTATGATTACAAAGGAGTCTGTGTGAGTATAAATGAATCCTTATGAGTGTCACTTATCAAATCGTTATGGACCAAATCGATGTGGCACTTTGAACTGAAATCCATATATATATTGAATGGAATCCATTTATCTGTTTAGTGCAAATCATTATAGAATAATGTCATAAAATTATATTTATTAGAAATCATGATATTTAATTTATTATTAGAAAAATCATGGTATTAAATATATTTAATATTCAATTAATCATGTAAATTTATATTTATTAAGAAAAACATAATATTAAATTTTTTAATAATAATTAATTAAACATAAATTTTATTATCACCAAAATAAAAGGGTAAAATATAGGAGTGGTTCAACAATCCGGAATTCCGGGGGCAAGCAAGCCCATCCATTGGGAGATGTCCCCAACGGCTATCAAGCTCTCACATCACCATCTGCGTGAAAGGGGAGGCCTCTCTCCTATAAACCAACCACTCCTTGCAACCCCAAGTGCTCTATTTGGCTCTTTGCAAAGAGGGGAGAAAAACCTGGATTTGCATTCCTTGATCCGGCGGATTGGAGCTTCATCCGGCCATCTACAGCAACCAGGAGCTAGCTGAAGCATAGAGGAAGGCTTCCCCGACTCCAACCTGCTGTGGAGATCGACCAAGAACCAGGAGGAGTGGTGTTTTGGAGGCTTCTTGGGACTGCCCAAGGAGAGCTTCAACAGCAACTTAGGCCCCTTTGGAGATTTTATAAGAGGCAAGTAAACCCTAGACCTTAAGCTTGTGCATGTCCCCTATGTCCTAGGAAATTTTGTGGTTTTTATCGTGTCCTGGATCCTCCTTTTCACCCTGTATTTGGAGCTCGGTCTGTGCTCTTGCACAGACAGGAACTTGGCGTCAAGGCCTCTTGCCGCCAAGATCTCCAGTCGGCGTCCAACAATCTTGTCGTCCAACTCCTTGAACGGCCAGAGACTGCCGTTAAGTTCTTCAGGACAGAACAGTGAGCTGTTCTTCCTAGTATATGATTATTTTTGATGTGTTTTCGCAATGAGGATATAATGTAACTTCTATATATTATGTATACTAGTTAATGTGGTGCGTGTGGGAGAATTATTGTGCTATTTTTTTGTGGATAGTAGAATTTATTAGCTTATTGGAATGCATGTGGAAGATATGACTATGTATGTTCACCCACTATTCTCATGATCTGTGGAGAATTTGGGTGCCCTAAATTTTATAAACCATGCGTATATGGGTCAGTCTGTGCCCTACAATTTCTGAATTTTTCCCATGCTCCTATGATTTACTGTAAATTTCTGTTTTGGAAAATAGCAACCATACGTAGGCTTGCAAAATTTATAGTAAATGGTGTGTGTGCATTAAATCCGGGGGAAAATTTCTGAAATGATGTGCATGTTGGGATCAGGGCTGTGAACTGTTAAACCTGATGTTCGTGTTATGTTCCATATTAAATTGAATTATGAATAGCATGAAACTGAATGTTTTAATTTCTGTAAATGTAATATGACTCAGAAAAATCTGGAAATTTGTATGTGAGGTCATGAACATGTAATTAGTATGTGATTAAAATTTCATGATATTTGGATAACTGTAAAGTGCTCTATAAAATTTCTACGCGAAAACAGTGTTTCACGCATGCTAATATGAACATGGTTGATTATGTATGTTTCAATCTGATTAGTATAAGGTATTGAATGTTTGATTTTTGTTAACAGTAGTATCATGTTAGGGTTAACTGAGACATATGGAATTTATGGATGAAACATATAAAATGATTCAACATAATAAGTAAAACAAGTGAATAATGTGTGAAAATACGATAAAGTGAATGTAATGTGTAATAATTGGGCCAAGATGACACGACTACCCTAGGGGCATCGAGAGCTGTACATAAAAAAGTCTCTATGGAAAGCTCTATGTGTGAAAAGTTCGTCCTAAAGGCATTATGGAAATCCCGGAGGTGGACAAGTACCACTGGATAGGGTGGAGAGGACTTCTCCCGGTCTGCGCAGTTACCAAGATTCACCACTGTATTGCCTAGGTGGTGGATATGTGATTATGAGTTGTGTGACGGAACGCCTCGGCCAAGCCCGTTAAACCGATAACGTACTTGATCCGAGTCCGCCTCCCGCGAACGGGCCAAAGCCTCGCAAGGGATACCAAACCACAGTCCGTGTAAACACAAAGGAACACACCATTTCACATATATATTTCACAAGTTTACATAGCCATATTCCACTAAACTGAAAGAAAACACAAGAGCCTGGGGCATACCCTGAGATAAAACTGAAAATAAGTAAACATCTAACTACACCACTGCTACTACACTGCACTACTGAGACTACACTGCCGAAAACTACACTGCCGGAGGTACTGACCCTGCACCGCTACGACGCGGCTCTGAACTGGACGACGGTCGAGAAACGTCCTCCTCGCTCTCATCTGTGGGAGTAGGGGTGAGCCTCGCAAGTTATTGGCTCAGTAGGGAACTCCTTCAAAACTGAGCAAACCAAAGTCACAGGTACAAAGCAGTAAACAGTACCAACAATTTATAGAACAGCTAGACAGCATATGAAAGCTGTAAAAGTACTCACCGTCTGCCGACTACAGAAAACAACTATAATAATTAAACGGCAAATCAGTACATGTGTACGAGCTAAAGTAGAGACAGCCAAACACGAGCCATGTGAGCTGGTTCGCGACACCAGAGACTGACTCAGACAAGCTAACACAGGACTACCTCTCAGTCTCGCAGCCACGGACGAAAGGTCCAGCTACCGCTCCACGTGAAAAGGTCAAGCAACTGTGGAGACCAACTAAAAACCACCACCTGCAGACCACACAGTTGCAGGCCCATGCCTGTCACCTCTGGAGACCCTGGCCTGGGCCCTCTAGAGTGAGGCACTAGAAAAGGACTAGCTGGGGACCAGTGTCGACTACTGGTGTCCGTACCCCCAACTACGAGCGCGCTACAAGTGACTAAAAGACAAGTACAGGAGTCACTGTCCCACTGTCATCTTTCCCTCAGCCGGACGTACAACTCAAACACAGGAGTGAGGGTGTCCAGGTCAGACGACACAGACCTCGACGGTACAACACAAGTACCGGGACAAAGCCCCGAGCTAACAGCCTGGCTCACAAAGAACCTGGGGCACCCAACTGGAGAGGTAACCACGGTAGGCGTCGTACTACTCGCCACGCACACAAAACCACGTGCACGTCACACATAAACCACGTGAAGTCTCACGTAAACCGCAGGTAACAACGGTCCACCACACGTGAACCCAACTGGACTCGCGTGAACAACACGCAACCTCGAAAGTGAGTAACTAACTACATACCCCATGTGCTAAACACCGAAGCCATGTGTACTCAGTACACCACAGGTGCCAACGCACCATTCATTATCGATAAATACCATAATCAGCAATTTCTATTTATGCACATGTTGGCGGCAACATCGACTGCCGCTTATGGGAAGTAGACGGCAAGGGATATGGCTGTCTGTATCCTGACTGATGAACTTGGCGACAATCGATGTTGACGCCAAGATCTTCAGCCTCTACTCCTGCAGAAACCCTAATTCGATTCTACAGGATTTACAACCATCAAAACAATGGGGAAACATAAGGAAACTCATTCCCAAATCAAGCATGCATCATTTTAAGATTAGAACTACATGATTATCCATCAACCACCCTTAAAACCCCGCATAAAGAACCTTTACCCAAAAACTCAATTAACAGGCTTTTACATGTTTCCTATGCATGTTTTAACGATTTAGAAATTCAAATGGGATCGTCCCCTACCTCTGAACACGCTTAAAAACACCTAAAGATCCCTAGTTCACGCCGAGCCCTCCGCGAGCTCCGACGGCAATTACACTATGTCCCGGCGTTTCCTGGCACAATTGATCAACGCCACACATTCCACGATCTCTCAATTATCCTTTTACAGCTCTTGAAAGCATTGGGGAAGCAAGAGACATGAAATCCAGGCAAGGGAGAGAGAGAACAGGGTGGAAAACCTGCCCTCGGGTGACCCTGTTGGTTGCACAGGTTGGCGTCAACCCTAGTGTCGCTTAGGGAACCGCCAGCCTTAAACGTCCACAAAGACTGCCGTTAAGTTCATAACTTAACGTCACCTTAGCTGGTCGTTAACCTAGTAAACGACCACCTCTGGCCGTCAACCTGCAACCAGCAGCCGCCGATACTATTCTGTTTTAGGTCCCAAACCTGCACACACTACAAATCTACACCACACTGGCCTCACAACGGCCACCACAACCACAACACTCACGATCCGCAAGGATCCGAAAAGCACCCGACGTTACAAGTTGTGTTATGTGTTATCCGTTGTGAAAAGAGTTATGAGAATGAGATATTTGTTAGTGTCCTCTACGGGTAGTTAGGACTATGTGTCATGGCAATTTGTTTAAGTAATGAAATATGAATAAAGTGTGAAATGATATGTGAATGAGGCATATGGTGAGTGCAAATGACATGATATGTGATAAGCGAAAACAAGAGTAAATGATATGATAGTTATGTGAAAGGAGATGTGAGGAAGAGTTAATCTAAATGAGAGTGTGCTTGCATGTGAGAACTAGTTTATTAGCATGTTACGTTTATGTTTTCCATATGTTAATACCTCAATTGAAATGCTCGCTTAGTATAAAGTTTCATATTTAAGTGATTATTATTGCTAAATGGTTTTACCATGTTTTAACCTTCAATTCATGCTATAAAAATGTGAAGCTACGTGCATGTAAAATTTTCAATTAGATACAAAAAGTGCATGTGAAAAGAAAGTAGTCATCATGCTAGCTTGTTCTTTTCCCTTATGCTCAATTTTATGCTTTAGTGATAGAGATATCTATAGAATGAAAGAGAATGTGTGGACGAATCATGTTACATGTTAGGTGTGTGAAATATGTACATGTGTATGACGTAATGCTCATGATTTAGAATAGAATTATGATAGACTAAAGTATGCTCATGTGAATATAATATGTGTTGCTAGTTAAGAGTAAGGATCATGAGTACCCTTGTGATGTGATGATTGTGTGCATCTCTTTAATGTTAATGGCTTAGTGTAAATGTGACGTGTTTAAGTTTAAGACTTTGGTTTGCTTGCTGAGCCTTTGGACTCACTCTTGCTTCGGCGTACAGGTTGACATGTATCATGCACTAGAAGGAAGCTTAGTGAGGATCGCCAATCAGAAAACTGTTTTGTGGAGCTGCGACTAGTTGTACTTTTCTTTTTCTCATAGTATGAAAAGAATTATTGTATGGATAATATTTAGACAATGTAGTTCTTTTATCTTGTATTAATGTGGACATTGTCTTTCTAGTTCGCTATTTAGACTGTGGAATGTGTGTTGGTGATGAGTTAAAAGTTTAGTTATTTATTTTATTCCGCTGTACTCTATTGCTATCCAAGTACATATCAACCTATCGACTAGTGTTGGATACATGTCCCACTGTGACGACGCCCTTTATACCAATGTGGATTGGTATAATCGTACCGATATGAAGAGGGTCGTTACAATCTTCTTGTATTGTGCTCTTCTTTTACATGGAACCAAAAATCCCTACTATCCACTTGGATTTCTTTGATGGCCCTCCCTGTCCAACATCTTTCTTACTTCATTGTTTTAAACCGGATGTCTGACCAACAGATGTCTATAAGAGTGGTGTGTCATTAGAAGCAACATAAAGAAAAAAGACAATAGAAGCAACATAAAGAAAAAAGACAATGAGTTGATATAAATCAACATTCATCACCTAGGTTTGAGATGAACCACGCTAGTGTGTAGAAGATGACTTTGATAGAGACAGTGGCCAAGGGAGGGGGCCTTTAGGTCGAGAAGAAAGAGGAGTGGTCAATCAAGACTAGAGGGAGCTAGTGGTGGAATCTAGCTCTATAGGTTTGCTATGTCCATCTCATAGTGAATTCAAGCAGTAGGCCCTCTATCAATGCTAGTGTTGCTGTCTATGACAATGTTCATCATCTAAGTCAACTTCATCATCAAAATGATGAGCTTGCATCGCAGGTGCATCTTTGACATCCCTAACATTTGCACTTGCCTCCAGCCTCTCAATAATAGAAGTTAATAATGTGTTTAGCTATGATGTATCTCCTAGATCGTCGGCCTCCTCATTGAGCTATATTTCCTCCCCTTTCTATAATGGATTTTGCAACTCATGAGATCATTGGGTCTTCTTAATCTCTGAGGTAAGACATGTCTGTCGGATCGTAGTCACCCTCTCCCTTTCTAGCATCAATTTGCACATGTTTCAACCTGAGCTCAGTGTTGTAATGAACATAGACCATCTTATCCAATCTTCTATAACTCAATGTATTGCTTAACTTGATGTGAAATAAAGTGAAAATGCTCTATTTTTTCTCGCAAATGCTAGAAGATGATGCTTGTAATAAAAATTTGATTGCAACCTCTCTTAACGTAGGTGCACTTTTGTCATAACTAAGTCACCACTCTCAGTTAAGTTACAAGGAGATAGAGAACCTTAGAATAAATTAAACTTCATGCTACACAATCATTATTGCATAAGGCATGTCTTCAATTAACTGGGGGTCAAGTATGGGTCGTGCTGCAACAACTGCAACATCACCAAAAGAGTCAACTACTTCGCAAAAATATTTTTTATTTATGTCAGAGAAATGATAGCACTAGTGAAACTATAACTATGAACCTTATTAACTTTTTATTGAACATAAGTACCTCATTCAAAGTTTCTACAGTTTAACATGACCATGTGACATCCTATCCACAACCGACATCACAATAGCTAGCAAGACATCTTTATAAGCAAGTTCATGATTATATTACTATGTAGGATGTACAGAATATGCTGTAGGAAATTGATGATTATGTCATTATATTAACATTGTGAGGGATTAAATAAAATAGTTGATATTCATTTACTTGCCACGTGTAAGTCTCTATTCATATGACAGTCCCACCTATCCTCAATAATGTCAATAAATGTCTGTGCATACTTTATCGAGGCAGCCAAAAATCTTTGCCTTTGTAGCCTCCAATTTTGCATACACCAACCCCATTTGTTGTGGTTTTGTCGTCATCCATCACTCTAAACACTTCATAAAAGTGGCTTGATCATCTGAACAAATCTTGGTGACCCTTGACCAAAAGTTAGAGCTGCTGACTAATCCCTTAACCTCCTAGCCATCACTTGAGACCTCAAAGTATGAGTTAAGCCACTGATCACTTCTAAACATCTGCTTCAAATTATCTTTGTGTTTCAAGAGGCTACCTAATGTAATATAATTTATAGCAAACCCTATAATGTCCAACCTTAATATATCACCTTCACAAGAATCCCTCATCCACCGTAGCACAAGAGTGTGATTATAGATAAATCGAATAACTATCTGTGCTGCTTCCGCAGCTTGCTTAACCTGGTACATCACCCCAAGTTGTTGTTGTACTCTGGTAGACTATGATGATAACCAAACATTAGATGTGAAGAGATTGTTCGAAAATATGATATGTGTGAAATGCTCTAAGTCATTCACCTCATAAATTTGATATATAATGTGTAATTTGAGGGTCTAACTGGTGCATTTAAGTGTGTCAAGATTTCAGATTATAAGTATAAACACTTGGTTCAAAGGCCGAGCCCAAAAGACTAGAAAATATCGCATCAGTTGATCGGAAACTATGACTAGTCGATTGATCATTCCAGAAGGTTTGGCCAGCCAGGGTCTAGATCCATCGCTCGATCAATGACCTTCACAAGTTGACCGACAGAGCAGACATGTCGACCCATCCTTTTAAAAATGCCATCTTTATGGTTTGTTTCCATCTCTTCTACCTTCCTTCTACGTAGTTGGTTTTTGCTGTATGTTTTGTTGTATAGTCTTAGTTCATTAACTTGTTAAGAAAATTAAAAAAGAGTATGTGTTAAAATTTAAAATTGGCATAATCAATTCACCCCCTTATTGTTAAAGTCATTGGAAATATAAAGTAGTTTCAGTAAAACCAAGGAACATTGAAAGGATATATTCTTAATCAATTTTGGAATCATGTTTTTTAGGCTAGCAAGAGACAAGAGACAAGGAGATGTTTCAAGATTTTGTCTCGGGCTAAGCATCTAAAGTGTATATTCTTAATTGTGATGGGTCCTATAGGAGGATGGATGGCTAAGCTGAAGGAGAGAGAGCCATTCGGGACTGTAATGGTATAGTTAGGATTGTCGAATAAGGGGGTGGAGAGGTCGAAGAAGGCCACTGTGGGCACCGCAGACGGTGTTCGGCACCGTCAGCACCGTCGCATTGGCATCCTCCACTACAGCTGCCATCAGAACCACCGGAGAAGCCACTGCGTTGCATGTCCTCCACTGTGGCTGCCGCCACGACGCCGATACTCCATCCTATAGGATTAAAGCACAACCGGCTTCAACTTCCCACCAATTATTGCATGTTCATCATCTTATGAGTGGTACTTCACCCTAAATAAGTTCTAATAGTTCTGTTAGGGGGCATAAATGCGAGGTCCTTACTTTTTGACTAGTCGAAGAGCAAGGCCGTCAAGTTTTTTGTGTCCCGCATAGGAAGATAAAATGCGTCTGATCTAGACGACGCATTTTGAAGGCATCCTCAATGGTTGAACTATCTTAGAGCTGATTCTTCATTCAAATATGAGATAATTAGTTTTGTTTTAATTCTTTAATTTGTTACAATTATCTTAGTGATGTTCATGATCATAATTGTCATATTTTTTTGTAGGAAATTTCTTTACATTGAGGTGGTGCTATTGCCCATAGTTTCCACATGAAGGGGATAACAACCATAATAGCTTATCACAACATCCCAGTAGTGGTATTGTTGATTTGGAACAATAGATGATATCATATTTTTGAAGGACACAAGAAAAGTTCGTGTGTAGCTTCTGCTCTCCATCTTTTTTAGTCAAAAAATTTAGTCTATTGTTTGTTGAAACGAGTTACTTGCTAGCCTAATAATGATTTCGATTCTGATATGAATAGTTAATCTAATAATTTATATCTATTCTGAATATAATTCAAATATAAAATGAATAATTTAATCGGATAATTTTTATTTTCAGAGCGGATACATATATTATCTGTTTTGAAAATATGAGTATTAATAAAAGACATTAAGTAATCTAAAAATTAGGAGAAAATTAAAAAAAAATCTATAAAATTTAAAATATAAATGTCACAAACATTCTCTAAACAAAAATTTAACATCAGATATATTATATATTTATATATTATGTAAAGATCATTAGATTTAAAATCTAATGTTAAAAAATAACTTTATTTTAGAGAGGATCTTGAACATAACGAATCATCATCTATTTTCTCGTATCCGTTCTGTTAAATATTTGAATAATATATATATAAAATTCACGTCAAATATTTGTTAATAAATAAATATTTAATTAATCAAATACTATTTCTAATTCGTATCGGATCCCGTTACCGGCCCTACGAGTCAATCGTAGGGACGAGGTGCATTCGTTGGGACGGTGGGAGAAAAGAGAGAGAGAGAGAGAAAAAAAAAGTTGGGGGGGGGGGGGGGAAGGTAAAATTGTACATTATTGTGGGTCCCACAACGGGAAAAATTTTCTCCCTCTTTCGCCTTTCCCATTCGCCCGTCGCTGCATAGAAAGACGAGCTTTTTATGTTTTTCCCACTCCGCGTCCGTGACGGTACAAATCACTTCACTCGATATACGAAGACACAAAACACGCCTCCGATTGCGGCACTCCCTCTTATTAGCGGGTAACCAACAGAGGAAAGCGAAACGCGCTTCCGCGGTGGTCCACAAGGGCGGTACGGTTATCCACCTAGCAGCGTCCTCTCTCTCTCTCTTTCAAAGCAGCGTTCGAGAGAGAGGGGTGTAGATTTTGTTTTTTTTACAAAATTAAAATTTAATCAGTTTTTTTGTGTAAAATTTTAGACACGGAATTTCCAGCGTAATGTTATTTGATAATATAAGTTGAAATTTCCACATTTTGTAAATTTAAAATCTACCAAAAGTATCTTTTTTACGAACTTCTTAAGAACAAAATCTAACACACATTTATTTATTTATTTTCCTCTCTATCCCTCTTCAAATTAATTTTTTGTAAATCTAAAAATTGTTATATATATTTACCAATAAAAGTGAGAGAAAAGTGATTTTAAATCATTAGAATTTACATTTTTTTCATCTATGTGATAATTTTAAAAGTTAAAAATTATATTAAATATTTGATAAGATGAAATAGAGAAAAATGATTTTTAATTATTAAAATATACAATTACTTTCTTAACGTGTATTCCCAAATACAGCAATATTATTTGGTAATATTTTTGAAATGTAGATTTTAATTAGGATAAATTAATTAGAAGTCTCTGATTATAATAATGAGGTCTTTATTGTAACAGAACTTAACGTATACATGTGACAATATTTACTGTAATGAATTACAGTTCTGTTAGGGACTAACAAATAAATCAAAAATTTGATAGAAAATCTTAATTAATTTACCCTTTTAATTATTTATTAATTAAAAATTTATTTTTTCTCCCTCTAATTATCAAATAAATAAAATAAATTTTGAATTATGTGAAAGTAAATTTTAAGAGAGAGAAGAGAGATAGAGAAAAAAATGTAATAATAATGTGTTGAGTTATAAGTTTTAAAAATTAGTGTAAAAAAACTTTTCAAAAATTTGAGATTTAAAAAAAAAATGAAATCCCTACAAATATTACCAAACAATGGTAAAAGGAGGTGCAAGGCCGCCACCTTCGCCGCTCCCTCGTAGTTTACACCTTCGCCGCAACGGGAAACGGCGGTGACCGGATCCCGTCGTCTTGCCGTGCCCCTCTCTCTCTACCTCCCCGGACACATAAAACGGCGGCCCCAATCCTCCCTCCCTATCTCCTCCCACACCACTCCCGCAGCCGTCCCCGTCTGCCCTCTCCTCCTCCCCGTAGAAGACGACGACGGCGATGGCGGACAAGTGCCAGCCCCATGGCCGCTCCGCTCCAATCGTCCTCATCTCGCTGCTGCTGTTCTCTCTCTCGATCCCCCCAGCTCAGTGCCGGGCGCTCGCTTCCGAGCCCACTGAAGCCACCGCCACCCTCGACGTCGCCGACGCCCTAGGGAAGGCTATCCGGGTCCTCACCTCCGACGGCCGGACCCAGCAGTCCCTCCAGCAGGAGAAGCCCAAGCACAGGGGGCACCACCACCACCACCGCTCCCGCTCGTCCGGGTCCAACACATTGATCCTACCGCTCCAACCCCGGGACGCGGTCAGCCCGCCGGCGCACGCGGACTACAGGTCTCTTACCCTAGCGCGCCTCGCTCGCGACGAAGCCCGCGTCCGCGCCATCAACGCCCGCCTCCAGCTTGCTGTTCACGGCGTGAGGAAGTCGGATCTGGTTCCCCTCGTCGAGGATAGTGGCCTGGCGGCCGCGGCGGTGGCGGCGGCGACTCCCGGTGGAGGTGACGGTCTAAGCGGGCCGGTGGTGTCGGGGACAAGCCAGGGCAGCGGGGAGTACTTCTCTCGGGTGGGCATTGGCAGTCCGGCCAAGTCGCTTTACATGGTGTTGGACACAGGGAGCGACGTGACGTGGGTGCAGTGCCAGCCCTGCACCGACTGCTACCAGCAGGCCGACCCCGTCTTCGAACCCGCCGCCTCCTCCACCTACGCGCCCCTCTCGTGCGGTTCTGATCAGTGCCGCCGGCTTGACGTCTCCGCCTGCCGGAATGACTCCTGTCTCTACCAGGTTTCTTACGGCGACGGCTCGTATACTGTCGGTGACTTTGCCACCGAGACCGTCTCCCTCGGCGGCGCCTCTGTCCCCGCCGTCGCCTTGGGCTGCGGCCACGACAACGAGGGCCTCTTCGTGGGCGCGGCGGGTCTCCTTGGTCTCGGCGGTGGCGATCTCTCCTTCCCCTCCCAGGTTTCCGCCTCTTCTTTCTCCTACTGTCTGGTCGACCGCGACTCCAGCTCCTCCTCCACCCTCGAGTTCGGCACGGTTGCCGACTCAGACCCTTCATCTGTTTCGGCGCCTCTGCTCCGCAACCACAAGATGGACACCTTCTACTACGTAGGCCTCACTGGGATCAGCGTGGGCGGGGCGATGCTCTCCATCCCGCCGTCGGCCTTCGCCGTCGGGGCGAGCGGGGAGGGCGGTGTGATCGTGGACTCGGGCACGGCCGTAACGCGGCTGCAGAACGACGCGTATGCTTCGCTCCGGGACGCCTTCAGCAAGGGCACGGCGGGCCTCCCGTCGGCCGCGGGGATGGCCCTGTTCGACACCTGCTACGACCTCTCGGGCCGTAACACTGTGGAGGTGCCGGCGGTGTCGTTCCATTTCCCCGGAGGCAAGTCGCTGAGGTTGCCGGCGAAGAACTACCTCATCCCGGTGGACTCCAACGGCACATTCTGCCTCGCGTTCGCGCCGACATCCCAAGCCCTGTCCATCATCGGGAACGTGCAGCAGCAGGGGACGCGCGTCGGCGTCGACCTCGCCAACTCCGTTGTCCTCTTCTCACCCAACAAATGCTAGGCACCTCCCCCACGCCCTTGCCGACATAGCCGCGAGGACGACTGCCTGCCATGATGCCCCCTTCCGCTTCCGTTATTAGTTTCCTTTTCTCGCCTTTTTTATCGTAGTCGAGTGATTGATGTGTTATTTGAACAAATACCCCGGCCCGCCGGCCGCCCACCGCCGGTGGAAGTGCCCTGCCGAGCTCAGAGTTGCAGATAAAGATCACGGGAAGAAAGTAGTAGTGTTCGAGTTGCTCGGAGCTAGCAATTATGGTGGCATTTAATAGGGTTGGAGAGGAGCATTGCGTGAGGTTGGTGGTGGCCATCGATAGTTTCACACCCGCAACGGCGGGCGGCCCGGCCGGAGGACGGGAACAGGAGGAGGTCGGTGAGTCGCAGTAACGCAGTCTGTGAAGGTGGGGTTGCTGGTGGTGGTGGGGGGGGGGGGGCGTTATAATGGATGGTGGCAGGCGACTCACCTCTTTCTTCTCTCCGGTTGATATGATGATTGGTGTTCGATGGAAGGCCTACCCCACATGCCCTCTTTCCAACTTTTTCTTAAGGTTGAGAGAGAAAGAGAGAGAGAGATGTGATCTTGCTTAATGCTCTACTTAGTTTGATGGTAAGGGAGTTTAGTATTAAGAAAAGTAACGAAAACATGAATCCCCTTTTTTTTTTCTTTCTTTTTTTCTTTTATTTATCGTTATTAGCAGGGTGGGAATATGTGTGTTTGTGGGGTCTAGTTTTTTTGTCATATACTTTGAAGCCTTCCTTTTCGTCTTCTCTCTCTCTCTCTCTCTCTGTGTTGCGGTGTGTTGGAACTTTGCGAAACTTACTAGAGTGCTTCTGAGTGTGTGTGTGTGTGTTTGTGTTGGGGGACATGCGAGGCAGCTGGTGGCTCTCTGGCCGCTGCTGCATGCACATGGCAGGACGTGCGGGCCCCTCCCTCTCTTAAAGTATCTTGTGATTCATCATACACGACAACAGTGGCACACACTCTTTATCCCCGTTGTTTTGTATGTTTGGTTTTAGAAAAAACTTACTGCATTTGGGAATTGTACTTTTTAATACGTTTCTTGATTTCCATTAGATGGACACAATATGTCTATAGTACATTGGTCAATAAGAAAGTCAAAGTATATGATAAAGTGCAATTCTCTGTAGTAAAATTTTCTCATTTGGTATTTAGATAAATTAGAAATAGAGTGAGGTTGTCCTCAAAATTTTAGGTATAACTTTAAAATTTTAGAGATAATCACATTTTATCTCCAGTCTATCTAAATACCAAACATAGTCTAATGATTACAGAGTAGAACTGTCGATAGGTCAGATTAGATTAATAAATTTATTAATTTGACCCGATATTAGTAGGTCAGGTCGATACTTTTCTTTAAATTTGTGAGTTTTTTTTGGGTAGGATTAAAAGTTCGCTCTGTTTAGCTTTTGATATTTGGGATCTATCATCCAAGAGAATGGAGAGATTTATGATGATGTGGCATACATAATTAAAATAGACTGGCTAAAATAGAGAAGTGCATCAGGAGTCTTCTATGATCATCGTATACCAGTGAAATTTAAAGAAAAATTTTATAGAACGACAGTGAGGCCTATTTTATTATATGACACCGAGTGTTGAGCAGTGCGAAAGGAACACGTTAACAAAATATGTGTAGCAGATATGAGTATGCTGAGATGGATGTGTGGTAAGACTAAGAAAGATAAGATTAAGAATGCGCGTTTTCGTGAGGATTTGGGGATAGTTCTAATGGATAGAAAAATAAGAGAAAATAGATTTAGGTGGTTTGGACACGTGTGTCGTTGTCTTAACTCGGCGCCGGTTAAAAGATTTGACCAAATTTTAGTTGATGTTAGTAAAAGAGTTAGGAGAAGGCCTAAAATGAGATAGTGCGACGTTATTAGGAAGGACTTGGACTTCTTGAGTTTAAACACGACTATAGCATTTGATAGAAATTTTCGGTGGAAAAGAATTCATGTAGTCGACCCCAAATAATGGGATAAGGCTCTGATGATGATGATGATTAAAAGTTCGGTCTGTTGAAAATTTAAGTCGGTTTCGAGTTTCTATTCGGTCCTAGATCGATATTAAATTTTGATTAATCGAATCTTAAATTGGATGATCGATATTAAATTTTTGGTCGTTCGAATTTCTAATAGGTGGATCGATATTAAGTGTTTGGTGGATCGATATTTTTACACACACATATATATATATATATATTAATATGATTAATAAATTTTAATAAAATTTTTATCAAAATTTTTGAAATTGGGCGGATTGAGATTTGAGTTTTATATTTTGATGAATTAGTTAGATCTGATTTGAGTTTAGAAAAAAAATGGTGTCGGATTTAGGTCGGGTCTAACTTGGGTTTGGCCCGGATTTGACCCACTAACCCCCCCTACTAACGAGTAGTAAGTAGGATGCGGCTAATTAAAGAGACTTCAGAATTTTGATTAGTTGGGGAGCTCCCTCCCTCTGATCACGCTCTCCCTTGTGTGGAGTTGTAAATGGACGGACCTCGCGTTCAAGGAGTGGGGTCACGTGACCTCACTCAATTTTTTTTTTGAAATCATCATGTAAATTAAAAATTTGAGGAGTTTTTATATAAGAGGTGACTCCGTTGATTTGTCTCAGTAAAATCACTCTTTATGTATAATATATTTATTTATATTATATATAATATATTATTTATATAAATATTAAAAAAATAATATAAATAACTCCACTGAATAAAATTTTTATGTCGGTCCCTGCTTTGATGCGAAACTGATTAGGCCAGGTTTCCGTGATGTAAGGGCAATGCCAAGAGCGAAAATTTCCCAGGTCCCCACCCACCGCCACCCAAAAAAATAAAATAAAATAATAATTTCTGCTCTTTGTTTTGCATTTTTATAAACCATCCAAAAAATGTTGCAGGACCACGCCCCCATGTGGGATGTTGGAGAGCACCCTGCGTTTCCAAACTAGAATGGGAAACCCGGGGCCATCGGATATAAAAACTCTTTACCTGTGAGTGTTTTGGGTGCGTAGTTCGGCCCTTTTTATATCCGGTCGTCGAGTACAAAATCTTTGTTTCTCGACTGTAATTGGCGAGACGAGAAAATTGCTCTGGTCACTTGATTATTGTAGTTTTCTCCTCAATTCAGTTCCAGAGTTTAGTTGTTTATGGGAAGATTTGATAATCAGATAAGTTATTCGAAAGATGGATATTCGCTGATAGTCGTCATTTATTTTGATGTAATATTTGAAAATATAATAATTTTATGTCATATTGATCATTTTATGTCACATCAATATTATTAATGAGATAGAGGACCCCGGTTGGGTCGATCGGTTAGAACTCTTGCTTAAAAGCAAGAGGTCCCGAGTTCGATTCCTGGGGGGGGATTTACCTGATTTACATGCAATCCTCGAGGTGTGTAAATCCGGGGTTTTTCTGGTCAAGTGGGGTAAGGACAATACAGGTATACGGAAAGTAGGAGCTGCCAAGTCCTGACCTTGGAGTTCACGAACACCAATCCTTGAGTCCGCAAAGCCACACGGGGCGGGATTTCCTCGTTATCAAAAAAAAAAAATATTATTAATGAGATTATTTTATGTCACATTCCTATCATTGATGAGATTTATCTTCACTTTGAGATGTTTTGAGCCACTTATAAGTTCAGATGATTTATCAGTTAAAAATGAGAGTTAGATTTATCATGACTTATCACTAATAAGTGTTGATAAGTGTCTGATAAGTTATTCAGTTTATCAAAGTGATAGAACAGTTATCACGACTGATAAATTCTTTTTATCGGGGGTTACTTTTTAACCGTGATTAAAATATATATATTTTTATCAGTATTATAAGCACATGTGAAAAAAAATATTCCATTTCAATTCCATTTGTTAAGAGGTAACTTCTACTGTCAAGTCTTGATCTTAGAGTCCACGAACACCAATCTCTAAGCCCACAAAGGCACATGGGCGGGGGTTTCTTGTTATATATATATATATATATATATATAAACTTCAACCGTTAAGCTAACTGCAACCATCCCTACTGACTATCTTTTGGTAGAAACGTCGCTATTCTACGTCTTGTCTGCCTTTAATTTTGCATTTTTTTACTGTAAAGTTTCTAAAATCTTTAATATTATATATAAACCCTCCAAATCCCTCTATTTAACACAAACCTAAGACTCTAAATTGTAATTAAAAATCCACATATATAGTCACCATCCTTTTAGAAAAAAAGAAGAAGAAGATCATCTGACCTCTTGAGATGGTCTTTGGACTATCAGGGGGTCATCCTTTGGTTCTTGGAGATGGTCTCCTGACCTTGAAATGGAGAAGGCAAATCTGCCTCCAATTTCCATTCTGGATCCGATACCCAAATTTCCCTCTCAAATGGTGGTTGGCCAGGGGGGTGAACAAGCTTTTGAGCTAGATTGGGCAGCCTCTTTGCATGGACTCCCTTGCAGCCTCACATCAATGTCTTCTATTTGCTCGTGTTCGCATTCTTACGGATGTTGTAGCTTGCTGAACGAGTTGTTTGTTCTTAATTCAGTTGGTGTTACGGGGTCCATTCTTGTGGATTGTGAGTGGAATTCGTGATTTGTAAGAAGCGAAGGCATGTGTTTCTCTTCAAAAGGGATGGAGTTTGTAGAGGTTGAAAGATAGTTGCGTAGCTTCCACTATTCAATCTCTACGGACTTCTGAATTTATTAGTGATGGGAGTGCTACTCGCATCTATAGCCTTGAGAAACAATCAGGGGGACCCTAGAGAGTGATCTCGAGAAAGAATTCTTCGACGCTCAAGTTGGATCATTAATGAAAATGAAGATATATAGCCAAACTTAGAGAGAGGGCCATAGGATGCTCCTTGTGCATGTGTGAGAGTTCAGAGCTTACTTACCTCCTTCATCCTCTATCAATCATCTTTTAAACGTATGTCGAGCTTTCCCTAGCATTGGTTACCCCCTTCCCGGGCCATGCTATCTTGTCATTGGGAGTAGTCAGTGGACTCGTGTACGATCAGAATGGCCTTGGGTAAGAGTCAACATACTTTTTGACCCAGTCTACTGGGCCTGAGAGGTGCTTTGCCACCATTACCAAACTCAGAGAGTGAGGGGATGTGCTAGGTAGGTGATGCTATCATGTCTTGGCATAACATTGAGCATGTCGAGTAGTCGACATTGCCTTAGCCTAGCATAGCATGGACGTGCGTGATTGCTAGTTTGGCCATGCCCTTGGCGTCACATGGACAAGTCGAGTAGTCGACATTGCCTTAGCCTAGCATAGCATGGACGTGCCTGATTACTAGTGTGGACATGCCCTTGGCGTCATAGGGGTGAGTATTACTACGGCCCAAGAGGTCAGGGACTCAATGTTGGCAACTAATGGGTCATTTGACGATGACGTGCCTTGCTGGGGGTTGCTCGCACTTTCTCTAGGCTAATTGCTAGGTGCTTAGTGGGCTTAGAGAATCAGACTCTAGTGGGGTGGACCCATATCCTTTTCTCTTCATAGGCCCGCTATAATGGAGTGGGTTTCTAGTGGGCTATAATTCATGTCCTTCCATTTTGATGGGCTTCGTGAATAGGTTTTATTGGGCTGAGTCACCTTTACCCCTCCACACTTGCTGAAAACGAAAATATTATTATCACTGTAGGAAATTGATATAGAATGAAATGAAAATTTATAATTGGAAACTAAATAATATATTACAAAGGTTAGTAAAGAAATTAGGTCATATGAAACATGAGTGGGTTAACAAAATGCTAAACAGAGTCTTAAGGGGTTAACCCGATAACATCGAAAAACCTATTATCACATATGGAAAATTACATCGGAATCAAAGAATTTTATAGGCGTAAACTAAATAATATATTACAACGATTGATAAAGAAATCATGGCAAGTTACACATGTTTGGCCTAGCAAAACCTTAAAAGTGGAAAAACTCGATAATGTCAATAATTCATTATTACATGTAAATAACTTCAAAGACCATCAAATAAAGTGTGCTAATTAGACACATTAGAGTTTATTGGGCAATATTAAGGGTTAAATGAGCCTAAAATAGTGAAAATAATATTTAATTCTAAAAACTCAATTAAATAGTTAATTAATGAGTTATTAAGTCCAATTTAGTCATAACATGGGCCAAAATTAACCACAACTAAACCTAGATCATCATAGATGAGAGTCTTTTAAGCTAAAACCCTAAAGGAATTCAGAGTTGGAGGCTTAAATAAAGACAAGAAACAAAGGAAACTCATAGTATGGTAGTTTGAGTTTGTTTAGGACTACTAATGACCTACCTCTTTAAATTAATACACCTTTAAACCCTCCCATGGGCAACCTAGCTCCTTGATGAGAAGATTTGGGTTGTGTGGAGAGGCTACTGGAAGGAGGAGGACGTGAAGATTTGTGGATTCTTCTTTGTTCTTCCCCAAAAACTGAGCAACAAACCCTAACAAGGAAAAACCAAGCAAGCATAGACATTTTCTTGGGTGGTTCAATCTAATTCAAACACCTTATTGGTATTTCTTGATGTCAGAAATCTTGTGAACCTATTTACCCAAATTCTTCATACCTTTTGATCGTATTTCATGCTGCAAGTTCAATGTTCTTGTTCAACCTAACCCTTCATGAATTACATCGATCTCTTTATTGCCATGATTTCTTGTCGATTAAATGTTACTACTTAATCTTCTTGAAGTCCTAAACATGATGACACCTTTTCCCCTAATTTTCAATGATTCAAAATTTTGAATCTAAGGTCACTGTGTTGTTTAAGTTTAATTTCTAGAAGAGTTCATGTGTAGCATGTCAATCTTCTGTTTAAAATCTAATTAAAGATTTCTATACGTTCTCCTATGAGTCTATTTTTTTTCAATGTAAGTTTCCCTCTTTTTTCATCAAGTATCTATGGAGAATTTCGAAGTTTAAGCTTATTGTGTCATGACCTCTTGAAGAGTAACTTGCAATCCAAGAAGGTCTCAGATTTGTGTTGGGGACAGACACAGTCCCCCAGATGGCGACAACTCTACATGTCACCTTCTTGTGGAAACCATGACATGGTCTATGTCGCCTTTTGAAGGCGACAGACCCTGTACCGCCTTCTTCCCGCATGTCCGGAAAGCCCTATTGCCCTTTGCCTTGACCTGCATCTCATTCTTCATATTCCCCTATTGCGTTCTCTATAAGGTATGTCGTTTTCATAGAGACAAGGCAGAAATCTCGAGTTTTCTCAAAAAAACATGTCATGAATAGTGTGTTAATAGTAAATACACCCTAATAATACTCAATAATACATTGTAATTAAGTGTTAAGAGACTTAAATAAGGTATAGTAGTCTCCCTTTAAGGCTAACTTGATACCCTCACATGTTCATATAAAATATTACTTTCTCGCCTGATATTTTATGTCACTATTTTGAGACCATCCACTACAAGAAAAAACACTTGTAGAGACTGATTATTTTGGTCCCTATTCGGTTCGGTCCCTATTCGGTCTCTATTTTGGGACCGAATAGGGACCAAAATAATCGGTCTCAATATTTTGAGACCGAAATTTTCAGTCCCTATTCGGTCCCAAAATAGGACCGAATAGAGACTGAAATTTTCGGTCTCTATTCAGTTCCTATTTTGGGACCGAATAGGGACCGAAAATTTCGGTCCCAAAATATTGAGACTGATTATATTCGGTCCCTATTTTGGGACCGAATAGAGACCGAATATAATCGGTCTCTATGTTTTGGGACTGATTGCATACGGTCTCTATTCAGTCCATATTTTGGGACCGAATAGGGACCGAAAATTTCGGTCCCAAAATATTGAGACCGATTATATTTGGTGCCTATTCGGTCCGTATTTTGTGGACATTTATTATTCTTGTGGACAATTTTATTATTGTAATGTTGTGGACAATTTTATTATTGTAATGTTGTGGATATTTTTATTATTGTTGTGTTGTAGACATTTTTATTGTGGACAATTATTATTGTTGTGGATATTATTTATTTTACGCAGGTTATTTTCCTAAAAATGTATATATTATAAAAATATTTAAAAAATAGAGACCGATTAGTGACCGATTATGATCAGTCACTATTCGGTCCCTAAATAGTGACTAACTATGCAGTCACTATTCGGTCCCTATTTTTGGGATCAAATAGGGACTGAATCATCAGTCCCTATTTAGGGACTGAAATATTTTTATTGTGGACAATTATTATTGTTGTGGAAATTATTTATTTTACGCAGGTTATTTTCCTAAAAATGTATATATTATAAAAAAATATTTAAAAAATAGAGACCGATTAGTGACCGATTATGATCAGTCACTATTCAGTCCCTAAGACCGAACTGATTCGGTCCCTATTCGGTCCAAAAGTAGGGACCGAATAGGGTTGGGACTGAATTGGGACCAAATATTTCAGTCCCTAAATAGGGACCGAACTGATTCGGTCCCTATTTAGTGACCGAATAGGGACCGAATTCAGTCGGTCACATATTTGTGACCAGAAATTCTTCACCGACAAATTCGGTCACTATTCGGTCTCTGAGCTGTTTAGTGACCGAATAAAGACTGAATAGAGACCGAATATTTTGGTCTCTATTTCCGAATTTTCTTGTAGATATCACCTCGTATGACATGTCCTCGACCATGATATAGATACGAACACCCCTCCGTGACTAATGTACTCTCCACTAGATATTCTTCCTATTGGATTAGGATATTGTCTTCTTGTGAGACCGTAAGTCTTTGCTAGCTTTAGATTTCCACAAGGTCATCGAACCAGTTGTACCATAAAAACCCAGAAAAACCCTTTTGATTATGCCAAAGAACTATACAAAACGTATCAACTAGCTGTGTGCCGATTGTTCTAGCTATTCTCATCTTGTCTTACATGTACTATTGATACACACATGTGCTAAGTAGACGTCATTTCTTGTAGTTTGAAAAGTCGGAACCTAGATTGGTTTTTGGATTATGAAATCTCATCTTAATCCTTAACTCTTGCAGCCATTAAATGATTGTATACGATAAAATCTTGTGGATCTTCGGTTCTATTGAATCAACAATGATAGACAATAATGGGGACCGATTAGGTTCTGGGAGGAGCACCCGAAAGTCATATACCCGTAGGGGTTGTATGACCATGGTATTGGCATTGCACCAAATTGTGTTAAACTGGTTTATGACAATCAAATCATGTATTACTATGTCATGCTCGTTGCATCGTGATCATGTTATGGCCAAATCACGTACTCATTATTCGTGACCTACTTTTGCTTGCTTGCTCATTCTAGACTCGTGAATATCATGCCTTGATACTTGTAAAGTGATCTTGCTCATTACCTATTATTGTTGCTTGAATACTTGCTATCATGATCGTGCCTTTAGTTACTCTGCCTATTTAAAATGTTAATTCATGTAAAGCCTACCTGATTTAAAAGATTAAAGTTCTATTAAGCGTTCGCTCATGTAGTTGCTATATCTATTTCAGGTGAGGATGACTATGACGAGATGTTTGGGAATGGGAAAGAGTGATGAGCATTGGAGCTACCCTTAAAGTTCTTACATTTGAGAGATAGTTAGTCATGCGTCTTAATGTAATTTTCCTTTATTGGTGAGAAAGAGTGTTCTAGGTTATTAAGAATATGATTTGATTTGACATTAATAGTTGTATCATCTGATTATTATGAAATAAATAAAGAGATTTTAATTATTGAATTCTGGACCTACTTGTGTTAGTGATTCATCTATGGCTCTTAAATGCTTGTTAATTGCACCTTCCGATTTTTTCAGTTGCTAAAATTGGGGGTGTGATGGAAAGGGGCCATCGAGAACATTAAACATAGAGACCCTAATCCTTCCAGAAAGCATACTCTCCAAGCTATCCTCCTTTTTAGCTCAAGAGTTGGGGGGGGGGGGGGGAGTAAAGAGGGCGAATCTCGGTCCTTTAGCCCAAACCATAAGTCTCAATTGTTGAACCTGGCCCAAATATGACATGTCAATTACTAAATTGTGGCCCACCCAGAGTGAGTCCAAATGATAAGCATGGCCAAAGAAGCACTATCAAGCTCCATATTGCCACCCTACGAGGAGGCTCCCTTATAACTCAATTAAAAGCCTTTGGGGACAGCCTGAGGTATATGTACAACTCTCAAAGCATTCATCTTTGGAATGTGCTAGGGTAGGAGAATTAGCTCAACTCATGGTGAATCCACTATACTAACGAAGCCTTAACCCAAGAGCCTAATTTTCCTCGGGCACTCACTTAACTTTAGGGTTCCCAACCTAAGACTCTTAGCTTGGAGGTTGGACCCAGTAGGCCCGTAGCTCCACCATAGGAGACCAAAGTAACATCGAGTCCTACCTGACAATACAAATAGCAGGTCCCATCAACACTTACAATATAGGGAGATGAGGCCCCCATAACTTGCGTCAGATCCTCGTCCCCAAGGCAACTATCCTGCCAGGGGGTATCTGTCTACATCTCGTCTATATATCGCCGCCACGTTCCTATTAGGCGATGTGAGAAGTTAACGTCTATATAATTCTTAGGGGTCCCTTTGAAAAAGATAAGAGGAAATAGTAGTAAACTCGTAGCACTCAAACTTGTAGAGAAGATCTTATGTCATCTCCTCCCTTCCTTTGTTGCTCTCTATTTGCCATTACTGACTTAAGCATCAAATAATTTCCTCTGTGATTATTTATTTTTCTTTACAGATTCATCTTTGGCGAGCTTGAGTGCCTCCAATCTTCCCGAGCCCAAAGTCATCTAACGATCTGCAGCAAGACTCGAGATCAACTCTCTTCACTTATTATTTTAATGAGAATTCATTATCTCAAAAATGTTATCATCCAAATAAAATTCAGTTAATAAAGATGCATAAAATAATTAGGCATTTATTATACTGCAAGATTTGCAATAAATATTACTTCTATCTCATTGTACAAAAGAGTGGTGGTTTAGCATTTATGTATACCTTAGGTTCAAATCCCCCCCCCCCCCCCCCCCCCCCCCCCCCCACACACACACCATTTACCTACCAAAGAATGTTACTTACGGTTAGTGTTCTTGAGGCACATACATGTTAGTCCATGGTGGTTCATTAACTAAGAATTATCACATCAAATCTCATTTAAAATGATGAGTGGACCGTATAAAAAATGTAAAAAAAAAAACTGAAAATCAAGTATCATAAACAATAATGCATTAATTATTTTTCCCCATTTAAGATGTGTGATCTTAACCTTTTGTTTTTTTTGCTTACCAAAAAAAAAAAAAAGATCTGAACTTTTTTTTGGGTTAAGTTGTTTGATCGTCAATCAAATCCACATGAAAATGGAAAACCCAAAATACTAGAAACATTTGCGATTGCTGCATCATGTCGACAATATCCATTTCACTGCCGAAGTTGGATGATTACAGCTGATTAGAACTCGCGAAACATTCTTGGCCAGCTCCAGTTATTTCTAAAATACAGTAATATCATAAGATAAAGATTCACGTTGGCAGAAGGGCTGGCGCCAGATCATTCAATCCCTTCGCGAACCCACGAACAGCCGGCCGCTAACCACGGATGCACACGAAATGCTCCACCGACGCCCGCTACCGGGCCGGGCCGATCGAGCAAGACGGATGCATTCATGTTACAACGCCTGTGGATCGACGTGCTCAGAGGACAAAGAACCCGGCGGCGGCCAGGGCAGCGGCGGCGGATGCAGCTTTGACCATGGACGCTTCGCTCTTGGAAGCACCTGCGGGGCCTGCGACCGGGGAGCCGATCAACGACATGTTGTCGCCCGACGGGTCCAGGGTGCCGACCTCATCGCTGCCACCGGGTGCGAGTGCGGCATCTGCGGGCGCGGCGGCGGCGGCGGCGTCGTCCGCCGCTGCTGCTGCCGGGGCCGGAGATGTCGTGGCGGGAGCCGCGGCGGCAGCAGCCGACCCAGCGGCGGCAGCAGCAGCCGACCCAGCGACGGCGAGGAAGACCAAGAACAGGACAACCAACCGCTGCGCCATGAGAGCAGGTAGTGCGGAGTTTTCGCGCGGCAATCCCGAGATGTAGATATGAGGAGAAGGTCGAAGAATACGAGAAGGGCGGTGGTGAGATGTACGTGCACCTGCATGCATGGGGGGGTTTATATACAGCGGGGAGGGGCGGAGGTGGCCCGGCCAGCGCCGATGATGGCCGGCCGCTTAACCCGGGGAGGGAGGGGCTGAAACCGCGGGAGATCAACGGAGGGTTTGGGTTGAGCTGTACGTTAATTTGGGTATATATGTTTCACCCTTTCTAATTGGTGGTTCTGCCAAAAATGGGGTGTGCCCTAAATTTGCATGCATGGACGTGGGCTGTTCCATGTGTCCGGCTACGTATGCATGCAAGGGGGAAGGATGTATACCTTTTGGGGTTTCGTGGACGCTAGACGGGAGTATTTGATATGTAAGGCCCATGGATCGGTCCGAACAGTTTTCTTGGGCACAGTGTAGGTCGGCCCATTTGGAACACAAGAGAAAAAGGGGGTTCCAAGAGGGAGTTTAATCCCCATATTGGAATTTACATTTGTTTTTCACCTCAGGGTCACCTTCAAAGAACATTAGCGGCCATAGGTAAAGGCTAAGCAGGACATGGGTCAACTAGGCATAGCCATAGACGGATCCAAAAAAATTTTCAGTGGGGTCACTCTCTTTAGAAAAAATTTCAACCAATTAATGTAATGAAAAATTTTAGATTCATCATAGGATTTTAAAATTCCAGTGGGTCACATGACCCCACTGGTTCTTCTCTGGATCCGTCCATGGGCATAGCCCAGCCAGTCATTCTCTCTCCCCTCAATCTCCCTTCTTGATTTGAGTTCCCTCAACGGTTGATTTGACGATCGAAGGGTCAGCCCCAATACTTCCTTCTCGGAATTGATTAATGTTTTGCTGGTAGAGACAACATTGAGGATCAACAAGGGACTTGTTCCCCTTCTTATCTAAGTCACACAGAGTTAGACTCAAGCCTGCGTCCATGGTTGTCCCTCTGCGAATACAATAGAGATCAGATTGACCATATTTGTAACGTCCCGACGCGAATATCGGAACGGAATATAGTTATTAATAGTACAGAGCGAGAAATAAATAACAAATCATTGCACATGTGGGATAATGCCAATAACTCTAACTTCATTAATAATTCATGAATCTTCATTACATCGACTAATCAGAGCCAAACTAGGGCCCATAGTACTTATTCAAATCTAAACTATTATATAGTGACTAACTGACTGACTTATAACTATCAGACTAACTACTAAGCAATTGGTTGCTGAACTAGTCACTCCTGAACATCATCCTCATGCCCATCCTCGTGAGTGTGGTAATCGCTATCCAACTCACCTGAACACATGAAATAACAACGCAGGATGAGCGAATAACGCTCAGTAGGACTTAATATCTCATGAGAACAAGTATGGTTTAATGATTAATGTCTTAAAAGCAGGTTAACTAGAAAGCATAGTCATGTCGAGCATTGTAACGATAGCAAGAGAACGATATCACTAGTACATGAAAATAGTATAAACGAATGTAACGAAAGATTGACCATGTAACGATATAGCACGTATGTTGCACAACGGTGCACTAGTAACGATAGCACTTGTATAGATAGCACTAGTATAATAGCACTTAGTGCATGCCGTACACACCCTTGATCATTTTAACTCCCATGGGCACTGACACTTTTTCGGGCGCTCTCCCCAGGACCTGATCGGATCCTATTGCGCTGGCATAAGTCATTTTCTTATCTTTAGACAATCACATAAATGGCCAAGAGAGTACCAAGAATAGATGAGAGTAATAGATGAATAGATGAGAGTGTAGAGTGAAAGTGAGAAGATAAGAGTACAATGATAGTAGATGAGACGGTGGTACAATCGTAAAACAACGTTAAGTATCGATAGTAACAGTTACACAACACTCTCGTGTCGTGTGCCGGCAGTCTGGTAGAAGTCACATCGCCCATCAGCCGTGCTATGAACACAACTAGACGGTCCGGCGTGATCACAAGGTAAGAAGGAAACATACTAAGGCCGTTGGATCGTACTGATCCCTAAGGGTATAACGGGTTTTGGGGTACAACCAGCTCGTCGCAAAGGACGTGCGCCAAAGTCAAGGAGACTTACGGAGGCCTTGACAAGGAGTCCCTGACCCAGTCAGGAGTATTCCCGATGGAGAGGTAGTCCATGCCAAGAGAAAATGTGTAAGAAAACAAGTGTCTGTCGTGCCTCGAGTGCTCGAAGGCCGAGGGAAGCGATCACGGTATTCAAATCACGCGATTAAAACGAAGACAATGTCAATATTAAATTAGGGGAAGATAGTAATTAATTTCACTTAATTACCGAATACATTATTGAGTAATTTACTAAGTTTTAATGGCAACATGAATGTTAAGTGTGTGTGCAAGTGAAGAAATCGAGAGAGTATAATTGATGGTGCACATAGCTTTTAAATTAATTGATTTCATGTAAATATTACTCATTACTAATTAACAAGTCATTACTGGTCATGACAGTACTTAATTTGGGTGAAACAAGATTTCAATGACATGATTAGTAGGGTTATATGATCAATTGCATGTTTTGGCCGCTCTGCTGAAGTCGCGACAGGGGTACCTGTCGCGATTCAGATCGCGACGCACGGTCCGGTCGCGTTCTGCTAAACCGGCCGCCAGGGTTGAACCGGGGAAAGTCGTGACATGTCGACCCGTCGCGTTTAGAACGTGACAGACTCCCATGTCGCGACCCCTCTGAGATCGCGATAGGTCAGGCTGTCGCGACTTCAGAAGGTGGCCCGAGCCTAGAAAAGGAAATTAGCCCCTTTCCAGGTGGGTTCCCTCCCTCCATAGCATGATACCAGTCTCTTCATAAATTCGTATAAAATCATATAGACATCCATAATTCACGAAACTACTTTTAAACAAAACTAGACATATAGATCTACCACTGATCATGAGTAATTAGAGAATAGCCATGTATAGAGCATGCTTTAAATAGGTTACTTTTCGGTGACCTAGTCATGCACAGACATGGATCAACGAATTAATTGGCAATGGATACAAGATGAAAATTAGGGCAAATAGGGGCATTTGAAAGCTAAGAGCATGTAGTATTTATGAGAATAATATCATGGCATGGGATCAAGTACAAACATGGATTGAAAGCAAACTTTAGAATTCGGGTACATGATGTTGACAAAGATTCAAGCATTAAATTCTCCCTCATGGAAGAACGAAAAATAGGGAAATCATGGAGCTTTCAAAGAGAGGTGCATGGGCTACCTAGGGTTAAAGTTTCACGATTTGTGCTTGAGAGATTGCCTACCTTTTGTTGCTGTAATGAAAACCTAAGTTGACGAGGAAGAGAAGATGAAAAACCCTTCTTGTTCCAGCCTTCTCCTCCTTGCTCCTTCGTCTAGATCTCCTCCTCTTCGTCTCCCAGAGCTCCAGCAACGAGTTATGGCTTGGTAGGGACGAATTAGAGGTGTTTTAGCTAGTGTAAGAGTCATATTAGTCTAAAACTCTTCATTCTCCTCCCAACTCCGAATTTTCACATTTATCATCCTATTTTCTTACATTTATCCACCTAATGGGATGGGAAGAGGTCCAATTCCGTGGGCAATGGTTTAGGATAGGCTTAGGACTCTTGTAGAGATAATTATAAGCTAATTTTGTCATCATCTTATCCTTTTTAATTAATTAATTAATTAATTCCGAAATTAGGCAAAAGATCTCCCATCCAAAGATGGGCTCTTGGCATTTTGGCCCATTACATTATGTGTGGTCCATTAGTTGAACCCATTTACTAATTTAGCTTAATGTGTTTTAGTTTAATTCTTTTTAAATTCTATTTATTCTCTCTTTATTCTAATTAAGTCTATTTATTACATTTATTTATTTTTATTTTTATTTTTATTTGGGATTTCAAAAATCAAGGTTGCTACAATATCATTGGCACCATTTATGGGAAATAAGATATTCCCATAGCTCCTCCAAGAAATAAGGGGATCGCTTGGTCGGAGGATTCAAAGAATCTGGAGGCTTAGTTGAGGATTGGAGCGATAAACCAGCACGTCTCGGTCTCGCTAGATCAGTTCTAGGCTTTAGCCTACTAGGTGGTTGACCTGGGGGAGACCATGAAGGGGCTAACTATGCTTACCGACCTTGTTGGGGTTTTGATGCGTCAGTTGATGTCCTCTTTTTGGACCGAAAGAACCTCACTTGAGGTCGCCAAAAATCCCCCATGGGTGACTTCTATTGCCCGTGGACTGCAAGTCAGCTCCCTAGCTCTGGAGTTGTCTCCGCCACCTACCTCAAATCCTCCAAACTAAGAAAATCTTGGTAGCAGCACATCCAAGCCAACTTGAAATGCCAAATATGAAGGTGTACAACAAAACTTTGGACCTATCTGACCATCTGGACAAGTTCAACACCCTCTTATCATTCCAAGGGACATTTGATGAGGTCAAGTACAAAGCCTTACATCGAATTTCACTTAGGCCACAATCACATGACTGATGAATACTAACAAATGCGGTATGAGATCTAGGTCCTCATCTTGTAAGGTGCAATTGACAAGAGTTTCGTAGGATGAAGCTAGTTGGATGAGGAGAGGACTAGGCCCACAATAGGTATATATAGCCGCTACTGTAGAGGGGAGACCCACAGTAGGAGTATCCATCGACCATTTGAGGATGCCAAAACAAGGCACAAAATCTTCATCGCATCCTTCATGAATTTATCTGCAGGACCTCCTCTACTGAAGGAGCTGATCTTCTTCGTGGGTCCCTCGGTCACTACTTGCTTCTCCTTATCTTGCGTCATGGCTCGGGAAGTTCTTCGAATAAGAGGAGTGTCTTCCTCCTCTGATAGTTCTCTCAGATCACAAGGAGGTGACAATTTGGGCTCACTAGGTCAAGGATTGAAAGAAATGTATGTGCGATGATCAACCAAGAGGGGAGGGGTGAATTAGTTATCTCCTATTTAAAAATTCTTTCACACAAAACATATTAGACTTAAGTAAGCAAATCTAACATGTGAGATTCACAATGCGGAATAACAGAACTTAAGACGAAACCAACTATCCTAACGTGCATAGAAAGAAGTGTTGGCCCTTTTGGTACGACATCAAGCTAACCTAGAGGGGGGGGGGGGGGGGTGAATAGGTTTTTCTGAAATCTGAAATAGAAACTTAAACACAGAAAATTATCACTTGAAAGTTTGGTTAGTTGAGTGTGATAGAGGATAGCAGTGCGGAAGCAAATAAACAATCACACAAAGGACACAAGGAATTTATCCTGCTTCGACCCTTCCCACATGGAAGTCCTACGTCCAGTCCCCAAGCAATCTCTTGGGATTTTACTAACCAAGGGTACAGTCCCCTCAAGGACAATACAACACCCAGCACCCCAACTGGTCTTCTTCTCTTTCCCGGGAAAGAAGGCAGCCCACTTCTATTACAAGTCAAGAAGCAAACCTCCTGGTACAAACCCAGTGCGGTTCTGCAAGACTTAAACCCCTAACTAGGTTCTACACTATATACAGTCCTACAACTGGACAGAAGTCTTTCTTATAAAAGAAAGAACAAAGCTGAGAGTTGGAACAAAGGAAAACCAACTAAAAGAACTCTCAGCGAAAAGATTCTCTCCCCCAGATTACAAAGATGCACACAGAGAGAATGAAGAGAGGAGAAGGAGCTTGAAACTTGAGAGCTTCAGATGCTTGAACACATATTCTTGGCTCGAGCTCTTTCTCTCTTTTCCTTTGAGTGTATATGGCGTTTAGGTTCTTCCTGGATGTACACTCTTAAAATCTTCAGAAAAGCTCTCTCGTTTCTTCAGCCTTGCTTCATCTTTTATATGAAAGGCTTTGAATAGATCCGTTGAAGAGATTCGTTGGAACTCTTCTAGTCGTTGCTGATCTTTCTATTCTCTTCTTCTTCAAACTGTCAGCCATTTGGTGATCTTCGAGGTCTGCAAATATAGAAGAAAGTGTTTAGATAAAACAATGTTTCTATCAGAAAACTCATACCTCTATTGTAACGTCGCGCATTTTCCGGATCCCTGTGGATCCAGGTTTAGCGGGTTTGGTGGCCAATGTGAGGCCCATTAGTGTTGTGTGTTTCTTATTAGATCCTTACCGGGCTTGGTTATGGGTCTGTGTTGGTGTTCAGTACGCTGGACATCAACAGTGGGTTGGCGTCCAGGTGGGTGACGTCGGCTTTGTGTTGACGGCCATGGGTTGCCGTTAACATGGTTTTAGCGTCCATCGATGTGGACGTCTAGCGTGATGAACTTGGCGGCTAAAGATGTGGATGCCTAGTTGGGGCAGTTTGGTTAACGGCGCAGAGGTTGACGTTAACATGACGCATCTGTGTTTTAAGGACTGACCCGAGCCTTGTTCTTTCCCCACTTTCTCCCCTCCTCTTCTCCCACCTTCACCCTTGAGCTTCTTCGCGAGTTCTGACGGTCGGCGGGAGCTCGTGGGAAGGCTGTGGTGCGCGTGGTAGCGGCAAATTGGGCGGGGAATGTCGAATTGGAGCGCGGTGTTCGTGGGGCGTTCCTCGGGTTTCGGCGTGATTCAAAGTTCTTCGGGAGTTTAATTGCGTTTCTGAGGTAGGGACTAGACCCGTTGATCTTCTCTGATTAAATTGTTATGCTTTCTTTGCATAATCCGGATGCTAATTGAGTTTTTGGGAAAAATGGGTCTTCATGTTGAAAAATCGGGTGGTTTGATTGATCTAAGCGTTGGATCATGTCTTTCCGGTTTAATTGTGGTTGCTAGATGTAAGGGGAAGTGTTTCCCCTTGTTTTTCTATTGTATTTATGGCTAGATTGCCTGTGCAATCGGTCTAGGGCCATTTTGTGTGTTCTGGCGGGTTCTGCAGTGAAGATATTGGCGTCAACATCGGTTGGCGCAGAGTTCTTCACTGGGAGATTAACGGCTAGATATCTAGCCGTTGATTGTGGGTAAACGGCCAAGTGGTGGTCGCTTACTTGGTGTTGACGGCAAGGGACATTGTCTTCTATATTCTTTGGATGGCAATCGATGTCGCCGCTAACCTGTGTTGTATATGCGTCAGCACTATTTGTTTTACATGGTTTGTGTGCGCATGGCAATGATCGGTGTGAGCCAGTGCACTTGTTACGCTCTTGGAGCATACTGCTCATGTAATGGGCATGATTTACGTGATGATGTATGAGGTATATAGTGGTTTAAGTATGTGTATATTGTCCATGGGTTGGACATGTGGTTTAAGTGAATGACGCGTGATACACCTGGCTGGTGTACTATACACGTGATGTTTATGTGGATTTGATGTCATGCTTATGGTTTGTGAGTGCATGACACATTGTGCGTTATTGTATTAATTATATATTAATTATTGTGGTGTTGTGGCGATGAGGTTCACGTCTGAACCTAGCCCTGACTCTTTAGAATCTTTTATAAATTATCCTAGATGGATAATTAGTAAAGTATAGGTGTAATTATCGTGATCTGTGTTTAATGTGACTCCTATTGTCACAAGGTGTTTAATGATAGGCCAAATATGATTGGCTATTGTGGTTTACATGTGTGATAGTGTGAGTTAGCTTGGAGGTCACTGTGTGACCAATGACAAACTGCGGTGTTATCTTTAATATGGTTAGTGTATGTAGTTGTGCAAGTTAGCTTGTGAGTCACAGGGTGACTAGAACAAGCTATCCTTAATAGTAGTTTGTGTATCATGAACGATAACAGAAAGTGTTTGTGTATATTCCGTGGTTTGTGCTAGCTGAGTTTGGTGGTCCGGCGCCTATTCCGGAATGCCTCTCTAGTCGGGTACCCCAGGTTCTTTGTGAGCCAGGCACGCGTGTTTGTTATGCTCGGGGTTTTGTCCCGGTACAGTGTGGTACCGTCGAGGTCTGCATCGTCTTCCTGGACACCCTCACTCCTGAGTTTAAGTTGTACGTCCGGCTGAGGGAAAGACGGCTGTGGGATAGCGACTTCCCAGAGTTTGTTCTTTTGTCGCTTGTAGCGCGCTCGTAGTTGGGGGTACGGACACCAGTAGACGTCACTGGTCCCCAGCTAGTCCTGTTTTCCAGTGCCTCACTTTAGGGTGCTCCGGCCAGAGACCCTAGAGGTGCCAGGCATGGGCCTGCAGTTGTGTGTCTGCAGGTGTGGTGTTGGTTGGTCTCCACAGTTGTTTGACTTCTTTCTTGTGGAGCGGCAGTTGGACCTTTCGTCCGTGACTGCGAGGCTGAGAGGTTGTTCTTGTGTTGTGTTGTCCGGGTTGGATACTGGCCTGATCAGCCAGTAGTCTGTTCCCGTGTTGTGGCGTCGTTCCTTTCTGACTCGTGCTTTGCTACTGGTTGTGGTTTGTGAGTTTGTGACTCGTAGTCGAGGTTTGACCCGTTTGGGGTGTGCCCTAGTGTGGGCACTGTTGTAATTGTGGTTTGTGAGCGGAGACTCACAGTTTATGGTTTACTTTGTGTGGAGTGCCCGTCGTTGGCACATATGTTGAGGTTTTACTGTGGTTGAGTGCCTTGTGTGGCACTAGTGTGTTTATGCTGTGTAGTGGTACCTCGTGGTGGTAGATACCTATACCCTTTGAGAGTACCGGTTTCTCGTGGTATATTGTGTATTAGTCTTTTCAGGTGTTGAGGTGGAGGTCGTGTACGTGACCTCCCACTTGTTGTGTTTTACCCTTCTTGGGTATGGTTCCGATTATGGTGTTATTGTGTGATAGACTAGCTAACTGTAGCCAGTCCTACCACTTTATGTGTGGCTTTCGACGTGGTGTGGTTGGAGTAAAAGGGGCTAGCTTTTGGTTAGCAATCCTGTTACTCAAGTGTTTGAGGTTCGCCTATGAAGCTTGTAGCCTGAGCAGTGCTTTGCCTGTGTGGCATTTAGCTTAGGCAACCAGTTGTTGTGGCAGTGTGCCGGTGAGACCGTGGTTTAGGCACTTCAGTTGTTGGGACGGACTAGTAATGTTATATTAGTCATGTAATCTCACATTCCTTCCGAGGACTTGTTGTTTATTGTTATATTTAAGTTCATCTATTATCTACTGCGAATGTTGTGAGCATGAAATGGTTTGGCTATATGTGTGACCAGTGAGACCTATTGAGGTTGAGGTCTCTTCCGTTAGTTGTTGTGGTCCTTGTGTAGCCCTACTGAGCCAGTGACTTGTTGAGGCTCACTCCCCTACAGTTCTTTTCAGGACTTGCCGTGTGTTTGGCTTGCAGCAGCGTTGTGTCAGACTTGTACCACCAGTAGTAGTGTAGTAGTAATGTTGTGTGAGCTTGTGCTCCCTCGGAGTATGCCCCAGGTAGTTGTACTTTTTAATTAGACATGTATTAATGTAATGGGACAGTTGTAAATTGTTATATGCAGATATGAGCACATGTACTTTCTTATGTCTTATACTGTTGTGGTTTGTCTTTTATATTCTTACTGGACACTTGTGTGAGCTATCCCTTGCGAGACTTCGGTGGTCCGTTCGTGGGAGGCGGATCTGGATATGGAGCCTTAATGGGTATAAATACCCCGGTCCATCACATCTATGTTTCCTGCTGTCACCTAGAAGTGGTAGGTAAGCCCTTTTTGACTGACAAGAGAGAAGAGATCCTTTGAGATAAAAAGATCTTCTGTCAGAAAGATAGAAGATTACGTAACATAAATATATTTGACTTTTCATTAGGTGCCAAAACATTTTGAAATATAAAGAAAATCGATGTTTAAGTGAAATCCATGTTAAAATCTATGTTCTTTCTAGCAAATCGATGTTTGAATGATCAAATCCATGTTTCACTTATGAAATCCATATTCTTTCAAGCAAATCGATGTTTGAGTGATCAAATCCATGTTTCACTTATGAAATCCATGTTCTTTTAAGAAAATCGATGTTTGAGTGATCAATCCATGTTTCACTTATGAAATCCATGTTTCACTTATGAAATCTATGTTCTTTCAAGCAAATCGATGTTTGAGTGATCAAATCCATGTTTCACTTATGAAATCCATGTTCTTTCAAGCAAATCCATGTTGAGTGATCAAATCCATATTTGAAGCGAATCGATGTTTCACTTATGAAATCGATGTGAGACCAAATCGATGTTTCACTTATGAAATTGATGTTTTCAATAGAATCCATGTTTTCAATAGAATCGATGTGGCACTTTGTGAACTGAAATCGATGTATATTGAATAGACATCGATTTTACTTTTCAGTGCAAATCACACGACAATAATGCCATAAATTTATATTTATTTAGAAAAACATGATGTTTAATTTATTATTAGAAAAACATGGTATTAAATATATTTAGTATTTAATTATTCACATAAATTTTTATTTATTCAGAAAAACATATTATTGAATATATTTAATAATATTTAAGTAATCATAAGTTTTGTTATCACCAAAATATAATGGTAAAATATAAGAGTGGTTCAACAAGAAGTTAGAAGAGAGAAGGAAACAAACCACACATATGCATACAGGATTTAGAGTGGTTCGACCAACATACCACATGTGCGCCTACATCCACTACCCCACACCTTTGTAAGGATTTTCCACTAACTTGTTTCCCTGAGTACAAGTTACAAACCCACACCACACACACACACACTATTGTTTCCGAGGACAACACCAACCCCATCTCATGTCTGGGAACGAGACAACCCACAACGTGTAGTGCACGGCCCGCACCACACACAAACACACACAATATGTTCCGGTTCAGTTACGAACAAAAGAAAACTTTGACAAGAGAAACAACAATTAAATGCAGAAGTAAGAATTCCCCTTGTCACAGAAAGTCTGCCTCTTTATTCGTCTTTTCCCGAAGATGTTATAGTGCAAAACTAGCCAATGTAGAAAGCTTCAGAACAAAGACTTACAGGATGCAACACCAAGTCCAACGCCTATCAGATGAACAACAACTCCTTGGAACGTCTGGAAGGCTTTTGGACGATGAAGACTCATTCTTCAAGCTTCTACAGATGCAGAGCTTCTCTTGGCTCTTTTTGGGCAGCACAATCCTCTCCTAAAATCTAGGGCATGATACAAGCTCTTAGAGGTGGTTGTGTATATATCCTCCCAAACACTAAGACATATCTGTACTTATAGTGCAACAACTAAAGAGTATACATTTAGCAAGAGTTCTGATGGAGGAAAGAGTCCTGCCAAAATATGAAAACCTCGTCGCCGGAATAGGTCGTCCGATTTCCCATTATAGGTCGTCTGATTCTGCAGTATCCCCAGTCCCAAGTTACTATGAAAATCGATTGTCCAAAATTTAGAAGTCCGTTGTTCGATTTGCACTATCCCAGAAACAACATTATTGGGAAGGTCTGGCGTTCGAAACTCCTCAATCGGTCGATCGTTCTTTAGTTTGGTCACCAATCGGAAGCTTATTCTTCTCCAATCAGAATCTGTATCTTCATTCGGAACCTTGATCAATCAGAAGCTTTGTACATCAATCGATTGGCTCCTTCTTCATCAATCGATTCCTTCCTTGAGTTATCGATCCTTTGTCCATCAATCAATGTTTTTATTCACTAATCGAATCTTTGTTCAGTTCGATTGACCGATAATCAGGTTTCGGTTGATCGACTGTCAGTTTGCAGTTAGTCTTCAACTCTGTCCAGTCCAAGCCTTGACCTTTGTAAATGTGTACTTACCAATGCGACTTTGGCTTATTTTGCTGCACATTTAACACACAAATTAGATCTTCAAATTAAATATAAATAAATCAAATACTTGGGTCATTAACATGAACATAACTATGTACTTTGTGAAAATATCAACATGAATTAGAATTAATATTTTTGTGATCATCAAAATCAAAAGAGTACAACAGAACGAACCTCATGGGAAAATCTACACAAAGAGGGAAAGTCAAATAGTCACTTCAAACTTAAATGAAGCTGGCCCGAGATAAGCTCGAAAGTCGGGGAAATGCTATGTTCCCTATTGTTTACCTCAAGACCTCCGAGGTGCATTCCCATACTTTAGAAAATTCTCAGGAGTGGCTACCTCATTCACAAATGAAGGATAGGATATGAGGAGAGAGAGATTATCTTCAAACCCATCCATAGGTGGACAAGGATCGGGATTGCAAATAGTAGGGAGGTTTGGGGACATTGAGCCCACTCAAGAGCATCGAAACATTGGGAGACCCAGAAATACTGAGACTTCCACCTTTTATAGGAAGAAGCCTTGGGAGAAAGACTCAAAAAGATTTTACCGTGGCGGGCTTTAAGGAAGAAAAAGCCATTACTAGCCTGAAGATGTCTCTTCAGGTCAAAGAAGAAACCAAACAGTTGAACCCGCAGCTCGATTCCTAACTTCTTATAGTGCACTACTGTAACATCCCAATTTTGTGAGGTACAATCATGTTTTAAGCTTTTGGGGGAATAAAGTTAAATAGGTTGAGCCATTTAATTAACTTTAAGATTTTCCTTCATAGATGATTGATTGATTTCTAAGTATTATAGATGATTTATTAGATTTTTAGTTACACCATTTTGGAGTAGAGTTAAATATGTTCCATAATTCATAAACCAATAGTCGATTCTCTTTAAATATATCAGGGAGTCGATTTGCTTATAAGGTCTTTAAGTGTCTCAAGGAGTTGATTTTCCTATGAATAAAATCTCTTTAAGTGTTGTGGAAATAGATTATGGAGAATTCATCGGAAATTATTTTATCTTATTGGTTTTTTTTTATCATGTTTTCATGAGTGCGTGCATATCCGTATTGCAAATTCAAGTCTCACCAAATACTAATCAAGACATGAGGGTGAGAGATGAATCGACAATCGCAGAGCGCGGACATGCCAGCCACATAAGTGACAAAGTGTTTTGCCTCCAAGAGTCGGAGAACTTTAAGACTTTGCGCACCGTTTGACTTCGCCAAACGAAAGTGAATATCGGGCTTGGACCAATATCCCGCCGCTGCCTAAGCGCGACGACGTTAATTACATCTCTTTGAGAGAGAAAATCATTGATTAATTTCCATAGTAAAGAGCCTTATGACCCAAAACGAAAACATCTGATAAAAATGCAAAAGGGCATCTTGAAGTTAAGTCAAGTGGTAATAAAAAAAAGATATCTATTTGATATCATTTAACTTATTGTGATCATTATCACCTTATGCATCATTATTTGATCTCTTTATTCATTTGGTCATTTGTTTCTTTTTTTTTATTTATAGAGTAGTTCTAGTGTGCTCTCTTTGTTCCATTTGAAATATGATAGTCATAATTCTGCTCGTGAGTCAACACTGTTTGGTCACTGTGTGCTCAGTCGGCAGCACAGACATAGCTCATTCGGTGAGACATACACAGTTCATTCAACGAAACATAGACAATCCATTCAGTAGGTCATACACAATTCATTCGGAAAGACATGCACAATTCATTCGGCAAGACATGCATAGTCCATTCGACAGGTCATGCACAATTCATTCGATAAGACATGACTGAATCGATAGACATAATTGAATCGGTACGACATGATCGAATTGGTAGGATATGACCGAGTCGGCAGAATCTGATTGAATCGGCAAGACATCACCGAGTCTGCAGTCATGACTGACTCGGTAAGACATGACGATTACTATATCTACTGATAATTATAACACTTAAGATTATAGACACTTTATGTAAGTGATATCAACACTTACTATAAGTGATGTAAAAAATATACTGTAAATGAAAAAATATGTTAGGTGGTGTTTTTTTTTTATTGTAATAGAAAAAGATTATTGTAACAACAAATAACGTTTACTTTGACGAGACTTAACATATATTGTAAAATACGCTCAATGTTTATTGTAGCGAAAAAAATTATTGTAATAGAAAATAACATTTACTATAACAAGATATGACAATTACTATATCAAGACATAACGTTTATTATAAGTGATGTAAAAAATATTCTGTAAGTGATAAAATATGTTAAGTTAAGATTAAAATTTTAAAAACTCAAGTCAAAAGGACGAAGTCATCTATCGAGACTCATAAATGTTAAAAAAATTAAAGTAAGAACTAAAAATTAAACCATATGAAAAATTAAGACTGAGGGGCTTCTAATATTTTGATAGGAGCTAAAAAGTAAATCACACTCTCTCAATAAGAATCTCTAATTAATTTTCTCTTTTAATTTTCAACAATTTAACCTTTTACTGGGAATAGATTTTGCAGCTCAATAGAGCAATAATAAGACGATTCACCGACAATAATTAATGAGGTGACTGACATCATGAACGGGCGGTGACAACAATAAAACGACCGGCAATAAAATATGATTTTTTTAGCAGGGTAAACAGATATCATTTTTAAGTAATTTAAATGATCAAAATATTTTTTTTATTTTTTGTTTAATAAAAATTTGTTTTAATTATTTTAACTCGGTTATGCGGTCTCACTAGTTTGAACAGAGAAAAACAAAAAATAATTTGACGAACATAATAATAAAAATTAGAAACATTTATACTTTAATCTATGGACTCTTATAGAACGAGAAAGTAACAAGTAATTATACTCGTTCCGTTTTTAACTTCTGGTCCAAACCATGATAAATGCAAAAAATTGAGAAGGAAAAATTTAATTCTTGGTCAAAGGTTATCAAAAACTGTCCACTCCGCTAGGTGACGCTGTTAAAGACCTCCAATTGCCCCCTTCATTCGTTGGGTTATCATTACAAAAGACCAACACCGGATTTCAAACTCAGAAAAATTATGTTAAGAATGGCTATTTAAATTAATTGTTAAGATTCCACACTCTACGGAACTGTTTGATATTAAAATGGAAACGAGGATAAATTGAGAATAGTTTTAAAATTTTAAAGATATTTTTAAAATTTTAAAAATATTTTCACTCTATTTTCAATCCATCTCGATATTAAATATGACATACAAGTTGTTATTTCGAGTCATTAGAAGTTTGTCGAAAAAGATTTAATGTATTGACCTTAATGCAGTAATTTCAATTTTAATAATTCTATTAATCTATCTCATGCGATTTATAATTTATTGTACCGCATTGTTCCACCTTCTTTTTTTTATTTTGATGTCTGAATTTCTATTTTACCTTCCAAATTTTTGTTTTTTTACTGCAATGAGCCTAATTAAGTATTATTAGATGTCAAAATATAAATTTAGACATTTAAATAAAAAAAATTAAACTCTAAAATAAAAAGTTAAATTCTAAAATAAAAATAAATAACGCAGAACAGACGAGCGGTGGATCGATATATTTCTTAAACTATATTTTAAATTGACATCACTGCAAGAAGTACAATAATTTTTCTTAAATTTGATACCAGCACCCTCCATTTCTAATTTTTAACAATTAATCTTTAAAAAATATTTATTACATAAGCGGACGTGAGACGTCGTGGCTGCCTTCTTGTAAGAAGCATTCCTCTTAACCTTCAGCTGGGAATAGAGTTGGTAGCTAGCTCGCACTCCACCACCCGCTGGAGCAGTTTCCTGCAAATCCCAACATAAAGCAAAGAACAAGCAGATAGCATCATCAGATCGTACGGAAAAAAGAGAAGGAAAAAAAAAGAATAAAGAAACATTAAAGGCAAGAGCCGCGCAGCTTTCTGCTGCCGTGGAACGGCAGGAACAGTGAGGAGAGTGGGGGACCCCGAGGGCACATTCGTTCCCCATCTCGTCGGCCAATCCAAATCTATGTCCATATCCACACAGTTGGAGGAAGACCCAGGAGAAGGGCCGCCATGGCTGCCAAACCCACCTCCGCTGCAATCCTAGACTTGTAAGCCATCACCCTCGGTTCCTTGTCGCCTCCATCTTCTCCGCCAATTCTGGCCGCAGCCGGCAGCCCACCAGGCTACCGGCCAACCTCCACCTCCTCGTCTTCCTCCTCCTCTATCTCTATCTCTATCTCCCCTGGCGACCCATCTACCGGCGCTCTGCTTTCGTGCGTCACGACAGGATCCCCATCTGACCCATGTCGCCGTCTCTCCAAATTCCCATTTTTTTATGATCTGCGTCGTATGAACATGTAACGCCAGTCCACGTTTCTTTGTTTGTTTCTTCTGCACCGGTCCAAGCTCTGCTCTTTCCTCGTTGACGCCGCACCGCACGCTCCGCTTCGGCAGCTTGAAGACAGTCCACTGTGCTCTCCCTTGCCCTCCCTCTTCCGCCCTTTCAATTCTCCTTTGCTTCGTCCGGGATCTGCATTCCTGAGGTGGAAGGGGCAGAACGTGCTCGGCAGCTCGATGGAGGACAAGCGCCTGGACTTGAACGCCCCCCTTCTCTCCGTCCGGCGCCACTTCTCGGGGCCTCTCGCCCCTCCGCCTTCTTCTTTGTCTTCCTCGTCCTTCACCAATGGCTCGGCAGCTGTCGCCGATTCTGGAGCAGAGGGCGGCGGCGGGGACGCCGCGGGGAAGGGGGCCAGGAGATCCTCTCTCCCTCTTTACAAGTCCGATTTGAAGTCCGGTCCCGTGCGTAATGCCGGGGCTATCCCTTTCGTATGGGAGCAGTTTCCTGGGCTGCCCAAGATTGGCTCCGGTGACGGCGACGGTGATGCCCCTAACAACCCCGTCGGAGAACCTCTGGTTGCATCCAAGTTGCCATCCTGCAGAATCCCCAGGCGCCTTTCTGACGAACAGGAAGGACCCATCAGAAGGGATGCCTCTGATGGATCCAACTACGGTGTCCTGCAGCGCCGATACAATCCCATGTCTTCTGCATCTACTTCCACTGCGCCTACCAGTAGTGCTGGTACGACTACCGCTACCGCTACCGCTGTGAATGGGTCCTTTTTTACATCGTCTGGAAGCTCCAGAGATGTATCCAAGGTAAATTCGAGACATTCAATAGAAAACCCGCCGACATTGGAAGAACAGCCCTGCAGCTGCGACGGAGGAGACGAAGAGGAGGATGCCTATTCCGATGCCTTGGACACCCTCTCGCGCGTCGACACCTTCTCCATGAACTGCAGCATAAGTGGGCTCAGCGCCGGAGTCGACTCGCGGGAGCCTTCCGGGACGTTCTCCACGGACCCCGGTCTCAGGGACTTCATGATGGGCCGCTTTCTCCCCGCCGCCCAGGCGATGGCGGCGAGCCCGCCACCGTACGCCCCGAGGAAGCCGTCAGTTCCCAGCCGCGAGCCAGCGAGGCGTGTAATTGGGAAGGTTGGGGATGGCCGGCGGCAGAGTGTTCCCTTGCCCTACCAGCACAGGCCCAGTCATGTGCTCAACTACGCGTCAGTCCATCACCAAACGAACACAGGAAACAGTAACGATGAGGAAGACGAGGAGGAGGAAGATGATGAATACGGTAGCTCCGGTCATCTGTCTGTGAAAGGTTGTGGCTTGCTTCCCAGATTCTGCCTGAAGAGTTCCTTCTGTCTTCTGAACCCTGTTCCAGGTATGAAGGTAAGGGGCCACATGCCCACACCGACATCGCGAAGGCGTCGCCCTCAGGTTAAAGCTTCACATCATGGGTCTGTTGGCGTGGCAGAAGATGAGGTAAAGCTGTGATCTTTATTATCTGTTTGCATTTCTATTCTCCATTTGTTTTATGCTGGTTTTACCTACTTCTTAACCCCATTCAGCATACCTGGAAGGAAGTCTACGAACACAAATTAGGTCGAGTACATCAAATTCTAGGCGAGGAGGCAAGTAAGATGACTAGTGAATCCAATCAGCTTTCATACTGGAGTGATTCCCAGACAGCAGATGGGTCGTCTTCCTTCAGGCGTTCCACTGGAGGGGGGATTTCCCCTTGCAGGAATGGTGTGTCTCGTTCTCCCTTTCATGAATGGAAGAATTTTGTCCGTGTTCCCGACCATGGAACCATGGGCAATGAGGATGATGAGGTGTTTGACTTGTCCGACAAGAGTGTTGAGAAATATTGGGAGGCAATGCCTCATCGGGGCAGCAGCCAGACTTCTGGTTCTCAGAGCCCTGTAGTTGAGAAAACTCTCTATGTGGATTCTGTAGAAGTGCTGGAAGACCCTGGTTTCAGGTTGAGTCTGTCGGGTACCAAGATCACACTGGATGGTGAGGGTAACGATTCTGAAATTGTGGGGAAAAGTAAGAGAGTTGAAGAAAGTCTCATGTTGGAAGCTTGTGATGATATCGTGGCACAGAATAAACTCACTGAAGTTGTTGATGCTGATGAATTGCATTTTGCTGAAAGATCAGGTGCTGTTGAGATAATGGGTAATGCAGAGGATGACATGCTGGATGTTCCACGACATTTAAGAGCTGAAGATCAAGGAAAGAATGGTGTCAATGCCATGCGGGCTCTTCTCCCCCCTCCATTGCCTAAATCGCCTTCAGAGTCCTGGCTCTGGCGCACCTTACCCTCTGTTGCATCAAAGAATTCAGCTCCGCTGTCATTACTAGGTATTCAGCACTATCCTAAGAAGCAGGTTGATCGAGCATCACTGACGGATCCTAAGCGGGAAACCAACATAAAAAAATCAGGGGTGACGAAGAGGCAGATGCGGTTTGCTGATGTATTAATCTGATCCTTTTTTTACCTCTATATGCTTGGAATTGTTGGGAGCAAGAGAATGTTTCAACTGAGGTTGATCTTTCTGTTGTTTTTCAGGTGTTGGCGAGGCCTGCAAGTGAGGATTGAAGAACCCTTGTCTCCTTCGTAGCTATGCCATTTCACTGTCATGACTTTAATGGATGACAAGGGGGATTATAGTCCTCTTTTTGCAGCTGTGATCTTTGAAGGTTTTTACTTTTGTTGCTGGTTGGACTGCATTGGTTTCTAATTTCAGAAACCTCAAGCATGCCCTGTAAACCTACCTGTACCTATCATCCCAACAGTGAATTGCATGTACTTCTGCAAGCTGTTGTTCATCAAACATCAAATTGCTTCCTTTGTTCCATTTTAAATGATGATTCTACCGTAGTGGGAAGCAGCAATGTTGATATACAGAAAAGTCAATCTTTTTTAGCATAAATTTTCACAAGACAAGACTATGTTGTAGTGTACAGTTGATATAACAGGGAATACCATACATTTTCTTGATTGAAGAAGAATATGCATATTTATCAATTGTGCTTGTTTTTGTATTTCAAAAAACTGCATTTCTATTGCCTGTTGTAATTTATATGTTGTTTGATTGCTTGGAAATTGGCATGATGTCTATGACTAAAACCAATACTCATGTACTGTCCAATTACATTGTTTTTAGTGATCCTGCTACATCTAGAATGAAATGTTTTGACATACATGTATAGCCTGAAAGTGGACCAGTCTGCAGTTGCTATACTTGCTGTTATTTTTTGTTACTTTTCTTTGGAATTGTAATTGTATAACTTTTAGAGTTCTGAAAAATGTATTTACATGGTAGCTACCTCTGCTGCCATGTATTTGCTACTGCTATGCACATTTCTCCAGATTTTATAAGTGAGATGATTTATCTTGCTCCAAGAAAAGCTTACTGCACTTGGGAATTGCACTTTCTCATGTACTTCTTTCTTTTCACTGGATGGGCACAATGTGCTCCTAGTGCATTGGCCAATGGGAAGGCCAAAGTGCACGAGAAAGTGCAATTCCCAAGTGCAGGAAGCTTTTCTCATCTTGCTCCATGCACAGAAAGTGGATGTTGGTACACGTAAAGGAAAGTATATTTACCCAAAAAATTTACCTACCACTATCTGCCTTGCTTCTAAAAGACACAGGATCTTTGTTTTTGACATGGTAGTTTCAGCTATTCTTTCAATTTCTGTATAACATAAATGCTTTTGTCCGTGTGTCCAATTTATATAGTGCATCATCCTTTTCTTGCCGAACATCATAGTGCTTTTCAAACTTGTGAAAACTGAAAAGCAGGCATGGGCATGGGATTACATGACAACTTGTACCAACAAAGTGGGAAGACAAGTGGAAAGAAAGTTTAAACAGATTAGGTGAGTGTGAAAGGAAACATGGCGATAGCAAAGCTATAAACATGTATAGAAACCAAGGGAAGCAAAAACTCAGACGTTGAATAGTCAGCTCTTAGCCAAATCCAACTTGTCTGATCTGGTTCAGCTGATGATTTATTACACATGCATAATTTTGTAAGGGTTTCATTTAAAATCGACTGCATTGCCCCCTTGCACATTCGTATCCCTCCTTTCCAAACCTAGATTAGTGTGTGTTGCAATGAAGAAGGGGAGGTACGCTACCAGTGGTGACAAGAGTGCATGATGGCAACTAGCAACGGTTGCTTTTGTCTGCAGTGGTGGCAGCCACAGCTTGTTCTTCTTCCCCCATGGTTGAGGAGGTGTGAGCATTAATATGAGGTGGGGGATAGAGGGTAGGAGACATGGGTCTTCAGGGTGGTCGAGAGACAGTCGGCTAGGATTGACTGATTAAGGGATGATCCCTTGTTGAATTGTTTGTTCCTACTTGATCCCATCTGATCCAACCCAATCCAACAAAAAGTTATGGAGTATTGGAGCAGAGACAAGTCAATTTGATAAAATCCAGTCAGATTAGATGTTCCCAGCTTATCCTATCGATCCACCATCCCTTGAGAGCAACCATGGCAGATTCAGTGGACCTAGGAAAATGCAAGGAGGCTGAGAAAAATAAGGTAAACAGAACTTTTGGTGAAGTTACGTTCAATGCTTATGAAGGACTATATAATAATCTGTGCAGGGGAGAATGGGAATATATTTTTAAAAACTAGCTCAATATGAGAGAAAGGTGAGAGTAAGGATCTTGAATATTTGGTCTATAAAATATGAGGATGGAGACTTTGAGGGGATGATGACAAAAGCTAATGGGGGATGACAAGTTTGGTGTTCAGAATCAGCTTCCTCAAAATCCAAAAGCAAGTCTTATATGTCCGAACAGTGAAAAAAAAGGCTGTTTGCAAAGGGTGGCCAATTCTTCATAATGTCATTCTAAGTACCCGCTTTCACATTGCATCCATATTATCTGCCCAAAATGATCTATTATTTTAGCTGGAAGGTGCAGAATATATTTTTCCTGGCTATCTCCTTGACTGACGTGGCTTAAAATCATTTTTTTCCTGCATCCTCAGCATATTCTTGCATCTCACATTGAATTCCATGTTTTTTACTACCCCACATGTTTATGGTTCTCAGCAGACACAGGCACAAGAAGCTTTCTTTTCAAGGGTCCACCTGTTCTTATCAACATGCTTTTCACATCCTTGCAAATGAAAGATAACCAGATGTAGACTCAACTCTATTTTCAACTGATTGATTTGTGCATGGTCTGTGTACCTGATATTCCATTTCTTCATGTTGTCTCTTGTTAGGTTCCCTCCCTTCGGGTAATCCTTATAACATCTGTCAGCTTGATAAGAACTCATGCTTTCCATATGCTTTCTCAGTGACCACGGATCCCACCAAGCTTGATTCCTTGTGAAATGATCATAATGAACTTTCTTCCTATCCTTTCTAACTCCTGCCAGTTACATTCTCTGCCACTGACCATCCTTCACACTCCGAACTCCCACCTTCAGTTATATGTTTTTCTACATACTGGACTCACTCTTTTTTCCTGTATTCCTCCCTTTCTTCTTGTCCTAAATACTTAAACTATATCCTGCTCTCCGTCCCTCACCTCTCCAATCAGACCCTCAGACTGTTCCATCATTTGTTTCAATTCTTGAGATTCCTTGGAGTAGCTTTTCTAAGTGTGAACAGAGGCTGAGTCAGTTTGTGAGCCGAACCCAAGCATCAAGAATGAGCCTTAAAGTATCGGGGGAAACAGAGTGCACAGTTATGACCAGAATGTTGAAGAATACTTTGGGCCTGTGCACACTACTATGCCAATGTCAGTAAGGCAGGGAGGATTTGAGGTGGGGATGAAGCTTGCAGAAGTAAACCCCGTTAACTGGCTTAAAACCTTTGAACTGGTCACATGAAAAGTAACTGAAAAAGGAGGCTCCAACCAGTTAGAAAAGTGGTCTGAACTTTGCCTTAAGAAGGGAGCTAATATGGTCTGAAATGAAGCCCTGAATGGGCTTTAAGGAAACTGCTAAACAGAGGGATGAATCAGCCACTAAAAGTTGAACCAGATGCTGAACACCTTGAATTGGAATACAGACCACAGTTCTAAGATAATTGGTTCTGAGTAATGGATTCTGAATCGAATTATCTTAAAGAAATGATCCTGCTACTTTTTAGAAGGTGACCAAGTGACCACATTCTGTATCTTGCTGCATAGTAGATGTTAAGATCCACAAAGCCTCCACTTAACTAAAACAAACAAAGAAACTGTAGCTGCATGAAGATGAGCAGCAGGGCAACAGCAAGCTGTGCAATATGGCAGCAAGGAGGATGGTCGAAGATGATGATGGTGATGGAGACGTTGCAGAATAACATTGATGTGGATTGCAAGGGAAGAGGAAAAGAGAAAGGTCTTGCCAAGATCTCTCAACCAGTGGGATTGTTTCTTGCAATCCACACAAACTTTAAGATCAGCCTTGCAATGAGTATTTTCAACAAAGAAATACTAGAGGGGTTCATATCAACAAAGAAAAAACCAGTGGTAATTGAGAACTGGGGATCAGCTAGTCAGATGTGCAACTGGAGGAGTTGAGTTTATTTCCAGGAGTTTGGGTTCCCACTTGAGAGTGAGGTGATTGGGAGCTGCTGGTGCTCATGCATGTCTTTGAATGGTGGGAAGTGGGGAGCCTTCTCATGGCTTAGTCCCAGGGCACATGAGACTTGTCTAAGACTCCACCTACCTCTTCCATTCTTTTGAGCATGTCACCTGCTCCCTGTTTCCTCACGGGAACACAAATCAGAGAACATGCCCTCCCCCCCCCCTCTCCTTTCCTGTCTTTATTCATTGCCCTGTTTCACCAGCCTTGCTTCCATTGTTTATACTGTGGCACTGCTGGCTACATGGCCTACTTGGTCAACCAAGTGGATGGGTGTTGGAAAACCATTTTTTTTTCACAGATAAAAATTTGAAATCACAAGTAATGTAGAATAGCAGAATGGGTGTCCTATATCTCCAGTGGACCTAATAAATTTAGAACGGTCCATTTCCAAACTCTCCAAAAGTCTCAGGAGGAAAATTCATGTGGGCTTGCTCTGCTACAGCAATGGATCGTTGTTCATCTTATCAAATATGAGCAATGGTAAGTGCCCGTGGCGGCTCGAGTATCAAATATTCGGGTGTCAGATACAAAGCGGTTGGACCCGTGTCACCTAGGCGAACCCCACCATTGATGTTTGTGCCCGACGTCTAAACACTTGGTATCCGGACGACCGGGCACTTAGCATTGCTCACCCGGCTGCTATTGGCACTTAGGTGGCCAATGCTAGTTGGACCACCTCTTCTTTAGGGTTTTAAAAAATAGAAATGGGGAAGATATATTAAATACTCAACATTAAGGTGACATAATTCTATTAGGTGTGTCAACTCAAAAAATATGTACTAAATATTTCTCACCGAAAATTGAAGGTAGGAGTAAAAAGCCGAGGAACCGTTCACGGCGTGATGCTCTCGTTTTCTTTTGAAAAATCTTATATAAGCGGTACGATTGGTAGGTCCGACATTTAATTATTTTTTAATAGAAATGTTTTTTTTTTCGAAATACGGGTTACTCTACAAAAAAATACACTTAATTCGACCTTCACATTCTCGGGGGAAGAGGAAAAGACCACCCCTTAATCGGCAAACTACCAAGTTCTCTTCTAAATTCTCTCCACAGTAATTTCTTTTATTTTTCTTAGCTTACTACAAATGACTATTAGTCTATTATGGATCTTTTACAAACCCCATCAATTGTGGAGGCTCTCGCATAGTAATCATACCAAAATGTGAATCCAAAATTTCGTCGGAAAATGACATGTAAAATGTTATTTGAACCAAAACTAGGACTCCAAACCATCATGTGAGCCATTTATGTTATGCCACCTCATTTTAATTTGGTCCAATCTAGGAAGCTAGAAATTGAAGCTTCAGGTGGAATGTCAAGGGTTTCTCCTTCCAAGAATGGGCCGAGTTCTCCGATGCAAATTGAATGAAATGTAATATCAGCATAAGATCTCATCAATTGGAGAAACAGGAGAGAGTGAATCTTGCCTCGTTGGCCCAACACTGCAAGGCTCAATGGCTAGACTTGGTCCAAACAGGGGATAGCCCCCACTCAATAAAAACTTCGGCCCATCCTAAAGGAAACCAGATGGCAGATGGGGCCTAGAGGCCCAATAGAGCCCCGTATCGCCTACTCTTGGAAGCCCCCTCTTTAGCACAGAACAAATCCCCAAAAGAGACAACTTGAGGTGAGTGGATAGCTCTTGAGATAATAATATCGAAAAGCACAAGGATGAGAGAAAGTAACTCCGACAATGATCCCCAGGTCATAAAAGGAGGCCTAAATTAAGGAGACAAACTCTCAACTAGGGCTGCAAACGGTTTGGATTCGGAACCGGAAATACAGATTCTGATTTCGATTTCGATAACCGAAATATGGTTCCGATTCTGATAAAATCGGAATGGTTAATTCCGATTCTGTTCCGATTCCGATAACATTACCGGAACCGAAATTCTGATAAGCTAAGGTGTTTACCATAGTTTTACCTTTTGAGTTTATGATAATTTATCGGAATAACCGATACCGATTCCGATAGTTTATCGGAATATCCGATACCGATTCCGATAAACTATCGGTATCATTTTTCGATTCCGAAACTGATAATTTTTATCGGAATCAGGTCGAAATATCGGGTTCCGTTTACACCCTTACCTAGAGGTCAGCATCATGATTGCCCTACTGTATAGGATCGTAACCCTAAGACGATCACCACACTCTAGGTGATTATATACTACAGATGGCATAAATTACCTGCCACATGGGGTGGAGGTGTCGGAGCGGATCACCTTATTTCAAGGGATCACATTGTAGGCAACTCCTTCCATTATCTCTTATGTACTTGCCACCATGTCTCACATGGACTAAGGGAGAAGTTGGCGCCTATTTAATCCCATGGTTGCCCTCCGGCAACGGTAAGCAAACTTAAGCACTTTTTAATGGAGAGTGAACTTGAGTTGCCTCTTCCTCTCCTCTTTGTTACTTTTCTTAATTACTCACCATATCTGAGTTAGGTAACAAAGAGATATCCCCAATGAACCATCGCCGGTACCTCTCATCTTTCATTCTTTTGTACAGATCCACCCTTGCCAAGCTCATTTAATCTCATTCTTCTCAGGGCAATCGAAAGATCTGTGACAAGACTGAAGATTGGCCCTCTTCACAAACATATTTCATATGGACGAGTGGGCAATAAAATATTATATTTTATTTGTTGTAATTTGATGTCGTTTATTTTCTGCAAATCAAGACTAGAGAGTCTTAGTATCACATGAGTTAACCTAATCCTATTCCACTTTTACAAACAAAAATATAAAATTTAATTACAGAGTTAATTTGCCGATATATTTGAGGTCAAACAAAACAAGCTTCATGAGATGCACATACTTTGGATGTCGTGCTTTCTTATATATGGTTGTGTTTATCGTGAAGTTTCTCATATACTTTGGTATTAAATAAGATCTACATTATTATATTATATCGGTACGTGATGACAAGAACCTCTCTATTTTTGCTCGATACTCTAAGTTTTTTTTTAAATTTTGAACTTTTTTTAGACATGAAAGTATGAGGATATAATTTAAACAAACAGAAGTACAAGAAGAGGTGTGCCCTGCTAGATGGTGGGAAACTTCCCAGCCTGCATACATCATGCCAAGATAGGAGCCCATACCCCACGCAACGGTACACAAACAAAGTTGAGAAAGGTTTAATATATTTTTATATTATACTTAAGTGCAATATGACTAGGTACTAAATTCATGTGGCACTCAATAATTGGATTGTCACTTTATCACTCCCCATGTGAGTGGTACCACATAGATTTAGTACCTAGTCATGTTACACTTAAGTACAATAAATAAGTGCACTAAGTCTTTCTCAACAAAGTTACAGGAAAAATAACAGAGATCACACACATAACTAAAATGGTGGATGGCACAGAAAAAGGGAAAAAATATATCAACAAAATACAAAACACCCTTCCAGACAAAAAGAAACATCCATCACCGTGCGATAGAAGTCGAGCACCACCACAGGAGGGTGAGAGACGAGACCCTCAAGATCTTGCTAGCGCCTTCTTAGATGGAGTAAATGTGCACTTCACATTTGCAATTAAGATAGATAAACAACTTGGAAGAAGCACTGATACGCTGAATAGCCCCTGGACACAAGGTGATATATCCTCAAGCCCTTAGGTAAGGGTCTTCCAAGATTCAAAGGATTGAGCAGTAGAACTTGAAGTTGGTGCTCCTACACCTCCATCGGTAGCTGAAATTTGAACAGCTGGATATCACTTCACTGACCTTCCCAAAACATAGATCCTGAAACCAAAAAAAAAGAAAAAAGAAAAAAAAGAGCAACCATGCACAGAAAGTAGAACAAGAAGGGGGAACTTAATGCAGATATAGACCTAAGTCGTCAGTGAATGGAACGTCTCATCTCGTTCAGGAGAGCGACTAAACTTAATTCTGTCGTTGAGGGAATTGCGGTTTATTCATGTACTAGTATACAAACACAGCTGTTAAAGGAGACAAGTAATTAAATTCCCTCTTTGCAACAATCCGAGTAATTCTTTCCACATATTTTCTAGTTTTTTTAATATATTTTAGTCCTCATAATCTTTTGCAAAGGGTTTAGTGCTCATAACTTGACTATTTAATTGGACCCAAAAACTTTAGACTTTTCTTCAAGAAGTCCTTCTTATGGACCTTTTACCAGTTTTTACATTTAGTTTTTAATCTCCGAAAGGCCTTTTTTTTGGTTGGATAAGTGTCAAATGACAGAAGTCATATGACACCCAAAACAGAAAGAAAGCAACAAGCAGTACTAGAGGCAACAACAACAATAAACACTACAGAAGGAAACACATGCAAGAAAACATCTCCAAAAGGACATGTTTCTAAAGTAAGTTCAGATTCTTAGGCTTACAATTAAATAGCCAATTTACAAGAACTAAAAACTAATTATGAAGACTAAAAACTAAAAAAATCTCATCTTTTTATTACCCTTTTTTACTCTTAGTATCTCATGTCACTGTTAGTATTCAATTTGATATTCTATAGTATGAATACTTGACGTAAGTTTCCATCTATCCAACTTTTCTTAGTTCGGACCGGTTCACGCAGATGATACGAACAAAACTAGAACATTAATTAGCTTCCCGAGCGAGCTAGACATGTAACATATAATTAGAGCTTAAAATAAGAAGAAAGAAAACAAGAAAAGGGACGTCACAGAGACTTGAAAGATGAGAAGAAAGTTTCAAAGGCGGTTGGTATTAATCATTTCTTTCATGCATGCATGGTCTTCTTCGTTCCTGCACTTTCTTATGCCCTAATTAATTTGTCACCTTCTTGGAGTTTTTCTATTTGTTGTCGAAGAATTCCTTACTACTTTCCTCCTCTGTCTCTCATTCACATATCTTCACACAGGGAATTCAAAACGTCAACAAATGCTCGTCTTATCAAAATATTTGGAGGCACCATCATCTGATCAAACTATATAGTTGTCTGATGTGACTCGTTCTGGAAACTTAGAGGTGATCATTTGCTACTAAAAATGCGGAAAACATGATAAAAAAATAAAAATAAAACTCGGTCAGATTTGCTGCATTTGCTTAGTTATGTAACATATAGCTAAATAGCATCGTACACTTTTAATTACGGAGTTATCAGATAATGTAATAGATTAGTATTCTAATAAAAAATATTATAAAAAAATAGCAGCATATATACGCTTTGAATTACGGAGTTTTTTGATGATGAATTACCAAAGAGTAATATTCTCTGCAAATGGTGGTCTTTTATTGTTGTGTCCAATTTTTTTTTTGTAAATTCTCTTGTTATTTGTTCACCTATATACATAGATGGCTGGGTGCTGTGTCTTACAAATTCCATCGTCAAACCCATCATATGGGTCTGCAGATGTACTTACTTTAAAGGTTAATCTCATCAAGATTATGAGGTCACAGATTCGAATTCCACTGGAAGCAAGTTTATAATGGATCTCGGTCACTTGAAACTACTTAGTAATTACGTTGTTGTATATAGTTTGCAATGTGTATGGTCAACATATCAAATATTACTCTTTATCAAATTAAGTGCATGCTAATATAGACATCACATATGGAGACAGGATCCTCAGAACTAACTTATCCTTTGTCTTTGAACATTAAATCGATCTTATTTGAGCACATATCATTATCATCATTAGAGTCTTATTCTATTATTTAGAGTCGACTACATAAATTATTTTTTGCCAAAGATTTCTATCAAGTACTTGTCATATTTGTGTTTAGACTTAAGAAGTTAAAGTCATTCTTAATAACATCGTACCATTTTATTTTAGGTTTTTCCATAATATTTTTATTGATATCTATTAAGATTTGGTCACATCTTTTGATTGGCGTCGAGTTAGTACGACGGTACATGTGTCCAATCTGTCGGAATTTATTTTCTCTCACTTTTCTATCAGTTGAAGCTATCTCCAAGTCCTCACAGAAACACTCATGATTCTTAATTTTATGTTTCTCAGTACTATTATCACATATTCATCTCAGTATCTTCATATCTACTATACATATTTTGTTAATATATTTCTTTCCTACTGTTCAACACTCGGTACTATATAATAAAACAGCCATCAACTTATTTAAAGATGTTTGAGCACATATCAGCTTATTTAAAGATGGTGTAGTCAACAACTTCTTGTTTAACTACAATATATATGCGTCGATGCAGACGGGGATTGGCTGATGAATTGGTCAAGATCAATGGTATCTTTGTCTAGTTCCGGTTGTAGCAAGGAAAGGGGATGCGGCCACTGGTTTTTAAACAAAGTGGACATGTTGGAATTTTGTGGGTAAGAAGGTTGCCGTAAGGTGGACGGGATCGTTAACTAATAATGACCAAGGCAAATTAAGAAGGTGTGTCTGGTTTCCAAGACAAGGCCCACTACCGAAAGCGACAACAGTAATATTATGCACCATGTCGCGAAACAGAACGAAGGCGAGCAAGCAGCAGCTACCAACCTTCCATGGCCTGGCCTCCGTCTGTTCCCCATGATGTTACCCATCTGCTAGTTTTGCTCCTCCCACGGGAACGAATAAGGGCGTAATGGAGAGAGGTAAACAAATTTTTTTTTAATAGATTTGATCCTTCTGAACATTATGATGGAGGGAAGTTGCTAAGTATGGTATACTGTATTCACTGCTCAGTCTTTTCGCATTCCTTAGAGAAGAATTCTTCTACGTAGTATTCAACTAGTGAATGGAAATGGGTGAACTGATTACGTCAAACCCACTTTAGTACGTACGTAGTCAGATGAAGTAGAGATATGGAGAAAGACAGAGAGAGGAGTACTAGCTAGGAGGATCTTAATTTCCTCCATTAACACTGATATATGAGGACGATGTACGCACATGACACATGCATGCGTACAAGCAGATGAGCCCACACAAACAGGCATGGCATGGCAGACTTTGTCATTTTGTATGTGCACACATGCATACACGTACGCACGCACAGGCGCACGAGCACATATTCATGGGGACAAACACATGTGTGCACACATGGGCATACATCTGCATGCACATGCTCTTGGCCGGAGCATATACAAACAGAGGAAATTAAGGTGGGATGGGACTAGATGATCTTCCCCTCCAACAATAGTGCTCTATCACAGCCATTGGGAGGTACCAAAAAGTTTCACAAATGCTCCCGATCCGTTTTTTGCTACTTTATACACGGAGTAATATTAGCCCTTCCCCAAAACTGACACCAGAGAGAGAGAGAGAGAGAGAGAGAGAGAGAGAGAGAGAGAGAGAGAGAGAGAGAGAGAGAGAGAGAGAGAGAGAGAGAGAGAGAGAGAGAGACGAAGTAATATTAGACCTCCCCCCTTGCCCAAAACTGACACGAGAGAGAGAGAGAGAGAGAGAGATCTTGTGGAAAGTTAAACCGATCATATCTCCTTTAATTTGAGCTTAAAACTATAGATATGTTAACTAAAGTTAACGAAGAGGGACGCCGGGAATTATAAGCAAACACTAAACTAGTTCCTAATTGTTATTAGAAAACGATTTTGTAACATCATTCTAAACACACTAAAGGGACTTTATCAATAAGAATGTGTCACATCAACAATTGCTATGAGAGAAAGTCACACATCAGCAATTGTTAGGAGAAAGTAAAAAATATCTAATAAATGAGGGGGTTGTGGTGTATTTTGATTGGTGAGTTAATTAAAAGGTGTGTCCATCGAATTTGTTATTAAATTATTTTCTTTGCTATTATATTACAGTAATATAATATTATAAGGACCTCTTAGAACAAAAAAAAGGGTGACGTCAAGTTTCCTTAAATAGGAAAAATCTAAGATGAAGAATACTATAATGCCACTCCCCGCCTATGCACACATCGACTCGTCTAAACAGACCGGTCATAAGATGGGATGGTCAAATTAAATGAGTTATGGTTGATATTTGAGCATTCAGAAATATAACATTATTTCAAAATTAAATGATGGAAAAGTAAGACCGTAATAAATGTGAAATAGGAAGTAATTAGTTGCATTAATCTATGACACAGTGAGTAAGAGAATGGTCCACTTCATCTCATTAATTATAAAAATGCTGGGAAATAATTAACTTCATTACATTAATCAGCTTTTTCAAACTTTTATTCTTTTGAGCATCCTTCTGATACAACATGATGAAGATATGCCAATGCACCCTCCATTACAAAGCATCAGATAGAGGCAACTACATCTTAATTTCGGAGTCCCTTTTAATCCATTTTTGTTGTCTATTCTAAAATTATGGTCATTCCAAGGAGAGAAATTAACCAATCTTCTTCAAGAAAAATGGCAATATTAATCCTTATTCATCAAGGAGAAGAGTAATTAGGGCGATCTTCATAATTAAGAAGACATGAAACTTTATACCTGAAAGTGAAAAAAATTTGAGAAATATTAGGTGGTTAGGTAGCCGGACAAATGATTTGTCCGGCCACTCCTGTTGATTGGCTGATGCGTAGGTCCCACATGTGCACGAGTTAATGACAAAAGTTGGTCAGACAAATTATTTATTCGGCCAATCGTGCACCCAATATTACTCAAAAAATTTTCCATGGTAAGTACGTGAGCGTGGAATGGCCGGAGTTAATCTATTGACTTGGCTGTCATATATAGATCCTTCCCATCTAATTACATATGCGAATTTTCAGCTGAAGGACTACATTAATTATATATTATACTCTAAGATTGCACTCGCTTCTTGAGAGATGTGACACATTTGGTCACCTAGTAATTTCTCATGAGAAAACAGCAGCTTGCCGGATAAATCAAACCGGAGGAGAAACGCAAACAAAATATATGATCAAGAGCGTACATGTGAAATTCTAGCAACTTATATAATTAGCTGCGGCGTCCTACGGATGAAGGGGATGCTGGCGTGATGGAATTGATGGATAGATAGGAACATCGAGTATATGTTAAGGTTTCTGTCTCAATCGGCTGGTGTTGGATGGGTATAGTAGTATATAATCAGAAGACGGAGGAACTACAATACTTGAGTCTCTCTACGTACATGCAGCTCCTCCTTTAATTAGGATATATATATATACTCTCAGCGTATATGGACTTCCGAGGATCGCTTGATGACCTCAGTGCTGATCTCGGTAGCATTTTTGATCTAGGATAAACATCCCGAAGGGATCAAGTGACCAAGGGATGGCTGACATAAGCAACATGAATGTGGTGATGATAGCTTGGTGAGATATATAAAGGTTGCGCCCTTTGTTTTTCAAAGTGTGTAGCGTTTTCTTCTCAGTATACTATTTCGTATGCATGTTAATATTGACTCTTGAATATATTTCATCACTAACTTTAGTGCATTCCTATTCGATTGCTTATAAAAAGTGATACGGTCAGTGTTGACTCGAATTTTGGGCATATATAGATCGAGGGGAGACCACCTCGATCGGGTCTAACCCTGTTCTTAGGCGGGGTGTAGAGGAGTAGGGAACAAGTGTTCTACTCTGCTCAATTCACCTCGACCTGTAAGAAAATTAGTCTCAAAGATGTGAGCTCGAGGACGACTTTTCGACAATCAAATTAGTGAAAAGAAGATTTAGTCTGAGTAAGAAAAAATAATTTAAATGGAGAGAAAGTAGATGCTGACAGTGTCTAAGTGTGACACAAAACCTTCTCTTTTACCTGCGATTGTTGAGCTTCTTTTGAAGCTTCCACTGGTTTGAGGAAGTCCTTAACTTCCAATATAGGATTACTCCATCCATTGGAGGATTCAGGTTGTGCTGCCATCCTTGTTGAGCCCTTGATGAGACTTACTGTGTCGGGCTTTAGTGGGCGGCCAGGGCCTTATAAATAAGATAATTTTGTAGACAATGTGCCCGGCCTCAGTTTCTATAAGGGGCGTCTGGATTAATGAATAGACATGTAAAGCTCCCAATTTCTATTGGAAATTAAACATCTATGCCTCAGGTTTTGTAGGTTCTTTGAGAGCTAATGTTGACGAGGAATCTTATCATCCCATTCATGGACCTTTTCCTCTTCCTTCCGTCTTCTATATTTGCCGCTCTTTATAGCCACTTGCAATAGTGTATATTAAATTCTCTATGCTTAATGGTTGATACTTAGAGTTTAATAGAAATGGTTCTTACTACTTAGGTCGACATTTTTATTGGTAAAAATAATCAAGAAAAAGAGAGAAAAAAGAGTACTGATCAGATGTACCTATTATGCAACATAAAGAATTAATGCAACCAGGTGTGAGAATGGATTGTCTATATATGTGCTGAATCACATGTGTGAAAGTTATCCCAATTTTGTAGTTTCAGTATTGAAAATACAAAATAATAATGAATAATATATAGCTAAGTGGCCGCTACTGAGAACTATCTCAAGTACAACCTCTTGGAAAAGTCTTTAGGTGACAGGCCAGAAGTACGAAATTAAATTAGAAGATATCTAGACGTCTCATTTTAATTGGAAAACGAAGGATGAGAAAACGGATAAACAAATTAAAATGGATTGGGTATATGATTTCTTTTTTTCAGATACTGCTGAGATTAAATTAATGCATATCTTCTCAAGTTAGGTCAAGTCTAAAAACTCGATAGCCTTAGCCATGGTACGTAACCCTCTCTAAGAAAGTGGGGCCTCATGGTCCCCAGAACATATCTGAGAGGTAGAAAAGTACTCATGAAATGTTGGTTACCTACTACTTTTATTTCCATGTGAGAGTTGGTAATGCGTGCTAGTGATTGGTTCAGAAGCACTTTATATATCTAACTCTCCTACTAGCTACAAGGGACATATAAAAGTGCTCCTTAAGCATTATAGATTATTCTAAAATACGAGGGCTTCATTAAATGCAACAATCTAGCTAATGTCTAAAATCTAGTCCAAATTAAGCCTCTCTAGCTAGATTCAGCAGACCTGATCACCAACTGACAAAAAAACCCCAGAAAAGGAAATTAGGGGCATGATCAAGATCAGAAGTTTAGCCATCCTTTCTAGCTAGCTAGAGACATGAAAGCCATAACCTAAACTGTTCCTCCGTTTAGAGCACCAAATTAACCTCTTTGGATTAATCATGGCATAATTACTTTACCACAGCCTTGAGTGGATCACCCCCTCATATATATTCTCATAGATAAATAGAAATATATATAGATAAATAAAAAGATAAATAAATAAACACACACACACACACATATATATATATATATATTCTCTCTCTAGATCTATATATGTATATAAAGAGAGAGTTACCAACATATATAGATGAGAAGTGTCTAAACATCTCAAGAGGCATGATCATGTTTCATCAGAGATTTGACATTCATAAGCACTACTACCTTCACAAGGAGTACTAAAATGGTTTCCCAATGATGCAAGAGTTGATGAGATAGTGGTAAATCATCTAAATGTGACATCTGGACAATCCAAACGTTAAAACCAATGCACGCAATGCAGACTCTACTAGGTAACACCACCGGGCTATACCTTATTTGAGAGAGCAGCATAACCTACCATCTTTTTTTCCTTCCTAGAAGGGCCTCGAGGCAAGTACTTGAAAGATCTCACTCCAATGCTCCAATCGACATGGTCAGATCTAAAGTACTCAGCCCCAGTGCGGCCCTGTTGCTGCCACCCTTCTGCCTAACTAAGGGGATCGAGGGTTTCCCGACGTCTGTGAGGGTTTCCAGAGAGAGTAGCGGCTGCGGCTTGGGCGTGGTCGGGGAAAGCGAGAGGGAGAGACCGCTGTCGGCTTCCTCCTCGGCCTTGAACTTCCCTGCTTCTTCTGGTCGATCACCAGGGAGCCCGTCCCCAGGCTCAGCTGCAAGTTTGGGAGCCACCCCCCTTCTATGTTCGTCGCCATCTCCGTCTTCTTCTTCGTTTCTGGATCAGCGTTAACATGATCTCTCCTTCCCATCAGGATGTCCTCCGGCTTTACCTTGGGCCTGTTCATCTCTATATTCTTCTGCAACTGTAATTAGTACTCAAGTGTGAGTGTTTATACAAATGGCACAGAGAGCAATTATGGGCAATTACTCTAATAAATTCAAGAAGTAATTAATCATGTCTACAAAGTGACCGGAATAATTAAAAATCTGATTAGTTCTAGGGAGATCGATCCTTAAGTTGAATTGGGCTGCAAATATTCGCCAGTTCAAAACAAAAGGAGATCAAATGGACTAGATGAGCCATATAAGATTGCTTAATTAGAGAGAGAAAGAGAGAGCATTAACGAGTACATTTATACTCTTGTTATATTGGTTATATATAAATCAGTAAATGGGTAAAAGAAATGGGAAACAAGTTATAAGACTAGCTACCTGATCAAGGAGAAATGGCGATGCAAACTGAGATGGACGGGTGTCTGTGAGCATTACGGGGTCCCGCGGGCTGGAGTATTGGAACTGCTTGGCATCATCAGTACCATGCTTGAAATTGTTGTAGTAGTGATGATTCAAGCAGTTCCAACTGCGGAAGGTGGCGTCACCGCGGGCCGAGTCGACGGCAGCCAATTTGGCCGGAGGCTGCTGGGCGATGCTTCCGATCCAGTCGAGACTGTTGCTGGTCCTCTTGCGGTCGAGGACCGGAATCCCGTCCAGTTCGCCGGGGTGGGACGATCTCCTGTGGTCGAGGAAGGCGTACTGCGGGATGGCGCCGCTCCCGCCGCCAGTGACGGCGTCTCTCACGTCGAACAGGTGGGACGTGGAGGGCTTCCCGTCCTTTCTGAAGATCATGTCGTGGATCAGGCCCTTGGCCGGCCCCTGATCCGTGCTTGAGCTCACTCTCGCTGCCATTTGCTGGTTGAACGCCCACTCCTGATGCCGGCTGCAGAAGATGGACGGGGGTGAAGAGTTAATTAATTAGACGGCAGCCTTGGCGTACGTGCTCCAAGACGGAAACTTTTCGCGTCTGGTGTTGCACAATTTAGGGTTTCCGCTGTCTACAGGGTTTACCTTAAGCTGCAGTTCTTGAGGTCGAATGCTTGTTGCGGCAGCGGGCGGTGCAGCAGGCCGTAGAGGCTGTCTAGCTCATGGCGGTTCCTTGCCGGCGGAAAGAAGCGGCCGTCCGCCCTGAAGGGATGTAGGCACGCTCCTGTTCTCTGGTAGAAGACATCTGCAGAGCGGTCGCCTCTTTGCATGTGGATATCTACTGGCGTTACAACTGCAGCAAGAAGTTGACAACTGATGTGAACACTCCATAGATCGACGAGAGAGAGAGAGAGAGAGAGAGAGAGAGAGAGAGATGTGGTTATGGTTTCAAGCTGCAAACCCCTAAAAGAAAGGGGAAAGGCGGCTATGCAAGCTGTAATCTTTTGTTAGCATCGTGTACATAATTACTTCAAGCTGCCTCAGCTTAATAGACTGGAACATTAATCAGGGTAAAAAAAAAGGTGATTGCTTTGTGGAAATTAACAAGATTAAAGTAGCTCCTGTAGATTATATCTTGCACCTCTACGTACCATAGAAAGATTAAGATGGTCATACCGGATAATTTATGACCAGGGATAAAATCACACAACCTTACATTTTCGGCCCTTCTTTTTTTTTTTTTTCCTACATGATTTATTCTTGGATATTCCAAATCGAGAGTGCAGCTTCTGAACCCACCTGTAGATATAGCTGATTTTTCTTGCCCCGAATCATCTAGCTTCTTGCTTCTATACATCTGATCAACAATAAATAGTTAGAGGTAAGAAATTAAGAACACACACAGGTGGGGTGGGGTGGGAAGGAAAAGGAAGAACACCACACCAATAAGATCATTAATTCAAGTATGCACTCAAAAAAGTGGGGGAAAATTGCTTTTTCTTCATCTCCCCATCCTCTTTACCTGCAAGTGACTTTTTACATGGGCGATGCTGAGTCCTCTCACATTCATCAGCTGAAGAACCAACTTTGGGGTTGCTCCTGCAGTACCACACAAGGAAACAAAATCGTTTAGATCGATCCCTGGAAAATATTGAAGCAGCCCATCCTCCTGGGAATCCCTTCTTTGATCCTATCATGACCCCCTCCCCCCCCCCCCAAGAGGAGAGAAGAGGGAAGAAGAAAACGTCGTAGCATTCCATTTCACAGCACCCAAATTTCTTCTTTGCTTAAACATTAAGGAAACATGAAAAACGCACTTCTCAAAACCCAAAATTTCCTCTTTATTTATTTGTTTACTTCTCGATCAAACTTTCTCCGACCCATAATCTGGAAGAAGAAGAAGAAGAAGGAGAAGGAGAAGAAAAGGTGAAGGAGAAGCTGATGTCTTTTTTTTTTTTTTTTTTTTTTCAAGAGGAAGATATGTAGACAACTCACTCGCTTGTCCGCCTAGCCTCTCGACGGCATGTTCGAAGGACATGTGGAGATCCGGCGTCCACCGCAGCCTTGGCATTTTGGATCGGTTGTACTGCCTCACCGACGACGTCCTCTCGCCGCTCCCTTCCCCGGCGGTGCTGTTGTTGCTGGAGCTCCCGCCGCCGCCTGCCACCTCCGTGGTGCTCCCCCCGTCTTCCTCCTCCTCCTCCTCCTCCGCCTCCTCCCCATCTCCACCATGACCCTCGCCGGCGTCCTCGTTGAGATCGAGAGCCGGGCGTTTCTGGCTCGGCGGGGACGACCGGCTGCTGCTGCTGCCTAGGCTCTTCTCCTCGCTCTTCTCGCCATCATCATCCTGCTGGATCTCCACCACCTCCTTCCCTCCCCCCTCTCCTTCCATCTCCTTGCTCGATCTCTCTAATTCCTTAGAGCCAAATGGGCAGACGGACGGAGGAGGGGGGAGAAGAAGACTGAGGAGCACAAAATATTGTAACCGAAGCTGGTTAGCAGCAGCAGCAGAATCAAACAATAAATTGTGGGAAATTTTCACAACATGAGCAATAGAATATGGAGGAAGACATGAACAAGTATACCCTACATTGACTGGCTTCTTATAATATTCTTCTCCCTCTTGCATAGGGACAAAGGGAACAGTGTAACGTGAGAAGGGGATGGTCGGAGGATATATAGATAGGGAGAGGGAGAGGGAGAGGGTGGAGGACACCAATACACAGACAGGTGAGAAAGAAGAAATAACTGTTGACACTGGCTGCCCCAAGTGATAGAGACCCTTTCCCAGCCAAGAAACTAGCATATGGACCGCAGGTCCGCAGTATATCTCTCTCCATGCAACCATGACAGCCGACTGCTAGCTGATTAATTTCTGGCTTCGCCTCCCTCTATATTCTCATCCCCGGGGGGCCACAGATCAAAAAGCAGATATATAATACTATTAGAGATCGATTAACCATTGTTCTCGTCGGGGTCTGATATTAATTTGCATAAGAGCACGTAATTATTAGCGGTCTCCGAAGTTTAGCACTGCAGCGATTGTTAGTGGTGTGCTTAATTGGAGGTGATTAATTAGGGGTCTGATCGACAAACCTTTAGAAGATTTTTGGTCAAATTGGTAAAACCTGTAGAGCATGCATGTGCACCTTGAATTGATGAACTCCTAATTGTTCTGAAGGAGAATTTTTCATGATTGGGTATACTAGTGTGGGGAATTCTTGAAATTATTAAACATCATGACGGAAGTGAGAGAGTACTGTACGTTTACCAATTACCAGCAGTACTGTTGTAAATGCCGAATCCAATATTTTCTAATTTGTTTATGTGTATAGCTCCGCGACTTGAATGCCCCGCGTCCGCAGGGAAGAAGAGGAATTTGCGTTACGAGATGTTTTGTCTTGTTCTTTCCTGTCTTCCGCCTTTAAACGACTTTGGTATTTGTGGTGCGCCCGACATCTCTCGGGTTAAGATGATTAATTAGAAGTTAGTATATATATATATATATATATATTTGGATCAGATGGGCAAATTGGCAGATAAAAACAATTGATTCCATCCGCCATGCAAATTCTCGCGTTCTTCTCCACGGCCTTAACTCGTTTTGGATCTTGGCATCTTTTGAATTCTATACGCGGGTGAGGACAATGGTCAATGCTCGAGGGAGAAGGTACGTGGAGAAGAGAGAAAAAAATTACAAAAAAAAACAAAAAAACTAGTCTTCAATTAGGTGTGTTATACACATTTCACAACATTTGTAGACGCGAAACATCTGTCCATGTATATCCGGAAGAGGCCAAAGATCAATAAATTGCGGTGGGAAAAGAGCAGTTTTACACGGAGGAGGCAACAACTGGTGTTTCATCACCAGAGAATATTAGTGCTGACCGTTGCCTAAGCATGGGCGTCCCTTTTGTGAGTTTTAGGTGCAAGCTTTCCGGCTTCAGCGAAGTCAATAGAAGAACTATACTATTCTACTGATAATAATGACTAGAATACACCATATATATATATATATATATATATGCTTATAAGACGTATCTAACGTACGTATTAATCATCATTGAAGGGGTCAGCATTCCCAAGTACGTGTTCTGTTCTCCTACGTGCAAAAGCCCGGTAATATCTTCGATTTGAGAAAAAATTATTGCACTTCTATAAGTGCATTAACCACATGATCTTATTGTATTTTTAGATATCCATTCTTCCTTCTTACATATGGCCGGGGTTTGCCGACCTATTAGATTCGATCAGATCGAGTTTTACTGGACATTATATAATATGATCTGTACCGCACCGGTCCCGCACCCCATGCGTCTATCTTCTTCTTCCCTCTCTCCCCCCTCTCCCTGCAAAACCCACCACCCCCTCCCCGGCCCTCTCCCCGCGGCGAAACACCCCCCCACCCCCACCCTTCTTCCTCCCACTCCATCTTTCCATTGCGCCGGCCCCCTTCCCTCTTCGTTTCTCCACTACAGTCTGCCCCCCCCCCCCCCCCCCCAACGGAGTAGCACTAGAGTAGCAGCAGCAGCGCAAGCAGCGACGGCTCCCTCCCCCTCTCCCCCCGCCGGTCCTCTCCTCCACTCCCCAATGCTCCCCACCCCTTTTCTCTCCCTCTTCTTGCTTTGATCTGCCTCCCCCCGCCGGTCCTCTCCTCCACTCCCCAATGCTCCCCACCCCTTTTCTCTCCCTCTTCTTGCTTTGATCTGCCTCCCCCCTCCCAACGAAGCAGCGACGGAGCGGCAGCAACAGCGCGAGCAGAGACGAGCAGTTGCGTCGGCTCCCTCCCCCACCCCCAGCGGCCCGCTCCTCTACTTGTCGGTGCACCCCGCCCCCTTCCCTCTCTCTCTCTCCGCTCCGGTCTGCCCCCTCCCCCCCCAACCCCAATAGAGTAGTGGCGAAGCAGCAAAGAGTAGAGCAGTAGGCAAGCAATAGTGCGAGCAGTGGTGGAGCAGTGATGGCCCACTTCTGGTGACGACTTGACCGTCCCAGAAACCGGAAGGTCCCTAGCACGGTACGATGCGTTTGTGCCGCCGCGATCCGCAACGGCACGACGAACCCTGTGCACAGCACACGACATTGCAATGCGTCACTTTTTTTTTAGATTGTGGAGTCTAACTTTTTATTTTAGAGATCAAATTTTTATTGTCGTGCCGAATCTGCAAAGATGTTCGAAGAAATTAGGAAGAAAATGTCTCTTTTTCTAAAAAAATTGGTTAAATTAGTTACAAGCAAATTTTTACCTCACCCAACGTCCATCCTGCCAAAAAACTAATATTTCATATATTAACTTCAGTTTAGCCATTTTGATGTCTGTAAAATGTTGAATCCTTGATTGCTTTCTTCTTTATTAGAGCCCCCTAACCTAATGTCTGACAAGTTGCACTCTCTCACATAGATATATGTCGATGTGGAATTTAAAGACCTTGGGAATAACTTTTCTTTCAGCATATATATATGAACCACCATTTCTCACATTGATACAAGTTGCTATTCACCGAGTAACACCGAGCATCGAGCAGCACCGAACACTAAACAACAAACATTTCGAGCACTACTCGAGCGCTCGAACATCGAACACGATTATAGTGTAACGCTCTGCTGTTGGATTGAAATCCAACGATCCACGTTATATTACTGCGGAACCGTATCAAAAAATTTTGCTGCACCATAACATTTCTCTCTCTATGGAGAGAGAGAGAGAGAGATTTGATTCTTGTGGCATGTACTTCGCTGAATTCAGCTATACTTCTTTCATGTCAAGAGAGTAAATGCCACAAGAATCAAAATGTCTATGGCAGCCGTTCGAGGGTGCCAAGGACACGCACGCCAAAGTGTTCTTATCTCATTTTTCATTCGTCCTACAGCTTAAAAAGGGGTCCCTCGGCCACTTCAGACCAGACGCCTCGATCCTTCACTAAAACAGTACACCATTTTCTGGGTCCCATGCATGAAACCCCACAAAAATTTTCTCCGGCCCGGTGAAAATCTTGAAACCCTACCTGATGACGCCCGCCCAGCGTCAGCATCCAGCGGCCGCCACCTTCTCACTTTCTCACTGGATCCGCTCACCTTCCCCCCCTCTCTCTCTCTCTCTCTCGCTCGCTCTCTCTCATATCTACGTGCGCACAGAGTCGAGCTGTGAAGGGCGCTCCCGGCCATTCCTTTCCTCTGAAAAGCTCCGAGCCCAACAACCAACTGAGCACCCACCAGCTGCTGCACCATGCACCCGTGCGCAGAACTCGGAAATAAAGGACCCCAGCTGCAGGGGAACCCGTGACAGGACACCGGACAAAGGGAAAGGGGAAGGGGCCGGAGGTAACCCCCACGGCGAGTGAGGGGATTTACTGCCGTCGTTACTGTTCTCGTTTGAATCTGCCGCTGTCCTCCCTTTTGATTTTTCCCGTCAGCATCTGATAGTTTGGATGTCTTTTTCCCTAATACTTCGCGGGAAACAAGAAGATTACGCTCCGGACAACATGTAGCTTTGTCCTCATTCTCGGGGTGCTTGGGCCATCAACGTCATCGTGCTAAATGCTGGGTTTGGTTAACTCCTGACCTGTCCGGCCTCTATAGGCTTGAAGAGTGTAATTTTAACCCGAACTCATCATGATCCAACTTCTAAGTTGGTGAAGTTAGAGGAAAGACGAATAGCACACGTATTTAAAAATCATAAAAAGTTGCATATAGACCCATAAAACAATCATATTCTAATACATATCTCAAAATCTTCATATTATATTGTATACTTTCAAAAGTCATCGATTATATTTTTATAATTAGCAATCTGACAAAATAAAAGAAATAGTTTGCTAAAATGTGAATATGACTGTTAAATATTCCTTTTTAAGAATAGAGAGAGAGAGAGAGAGGGAGGGAGTTGTAAAAAAAAAAGAGAGAGCTGTAAAGGATATATAAGTTACCGTTTTTACTCTCTGAACTCAATTAAGATTAGATTAAATAGATGAAATCAAATAGTTGAGATATATATATGATAAAATACAGAGATATATGATATAATATACAGATTTTAAGAGTATACATTCGAATAAGAAATATATCAGGGGTATATAAGTGATTTACCCTTAAATCATTGATTTCACAATAACACATCATGCGATCTGACTGTGTAAGTACTCTAAGCCTTTAGATGACAAACATTTTGACGTCATCATGGTTGATGCAATCCGTCATGAGGTAACTAATTAATGCGACTTGAATTTACACAAGGAAGTTAATTTGCACTCTTTTGTCGCTCTTATATCTCAACCATCTAACTATATATATATAAGATAAGAAGGTCATTGGTAAGATAGTAAAATTGAATCATTTAAATTCGGTATATATTCTCCAGTTCAAGAGTACTGCGAACTTTAATTTATTTTTTATTTTCGAAGGTAAACATTAAACTAAGAAAAAAGGGTGTGGGAAACATTGGTAAAGATATTTCACTCATGCAGATCAGTCTAATTTACTCCAAATCCACATATATTTCTCAGTACTGCAAAGCCCGACGAGCTAAATAGAATGCATCCTCTTTCTTTCTCATGCATTTATGTTCAGCTGATCAGTTTGCCTCCATATATATATATATATATGTAACATTCTATCAAACTATCTCCAGTCTTGTTATATATATGATCGGTCGATGAGGGGGAAGGGGTGCCTTCAATGATCAGCATGTCGAAGAGCACATTGTGGGTCTCACATCGTCGTTCTCCGGACTAGGTTATCTGACTTGGAACACAGGACAGGTCTCTTCTATATATAAATCTTCCAAAATTTCCACTTCCTTCCATCAAACGGGTTGTTTTTTTCTCAATGCAACCACTTGATCACATCAAATCAACTGTAAGGTAGACTGGTGCTCCGTGCATGCCATGCCCTAATTGGCTGTCCATGTTGACGTCGGTTCTCCTTAATAGCAAGCCATCAGGACCATTATAATCCCCAACCACTCCGACCCCAGTCTCTCTCTCTCTCTCTCTATTATTGCGCTTCTCTTCTTCCCATGAAGAGAGGAGAAGCCCTATTGCATGGGCTGGCCTCCATGCCAACTGCAACTTAAAAATTAGAGGGGAAGCATGTTTCACAGCAGCAGAAGAGCCCCACACACCCGCATCTCGTCCCTCGTCCAGGAGTAATTAATTATATATAAACAAGTAGGCCATGGCAGTCCCAGCATGTTAAAAAAAGAACAGAATAGTGAGGTCACCCAGATACGTAGTAGGGGGAGCGACTAGCGAGGTATTCTTGGGATGCGTATGTAGTAGTGCATGCAGATGTTGCACCAAATACCCGGAACGCTATATTTTATATGCGTATTCGCAGCTGGAAGCTCGTGTAGAATCTCCACGTACGGCCACACCGTGATTCACAAAACACATATACCTTCGGCTTTGCATGTGCGACTGATATGGGTGGGTCTCGATCGATATACTCATCCTTCGTTGGACCGTAAACCTGACAGGAAGGGAAAATAATGACCTCCAAACCCATTAATTTGGCTGGAGATGCTGGTCGAAAACGATCATCTGCTAGATACATATATATAAGCCCGTATCGGGTAGATATAACAAGGAAAACAAGTTTTGGGTTTTGAGCAGTAGTACTAGTGGGTGATTAATCTAGTGACTACTTAATTTGCAGCTCATGATCTTTCATGTGCGCGTCCCTTCGTTGAAGAATGTCGAGACTGAAATGGAGATTGATACATAACGTCCTAGAGCTGAGAGGGAGATGGAGATGGCGACGCTAGCAGAAATGTGTCTATACATTCCGCGAAGCAACTGTCTTTTGCGTAAAACTCGACATGCAGGACCTGTCGCTGAGATGGACCTTATAAATTTACTCCGCAGACGCAAATAAATCTGAACTGTACTAACGGAAGGTGGGAAATTAAGTGATCTCTGTGCCTCCACACGTGTGTTGTTACTTGTTAGCGAAGATGAGAAGAAGAAAGGGAAAAATTTCCATCTTTATTTTTCGACTTTATTCTGTCCGCTGATGCCCGTGAGATATCCTGAAGCCTTTGTATTTACGCTAGAATCCCTGCCATCTAACCCTCCACCATCTTTTCTCCACCTATCCCGTGTGTGTTGCAGTGTGAGCGTGTGTATGCGTAGTGCAAGAACTAGAGAGAGAGAGAGAGAGAGAGAGGTCTTCTCGATTTCCCGATTTCTTCGGTTAGCATACAGAGGCCAGGAAGAAGTCACGGGTCAGGCTCGAGCTGGTGGTAGAAATAGTTAATTAATTATACTCTCAATTCGCCGAAAAATTCTTTTCTCCCCTCTCTCCAAGCGAGGAGAGCAAAGTTTGATTTCTTTCTTGGACTTTCGATACTCATGTGAGCCCCACAATATCATCTGATCCCTAGCTCGACAGATTGTCTCCCCCACCCATAGCATCTTTGGCGTTCTCATTTTCTTCTTGCAGTTGCTTCATCTCAGTTGACCCCTGTTAGAGACTGATAAGATCACAAATTCAAATGCAGCAAGATAAGCCCCTCTGATCATATTTTATCCCCCACCCACAAGGTTATAGCTTCTTCATGGAACCAAGATTATCAACTTTCAGAACTTCATGTATCAAGCCAGAATTTTGGTTAAGCACTAAAAGTTGCACAACAATTGCAGCTTCCACGAGCACAAAGTGAAACTTGTGATCCCCTTTTTTTATCGGCCGCCCGTTTGTGTGTCTCCTTTTTTCCCATCTTCCCCCCTCCATCTCCAAACCGCATTATTCGTCTTCATGTGCTTTCAGTTCACATTAATTTCCTGCTTTTCCTTGTGTCTATTCTTATTTATTGAAGGATGGCTGTTAGGTATCATTCTCTCCGTGTCACGAGCCCTGCGCAGACAGAAGCAGATGCGAGAGGAAAAGTCACGTATTGATGTTACAGGAGGGAAAAGGCAATCATGTTAGCAGCATTCTACACCCAACAGAAAGTATAACACACAGCTTCGAGTATATGGGAGTACATTTATGGTGAAGAAGTGTTTTAGTTTTATAATCCAAAGAATATTTGAGAACCTACTCTTAATTGAGAGATATATTTAGTGATATGGACTAAGTTGGACCCACCCTGTAGAGGCGTGCCACGCACCTCAAGTATATAAAGAGAAATACTTAGAGCACACCATCCGGAGTGATGTGCACTCACATCTCAATGTGATTGGATACCCAATGTGATTGGATATCCAATCCCAATCACATTGATCTTGCAAAGGTGTGCACCAAGTATTTCTGTGAGGCTTTGGGCTCTTATTAGACTCTTAATGGGCCTTTTGCAATATTTTGGGGTTGACACACTACTAGAAAAATGGGTTTTACCAACAGTGTTTACCTACGCGTAGACTAATTGTAGGTATAAAAAAGATTTACCTACATTATACATATGAATTTACTAACATTAAATATTAATAGTAGGTATATGTCTACTGATCCCCCAAATTTTCTTCTCCCGCCCCAAAATTTCTATCAGCGCCAAAACTCATGGGACAAATACCTACACGTCACTGTCTCGTAGGAATATAGACCTCTATACCTACAACATTTGATAAATATTATATTAATAAATATATATTACCTCTCCCAACCCGGTCATAAACCCTATACCCCCATTCCCATTTCATCGCTTCCCTTCGAACTCCCTGTGCACCGCGAGGCTCCAACCAAGCCTTTGTAGAAGAGGCATCATCAAGGAGCTCAGAGCTAGAAAGTGCCCTTCCAGGCCTTGCTTGGAGGGGCTGGATCAGGTTCCTCGCCGTGCTCGTACGAGGAGTTTGGTACATCGACATTGGTTGGCTTGCCCATCTGGGCATGCTTAGATCTTCCGTTGGGGAGCATTGTTGTTGAAGGTGGGAGTGGGCAACAGGTGGTGGTGGTTCTGTTTGCCTCTCTGGTGGCGGCTCCAACAGCGTTCTTTCGCTGGAAGATTTGCTGCTGCTGCTGCTGCTTCTCTTTTATTTTGTTCTTGTGTTTGTGCTTGCTTGATAGGAGTCTCACGGGGTAAAGATTTTCCCCTGTTTCCCTCTTTTCTTTTTCATATTCTTCTTCCTCGCCTCCGCCTTCTCCTCTTCCGTGGGCTGTTCTGTGTGTGTTGGAGGAGGGCTTCGTTCTTCTTTTTCTTCTTCCCCGTGTGCAGACTGGTTGTTAGACCACGTGAATGGACAGCCCCTAAAACCCAAATCTGATAGGTTAGCCTGGTCAATCCAAGATTTAAAATATCTTATCCCTTGATTTTCCTGGAATTGCTTCCCTCCTCTTTTCTCTTCTTTCTTGACAATACAATTAAAATCTCCTACAAAACACATAGCTTGGTGTGTGTCAGCCGCCATTGGTAATTCTTCCCAAAATCTCCTACAAAACACAAATCTCCTGTCTCTCCAGTGAGTACTCCCATATATGCCGGCTAGGACTCAGTTTCTCTTCAGCTCTGTGTGTTTGAAAATCAGATAGACTGCTTGAGGCGAGAAATGCTCCAAGCATATCATCCCATTCAAATAGTGCCAACAAACCAGTAATCCTCTATGCTCGAGCTCTATTATTTAGAGAGAATCTTCTGAAGTTCCAAGCATGTCCAAGATAGTTCATGATGTCTGGTGTTTCCATCTCTGTTGCACTTTTCCCTGGAGGCCTCAAACCGAAAGGAATCGATTGGCGGGATGGATTTTCTCGAGGACGAGGAGTTGCCTATGAGTTCCCACCAGTCATCCGATCTATGTCCTAGTGCAATTTTCAATTTTTCTTTAATCTGTCTACCCTCATGTAATGCCCCGACGCGGAATATCGAGCGATATTACAGTTATTAAATAGTACAGAGCGATAGATAAATGTCAAACTATTGCACAATTGGAATAATACCAAATGAAATCCAACTTCATTAATACTTCATCAACTAGCTATTACATAACTAATCAGAGCCAAATCTAGGGCCCAGAGTACTTTATTCAAATCTAAACTAATATATAATGACTAACTGACTCATAACTACACTAACTAACTACTACGCAGTGGTTGCCGAAAGGGTCACTCCTGGACATCATCCTCGTTTCCATCCTTGTGTGTGTGGTAATCGCCATCCGACTCACCTGAACACATGGAATAACAACGCAGGATGAGCGAATAACACCCAGTAGGACTTAATATCTCATGAGAACAAGCATGCTTTAAATAATTAATGTCTTATGTGGCAGGACAACTAGAGAGCATAGTCATGTAGCGCAAGTAATGATTGTAAGAGAACAATACCACTTGTACAGGAAAATAGCACAACAAGAACGATAATGGAATGACCATGTAACGATAATAGCATGTAACGATAGCACTTGTATGGCACTTGACTAGATTGCACTTGTAATGATAGCACTTTGATTGTCATAGATTAATCTTGATAGTATAATAGCACTGAGTGCATGCCGTACACACACTTGATCATTTTAACTCCCATGGGCACTGACACATTTCAGGCGCTCTCCCCAGGACCAGATCGGGCCCTATTGCGCTGGCATAAGTCATTTTCTTATCTTAGACAATCACATAAATGGTCAAGAGAGTACCAAGAATAGATGAGAGTAATAGACGAATAGATGAAAGTGCAGAGAGAACGTGAACAAATGAGAGTACAGAGATAGTAGATGAGGCAGAGACGTACTCGTAAAACCACGATAAACAACAACAGTCACAGTTGCACAACACACGGTCGTGTGCCGGCAGTCTGGTAGAAGTCACTACCGCCCACTATCCGTGCTAGGGACACATGCTAGATGGCCCGGCGTGATCACAATGTAAGAGAGAACTCACTAAGGTTGTTTGGATCGTACTAATCCCTAAAGGTGTAACGAGTTTTAAGGGTACAACCAGCTCGTCGGTAAGGACGTGCGCCAAAGCTAAGAAGACTTACGGAGGCCTTGACAAAGAGTCCCTGGCCCAGTCGGGAGTATTCCGGGTGGAGAGGTGGTCCATGCTAAGAGAATGTGTAGAAACTAGGGTCTGTCGTACCTCGAGTGCTCGAAGGCCGAGGGAAACGATCACGGTATTCAAATCACGCGAGTAAAACGAAGGCAAGTGTCATTAATTAAATAAGGATTTAGTAATTAATTTCACTTAATTACCAGATACATTATTGAGTAATTTAATAAGGTTTAATGGCAAACATGAATGTTAGGTGTGTGCAAGTGTAAGAAATCAACATAGCATGTAAGGTTGTGCTCATGACTTTTAAATTAATGAATTTCATGTATTAATACTCATTGACAAATAATCAGTCGTTAATAGTCATGACAATGTTTTAATTACGGTTAAATAGGGTTTAAATACCACATATAGAAGGGGTATAAGTGTAAATTCAAGTTCTAGCTGCAACACTGAGGTCGCGACGTAAGTGGCTGTCGCGTTCAGGTCGCGACGCCAGGCTCGGTCGCATTTTGCTGAACCGGCCACTAGGGTCAAACCAGGGCAGGTCGCGACATGTCAACCCGTCGCGTTCAGAACGCGACGGACTCCCGTGTCGCGACCCCCTCTGAGATCGCGATGGGCCGGGCCGTCGCGACTTCAGAAGGTGTCCTGAGCCCAGAAAAGACGATTTGCCCTTTTTCCAGGTGGGTTCCATCCCTCCATACATGATACAGGTTCATTCAAAATTACGTATAAAATCGTAGGAATGTTCAAAATTCATGAAACTAATTTTAACGAAAATAGACATGGAGATCTATCACTGGGCACGATTAATTAGAAAACAGACATGTAAGGGGCATGCTTTGATTATGTTACTTTTCGGTGACCTAAACATGCACAGTCATGATTCAACGAATTAATTGACAATGATCACACGATAAAATTGGGGCAAATAAGGGCATTTGAAAGCTAAGATCATGAAGTATTGAGATAATATTATCTTAGCATGGGATCGAGTACATGCATGGATTGAAGACAAACTATAGGGTTCGGGTACAAGAGGATGACAGGGTTTCAATCATTTAATTCGCCCTCATGAATGAACGAAAAATAGTGAAACTAGAGGGCTTTCAAAGAGGATCATGTGAGCTACCCATGGCCGAAATTAGAGGATTTGTGCTTGAGAAATTGCCTACCTTTCACGCGTTTAAGAAATCCTAGGGTTTTTGTGACGTGGAGAAGATGAAATCCCTTGCTCCAGCTCCTTCTCCTCCTTGCTCCTTCGTCCACAGCCTTTCTCCTTCATCTCCCAGAGCTCCAGCCACGATCTATGGGGTTGATAGGGCCGAATTGTGGTGTTTAACTTGCTAATAGAGTCCTAACACATTAAAACTCTCCTCTTCTCCTCCAACTCCGAAAATCCATAATTATCTCCATTATTTCTAGCATTTATCCACCTAATAGGGTAGGGAAGACCTAATCTCGTGGCCAAAGGGTTAGGATGGGATGTGGTCTCTTATTTTGGATATATATATAGGTTATTTAACATTTATCTTAACCCCTTTCTATTTATTAATTAATTAGGTACGAAATTTACTTATTAGCTCCCATCTCATGATGGGCTCTTCCCATTGGGCCCATTCTTTCATGCTTGAGCCATTAATACAATTCATTTCTATTTTTGTTTATTGGGTAGTGATTTAATTCACTTTTATTTCAATTATTCTCTTTTTAATCCAATTTAATTCTATTTATCATATTTATTAATTAAAATTTTATTTTATTTGGGATTTAAAAATCAAGGTTGCCTTTGAGTTTCCACCAGTCCGCCGATCTGTGTCCTAGTGCAATTTTTAATTTTTCTTTAATCTGTCTACCCTCATCTCACACATCCGTCTTCATTGGGGTTGCAGACTCCAACCTTTTGCAGTTGCCGCCTTTCCCCATCCATGCTGAGATGTGTGTAATTTCACATCCATGCTGCCAAAATCCATCCTTCCCTTTTTCCCTTTCTTTTCTAGAGTTTGTGATTCCTCTATCTTGGTGTATTTCCTATTTTCTAGTAATGGATAGCCGAAGTAGATGGCTGCTTTAATTTCTGTCAGGTCCTTGAAGTAGACTTAAACACTTGATGTTTTTTTTAGTTAAAAACTCTATTACACCTATCATATCAATTTTGTTTGCATATCTTTGAAGAGCTTTCTGCTGCATGATGAATTAATTTTAGCATTTTAGTTGTATATGGAAGGATGAATGTTCTTTGCATTTTATGGGCATCTTACTAAATACTAACTTTATTTTGCTGGTTCTTACATATTCTACTTATATGTTCTTATTTTATAGAGTTATGGATTGGAGTTGGATGGATTTGCCAAGAAATGTTGTTGGTTATTATGATGGTGTAGATGCATTCATCAATTTTGTGTACAGACATTTACTACCGGATAAAGAAATTAGATGCCCCTGTATCAAATGCACATGTCTGAAAAAGTTGAAAAAGAGACAATCAAAGAGCACTTGTATTTGGATGGTGTTATAAAAGACAAATAATTTTGAAATTTTTATGATGAAGGAGCAACAGATGATGAGTCAAGAAATGTTTGTTCTGGTTCACCTATGCATGAAATGTTGGTTGATGTCTTTCAAATGTGTTTGCAAAATCTTAGTGAACACAAAAAGTTAGATGAAACATACTGCCACTTGATAATGATTTAAAGTCTTTTTTTGACTTACTACAAGATGCTGAACAACCAGCTTATCCAGGATGCAACAAATTCAGTAAACTTTCTTTTCTGATTAGATTGATTAGTATTAAGTGTATGGGTGGGTGGATGGATAATGAAATATATCTCTCAAAAGTGGAAGTATCACAAGTATGCCTTGTGAAGGAAATTTTTCAAGCTGAGTAAAAAAATAGTTCAAATTAATCCACCAGAGCATTTGCATATTAGCGCAGGCATGTGGAAAGAAGCAGTGAAGATATGGACATCTGAACATTGGGTGGTAAGCAATTTGAAATATGTTAATTGATACTTTCATTAGATCATGTATAACTATACTACATATTTTACAGCGGAGGAGTGAAGTAAATCGCAAGAATAAGGTGTCCAGAATAATTTCATTGTGCAGGAACTCAAGCATTTGCAGACATCCGCAAAGCTGAGGTAAAGTAAATGAATTAACATGCAAAATTTTATTCTTTTTATTGTATATATTAACTATACTTGTGTATTAATGTCTTAGTTACAAAAAGTGGACAAGACATGGATCGCTCAGAATTGTTCATCGTCACCCATACTAGAAAAGATGGCATTCTAGTAAATAGCGAATGTGCAGTTGCCATTGTAAGTGTGAATGCTTTTCATTTATACCTATGTGTGAAGATGTTTTATTTTTGACCTCCAAGCTATGTTTTCAAAAAGGATAAAATCCAGGCCTTAAAATAATCACAATCTTCAGCTAGCTCTTCTCAGACGGTGGCATCTAAATATGATATATATTTTCAAGTGTTTGGTGAAGACAAACCTGGTCGTGTACGAGGTTTAGGTACTGGACCGACACCTACAACTTTATGGGGAAGGACTACAGATATTTTGAAGGATGAAAATAAGAAGTTGGGTGACCGTGTTAAGGATCTTGAGGAGATGATTGCCAAGTTGGAGAGAACAGACTCAAAATTTCAGGTCATTTAACTCAAGTTTTTTGGAATAACTATAGTTTACATAATATTATTGTCTGATCCACTTATTATTTTACATGTAGGAGGAAAATGATAGTGTGGATAGTGGAGTGGCACCAAAAGAAAGTGCAAGTGTGACTAAACAGGATGCACATTCCGTGAGTTTTCATTAGCAAATGTGACTACATTTTTTGCATGTCATTGATCTGTTGATATCTCCTGATATACTTGAGTAATTGAGTTTTCAGTAGAAAATGTGACTACATTTTTTGCATGTCATTGATCTCCTGATATCTCCTGATATACTTGAGTAATTGAGTTTTCAGTAGCAAATGTGCTTACAAAAAATACTTGAGAGATGCATCAAATTACCATTTAGCAAAGATAGATGACTGGGTAAAGTCTGCAAGTTCCCATGTGTTGGTGGACTGTTTGCTGGTTGTCAAAGTCCCAAAACTCTAATCCAGAACCTTGCATGTTTGTAGCTTCGGCATATAAGGAGAGAAGACTCCCAGAGAGTGTCCAATGTGAGGGCTAGACATAACCACCGGTATTGCTAGTTTTAGGATATTATAAAAAAAGACTGGGCATTTCAAATGTACCAGGAGTAAGATAATCTGACAAGTATATAGGTCCAGAGTAATGGGCATAACTTTTCGTTTGGTTATCAGAATCGCTTAGAAGACCCCAATTCGGATTCGGCACTCAGAGGCGCTCATTACCCCTTATCGCCTTTGGCGATAAGACGTCTTTTTCAAATAAAAAATCCTTCATTTCCCACCCCAAAATTGTGATTCCAGCCAATGATCTCCACGTTTCCAAGGTTTTCTATCAGTAACATTTCCCTCAATTACGTGACTCATTTGTGGGGCCGCAACACAAAGTCGACATATCACGACGATCAGAAGTTGTGGTCATATCTGGGCGAGAACTCCTCCCCAGGTCGTAAATATGTGTGCCTGAACATCGCCGATATATTCACCACCTTCGGATTATTCTTACCCCTTTAGGGAAAAAAACTTGGCATAACTTTTTGCCCGGGTATCGGAATCGCTTATGTGACCACAATTCGGAATCGGTACTCTGAGACGGTCGACAAGAGGCTGGTTTCGCGGAATTATGTTCCGAGGGGAAAACTCCACCATGGAGTGTGTGTATAGTATACCGATTATCGGACCCCTTCGGTAACACGCGAATATTTCTTCATCCGGCGACCGGAACCGCCTGTGAGACCTCAATTCGGAATCGACACTTCGATCCGGTTGGCACTAGGTCGGATTCGGAGATTTCCACTCTGGTGCCCAAATTTCGCTCTGAGAACTTGATCGCAGGCTCGCGATGCGATTGAATACGACACCCCTTCGGTCAAACGGACGTAACTTTTCGCTCGGTTATCAGAATGAAAATCTCTTAAAGTGTTTACACACTGTCTTCTATAGATCTTGATACCTGCATGTGTTGACGTGCAGCGGGGCTCGACCACTGAACTACCCCTTGTTCAGTTCATCGTCTTTATGCAGCTTCCATTTCAAGTATCACTGAGGCCCTCATGATATTCTTTTGTGTTCCAACAGTGGCTTTTGCTTGTATGAGCAACAATGTTCAGATGCCACCATAAGTTCAAATGCTCATTCTACGATCAATAGTTCCTACTGTAATGTAACACATTCTTCAGAGGGAGAGAAGTCTAATTAAATCTACAGAAGCAACCTGCTGGATATAATGTGGACATCATTGGCATGAAACTTGTAGGGGAGGAGGAACAACTTCTTGCTTTGGCAGCATTATCTGAGGAGGTATGCTTAGGAGCATCTTATGTCCTTTGTCTTACTTGAAGTGGTATACTTAAAGCTTGATTACAATATCTAGACTTTGTTCGTAAAATTTTTTGTAATCTTTTATATGCTTGTTGCTGTTAGTCAACATTGTTTTTATTTCTTTGAACACCATAGGTTTGTGACTGACTTTTATATACAATTCAAACTACTATTTTATATATGATCTCTGTGCATGTTCTACTTAATTATGCACACCATATTTTTCTCAGGCCTTTGTGCTTTCATCCATAACCTCTTATTTAACATATTGTATATGCAGGTAAGGATATATGATGTTGTGTCCATGTCATGTGATGTGCCTTGGCACATGTGCTCTTAATACTGGGAAGCTTGCATAGCCAGTGGGAGCAAGGACAACAGTGTGAGTGAACTATATCCTAGCAATGGATATGTATATATTTAGTCTTCTTTTTGAAGCATCTCTCTTGCAAAAGGGTTTTCAGGTTATGGATTTAGCTGGAAAGTTTTACTTCATTAATTATCCTTTGATATGAAAATATGCAATTCCGGTTTCCAACATGTTAGATTCACTTCCATGTTTCTATTTTTCTTATTCTCTGTTCCATGTGGTTGGAATCACCTCAAATTTAAATTGCATTATTTTAGTTAATGTAGGTTATCTCTTTTTCCTTTCAATCCTTTTACCTGTCATTTGGCTAAAGGAAAATTTACATATGGGCAGTAGTGATCTTGGAAAATTAGGGACGGATTTAGGATGGAATTTTTTTCGTTTATTTTAAAGTACATTATTCTCAAAGTTTTGTAGCTTACAAGTTATTCAAAAATTTACATTTTTTCCTAGAAAAGTAATAGATTGCAATACCAATTTTATTGTGAAACAGAGATGGTACAAGCAAATAGGAAAGAGGGGACCCTGAAACCTCCAACCCAAGACTTTGGATTGTCTTGAAGAAACTGTCTTTCATTAAAAAGGTAGTATGAATAGTGTGACTCAGTGGTGATTTCCATATAAGAGTGTTTTAGAAGGCTATGAAATTCTTAGTGCCCTCTGGACCTTGCCTTGCTCTGGTTGTTATCAAGATTGACTTATGAACTCCCTTCCCTTATTATCAATATGTGGCCTCAAGCCACTATTTTCCTCTACAAGTTTCTTATACTTATGGTCAGAGAAAAATAAAGGTTTAAAATCACAAGACTTTCTACTCAATTTTGCATTCTTCTTTATGAGTCATTTATGTGTTTCTAGTGACTTCTTTGATTGACTCATTTAGTTTGGTTTTATTTGAAAGTAATAAGAATTTTGGTTCAGATACAGATCTGCTAATCTAAAAGTTTCAATCTGATTTGGTTTTTGCTTTTCATGTTCGAATGAAAATAAAAAAACTGAATTTATGAGAAGCATGTGGGTTTGTTCCCCTTGCATAGCATTCTATTTTACTGACTTTAGCACTCTCTATTCCATCCTCCATCATAATTATGTTGAGAGACATTTTTTGCTTGAATCATATTTACCATGTCATATTTTTCCTAGATTATATATATTTTGGTTCTATGCTCAGACCATAAGTTAAAACTATTGCCACCTTGTTTCACAGCTTTGTTTTTAGACTTAAGCATTTTCTTCTGTTATCATCATAGTCTTTTCTCTGCAATCTAGATCTAGATAAAACATATTATCTTGAAGAATTTTGTTTTTTTCTTTAAAAATTTCTACTGTGGACTTTGAAAGAACTACATGTTTGTACCTATGTAATTTTTCAGTGTCCTATATGCTTGTAGTTTTACATGGTGATTCTTATTTTTTTAAATGCAACATTTGTAAAATGATGCTCCTAAGATATTTTTTCAGTTCTTTTAAACTTTATCTAGTGGCTTGAATGGTAACTTTGTCCCCCTCAAAGAACTGAAGCATATAGAGAAGAGTAATGGGATCATATTACCTCACCTCACATCGGATAACACTGATGTATTCACTTTTTATTTCATATCACTTTTTCTAAATGATTAGGATGGGTGTCAGGTTCTCTTATTTCCAGTTGCATGTTGGATGAATCATATATAGTAGTCCCATGTGAAAAACAATGTATACATTTTTCATTGGAAAGTTGAATCTAATTTTCCTTTTCTCTTCCTTTCTTAGGCCTAGGTGTTCTTCTTTCCAGTCGTGGATTTTTTTCATTCTATAGTTGATGGCAAGTGTTGAAAGTCATCTAATTTCCTTTTGGATTATATTCTTCTAGATATATATTAGCCTAATTGGATAGAATGCTAACAATTTTCTTCTATTTTATGTTTTTCTGATCACACAAAGTTTTCTTCTATGTCAGGGTTTCTTTTTAACAATTTTCTTTAATTAAAAAATATGGTGGTTATTTACTTTTAATAGTTAATTATGAATACAGGAAACAATGTGGATCAACTTCATGTGGCTTGATCTCATTTTTAACTGAAGTTTTAGAGTGAGATTCATGAGAAAACTTGGAGCCTTCCCTTGTAGGTTTAACCTACCAATTCTCTAATAGATAATGTTGTCCATCATCATTTTCTAACTTTGTGCCATTTATTGTATAGTCTTTTTTGTTACAACTAGCTTATGTTGTGGCTATAACAGACTCTTCAAAAAATCAAATGAGAGCTTTTCATAACAACTGTTATCAAAGTTTTTTTTGGGCTTCTTAGTTGGCATTTTTATTCCATCAGTTAGCATAACCAATTGTGCAACACAATTATCTTTTCTTGCCGTTGAAATCATTATCTTTCTAAAGATGGGCTCTCTTTTTTCTCCTTAACTTTCTGCATGTAATTGTGTTACAACTTCACTTCTCATCCAACATTATTTCGTATATTGAAGACGAGAACTCCTAAATCACAACCCAAGCATTATTGAATCATGCATCATTACTTTCTCAATAGAGTGACTTCTCATTTTCTTTGTTCTCTTTATTATTTTTTATTTTTTAAATCCAAATTTCTGCTTTACTTTTGTTTGTTCTTTTAAACTGACATTTATTTTAAAGAATTGTAGCCAGATGTCTGAATGTGAGTCTCACGTTCCTGAACTTGAGGTAATGTATAGGTTTCCATAACACTTAAAAAGTATCATTGTAGCAACCCTAGATATTTATGCTCAATAAGACTCCATATCCAAATTTGCCTCCCGCGATTGAACCGAAGTCTCGCAAGGGATAGCTCTCACAAGTGTCCAGTAAGAGTATAAAAGACAACCACAAGAGTATAAGCCACAAGAAAGTACATGTGTTCATACCTGTAAACAAAAAATTACATTGTCCTAATACATTATTACATTTAACGGCCCTGGATATTTATGTCCAATAAGGCTCCGTATCCAGACCCGCCTCCCGCGAACAGACCGAAGTCTCGCAAGGGATAGCGCACATAAGTGTCCAGTAGGAATATAAAAGACAACCACAACTGTATAAGACACAAGAAAGTACATGTGCTCATACATTTATACAAGTACAACTGTTCCAATACATTATTACATGTCCAAGAGAAAGGGCATATCCCGAGGGAGCACAAGCTCACGCAAACACAACTATATAACTCTACTGCTGGTGGTACAAATCTGCCACAACACCACAGCGAGCCAGTACACGGCTAACATCTGAAAGGAACTGTAAGGGAGTAAGCCTCAACAAGTCACTGGCTCAGTAGAGACCTCCCAAAAACAACACCTAAAAAGGAATAGACCTCAACCCAAAAGGGTTTCAGTGGCTATGCCGAGAGCCAAACCACAACATGCTCACAACAATTATATAATCACACCAACTAACACAGTTTTCGAAAAGTAAGAGGAAATGACATGACTAGCACAATACCACTAGTTCGCCCAACAACTAAAATGTCTAGGCCACAGCCTCACAGGCAAACCACCACGGCAACTGAACGCCTAAGCTACAAGCCTCACAGGCAACCTACCCATATAGGGTAACAGGACTGGCATCAGCAAGCCAATCCACGACACACTAAACCACAATCGGAAGCTTACCCAAAGAAGGGTAAAACACAGCGAGTGGAAGGTCATACCACACGACCTCTATGGAACACGAGTTCACCTCAACACCTGAAGAGGCTGGTACACGATGTACCACAACGCAAAGCTACCCACGAAGGGTACAGGTACCTACCACCACGGAACCACAACCACAACTGTGCCACCACCAAGGCACACCACAATGGTTAAAATCTTAACCAGAAAGTCACTACACACAAGCCACAACCAGTGGCAAAGCACGAGTCAGAAAGGAACGACGCCACCACACAGAAACAGACTACTGGTTCATGATGCCAGTATCCAACCCGGACAACACAACACAAGAACCACCTCTCAGTCTCACAGTCAAGGACGAAAGGTCCAACTATTGCTCCAAAAACAAACAATAGTAGTCAAAGAACTATGGAGACCAACCAACACCACACCTGCAGTCCACACCACTACAGGCCCATACCTAGCACCTTCAGGGACTCTGGTCCGAGCTCCCTAAAGTGAAGCACTGGAAACACAGAACTAGCTGGGGACCAGTGACGTCTACTGGTGTTCGTCCCCCAACCACGAGCGCGCTACAAGCGACCGCACACCCACAATCACGAGTCGCTGCCCACTGTTGTCTTTCCCTCAGCTAGACGTACAACTCAAACACAGGAGTGGGGGTGTCCAGGAAGAAGACACAGACCTAAATGGTACACACAGTACCGGGATACGCCCCGAGCACAACGTGTCTGGCTCACACAAAACCTGGGGTACCCGACTGAAGAGGCATTCCGGATTAGGCGCCGGACCACCAAACTCGGCAAACACACAAACCACGATACATGCTTATACAACCTTTATTTATAAACCACGGTAAACCACGGTATGACCACCAAGCCAACATACACCTATATATACATAAACGACATTATCATATATCAACATTGCCTGTCATTGGTCATCTTATGACCTCCATAGCAACATTAATCCATAATGAACATTAACCACTTAACTTAATACAATAACATATCCAATGTAAATCACATAAATCACTAACTAGTCATACACTGATTCTTAAACCCTACACATGATTTACTAACATTAAACAACTTAAACACTTTAAATAACACCAATTAACCAGGGCTAGGTCCATACTGAAACCTCACTGCCTAGCCACCACAAGCAGACCACCGAAGCTAAAACGCAACGGACACAGGCGTCGCCTTTCAAATCGTGACGACCTATCCGGACGCGACCATAATCAAAACACGACAAGGCCCAGTGTCGCGACGACCTATCCGAACGCGACCATAATCAAAACATGACAAGGCCCGGTGTCGTGACAGAATCGCAATGGCCGGATACGTCGCCTTCAAGCCAAACCGACAGTCGAAGTGTAAATCGCGACAGACATACCTGTCGTGTTTACATCAAGCAGTATAGCACACAAACAGAAATCTGAAACGCGACGCGAGTATGAACGCGACGGTGAACCCCATTGCGTTTCAAACACGACAATGAACTCAGCTCAACAGTCGAGCCCACCTTCTCCACCAAAAAACCCATACACATCCAATACAAATGGCAACTTAAGTAAACATGATATCTACTCTATGGCACACCACTCAATCATGCCTTCCACCCCTTACCATTTAAAGCAAATTAAACAAAAGGGGAAGTCTCCCTACCACTGAACGAGCCTGAAAAGCACCAGGAACTCCACGTCGTCGGCACGTCCACGCTCCGGACGCCATCCTCATGTGGAACCCGCGCCGCACAAGCCACCAGAAATCCAAATCGCCGAAATCTCCCATAGCAGCCCCCTCCTTCGCCGGACAGAGCTCCTTTGCTCTGTCTGACCGAAACAGGGCAACATATGCACAGTCAAAATCGCGATGTAAGCAGACGTCGCGTTTAAGAGTTAAACGCAACCACCTTAGCTGTCACTAATCTGAGCCAAACGCCATGCGTCACAAAGGCGGTTCAGTGAATCGCGACGGGGGAGACCGTCGCATTTCAAATCGCGACGTGCTGCTCCGTCGAGTTCACAAATAGTGAACCTGTGGGCTGTTTGGTCTAAAACCTCTGGCCCACAACACCCACACAACGCACGAAAAACACGACCAAGGCTCAATGACCACCTCTTGGTCAAGAGCACCACACCAAAACCATTAAACACGGATCCAAAAAGATCGTGCCGTTACATTACATGTCCAAGAGAAAAGTACAACTACCTATGGCATACTCTAAGGGAGCAAAGCTCACACTAAACACAACTACGACTCAACTGCTGGTGGTACAAGTCTACCACAAACGCTGTTGCAAGCCAAGCACACGGCTAGCACCTGAAAAGAACTATAAGGGAGTAAGCCTCAACAAGCCACTAGCTCAGCAGGGACCTCCCAAAAACAACAACTGAAAGCTGAAGAGACCTCAACCACAACGGGTCTCACTGGCAACACCGATAGCCAAACCACATCATAAACGCATTAAATATAATTAAATAAAACCCACTAGCTAACACAATCTGTGAGAACTAAAGAAACCAACAGGGCTGGTACAAAAACACCAGTCCACAGTAAGAACAGCAATGCCTAGGCCACAAACCTCACAGGCAAACCACAAGCACAAGGGTAATAGGACTGCCAACAAAGAGCTAGTCCAATATACCCTAAATAAATGAACACCCCGGAAGACTACCCTCAAAAGGGTACAACACAATAAGTGGAAGGTCCTGCAACACGACCTCCACGGAGCACAGCTCCATCTCAACACCTGAAAAGGCTGATACACAGCGTACCATGACAAACGGTTACCCACGAAGGGTACAAGTACCTACCACCACGAGGTACCACCACAAAACCACAACCATACATAAAACCTCAACACAATTGTGCCTCCAACAAGGCACACCAAGCGAGTCAAACCACGGCGGTGAGTCACCACTCACAAGCCACAACCACGAGTTGAAAAGAACGATGCCACCACACGGGAGTGAACTACTGGTTTATGATGCCAGTATCCAACCCGGACAACACAACATAGAACTACCTCTCAGTCTTGCAGTCACTGACGAAAGGTCCAATTGTCGCTCCACCTCAGCAAGGCCAACAAACTATGGAGACTAAACAACACCACACCTCCAGACCACACAACTGCAGGCCCATGTCTAGCACCTTTAGGGACTCCGGCCCGAGCTCCCTAAAGTGGGGCACTGGTAAACAGAACTAGCTGGGGACTAGTACGTCTATTGGTGTACGTACCCCCAACCACGAGCTCGCTACAAGCAACGCACACCCACAAATATGAGTCGCTGCCTATTGTCGTGTTTCCCTCCGTCGGACGTACAACTCAAACACAGGAGTGAGGGTGTCCAAGAAGACGACACAGACCTTTATGGTACACATTGTACCGGGACACGTCCCGAGCACAACAAATACAATGTGCCTGGTTCACAAAGAACCTGGGGTGCCCGACTGAAGAGGCATTCCGGAATAGGCGCCGGACCACCAAACTCGGCAAACACACAAGCCACGTTACTTGCTTATACAACCTTATTTATAAACCACGGTACACATGCACCATAATTAGCTCGTCACCGGTCACCGTGTGACCTCCAAGCAAACATACACTTATACATATATGAACCACAACAACACATAATAACCTTGCTTGTCATTAGTCATCTCACGTCCTCCATAGAAACACTAAACCACAATGAACATTAACCACTTACTTATCATAATAACATAATTAACTTAATTCACTAATTAATCGTAACCCAAACCATTAAGCCTATAACATGCATTACTAACAAAACCCATCTTAGAATGACTTAAAACAACTTTAAATAGCCAAGGCAAGGTCCATATAGGACCATCATAGCCCAACCACTATAAACATATCTTGGAAGCCAAATTGCGACAGACACAGACGTCGCCTTCAAAAATGTGACGACCCCAATGGTCGTGATTCCAAACCTAACGCGACAGGGCCCCGCGTCACGACCATAACGTGATAGTCCGATACGTCGCATTCAAGCCAAACAGTCAACTCCAATAGTCAAAGCGCAAATCACGATAGGACAATACGTTGAGACAAAGACCATACTAAACCATACACAAAATCACGATGGACCACACCAACGCATTCAACAAGAAGGCGACAAGTCAAGTGGTCGTGTACACACCAATCGGAACCATAAAGAGAAACGCGACGGACTATCCCGTCGCATTCTCACCAAAACACGACGGTTCATACCATCGCCTTCTCAGGCAGACGGCTGAACCCCATTCCCTTCTCCAGAAACCAAGCACACACACCAAGCAACCCCCACAGAAGCTCATGAAACGAAGGCTAAGCTATCACATGCTATCAAATCATGCTTTTAAAGTTGTAAACCATTTAAATAACACAAACTAAAAAAGGAAGTCTCCCTACCAACTCGGAGAACCCGTTAAATGCAAAGAACACCACACCACTGGCGCACCTACACTCCAGACACCCTCCTCGCATGGAAACTGCGCCACACGGACCCCTGGAAGCCGAAAAATGCCACAGGAGCTTCGCAGCAGCTCCCCCATCGCCGAACAAAGCTCCTCTGCTGGTAGACATCGCGTTTACAACATGTTAAACGCGACCACCCTCACCGTCACCAATCGGAACTCAGTGTGCCATGCGTCACAAAGGCGGTGCGAAGAACACGACGTAGGAGACTGTCGCATTCAAAACACGACGTATTGCTCCGTCGCGTTCACAACCAGTGAACTTGTGGGTTGTTTGGGCTAAAACCTCCGACCTACAATGCCTACACCACGCACTGAGACTACAAGTAAGGCTCAATGACCACACATTGGCCAAGAACACCACACCAGAACTAGTAAAACACAGATCCGAACGACCGCGACGTTACAATCATGGTACATGTGCCCATGATTCATCCTACAATCCATCAAGATATCTGTAGTGGTATAGTGGCGTTCAAAGTTGACTTAAATCTTATTTGACTGCATTTTGAGCACTTGACTATATGATCAACTATTTTAGGATTTGATAGGAATTATACATGTGCTCCTCAATTTCAAAGCTAAGCCATGATTAGTTCTAGCCATTTTCATTTATCAAGTGTATATCACTGCACCACATCCTAGCTCAAAAATTTGATCATTCTTTTCATTTTCCATTTAGGAGGCTACATTTTATGTTTGCCTTTTTAGGCTACATTTTTCTTGGAGTTCAAGGCAACATTTTCCATGACATCTTAGCATGTATTAATTTTCCTTCCACAAAAATTGTTAAGCTTCATCAATATTTTAACATAAAATCCGACTCATAACTATCAAATAGAAAGAAGATGATTCCATACATGTCTCTTTCTCATTACATTTTTGCTAACAGTCAATCATTCTTAGAGGTGGTTGGTACAAGTATTTTATAGATAACATACCCCCACCCTCAAGAATCCTTCATTTTTTGTCCAGATTACCAGGAACTTGAAGGATGGCCCTATCTATTTGATACTACATATAATTCTTTACACTAATTAAATATGTGAAGGCTTATGACAGATTTCCTTTTACTGATATCTACAATATCCTTTTTCTTTTTGGATAGAAAAATGATTCTTATATTCTTGCACAAGCTTTTATTTTCCTTCTTTCACACAAAATTTTGTTCTTCTCATATTCTCTTTAAATAAATCTTGAATTTCTCATGTGTTGTCTTTATCCTAAGCTGAAGTTTAAGATACTCTGCAAGATTCTTTCTATCAATAACTTTATGTTTTCTCCCGAGTAGTCTCAAGTTTTGTAGAATATTTTAAACAAAAAATTTGGATCGGTCATTTATTATCAGCTTGATACCTATTAATTTAAATTATTTGTTTTTTCCCCATGCAATCATTTTTTCAATGGCTTTTATTAATCATAATCCAGGATTTGCTGCAAATGGTTGAATATGTTTTATACATTCTCTTCTTGGTCTTATGCATTCTTTTCTTGATCTTTACCTGAAATAGATTATGGTAAAAGAGCATGGATACTTATTATTGATTACTAATACTTAGCTAATTATTATTACCTAATTATTTTGTTAAATATTTTGTACTGGCTTCCAGAAACTTTGAGAACATTTTTTTCAATACAAGATGTATCATTTGATTTTTTTTTAATCATAATCTATGTCTAATATTGTTTTATTTTACATGTCTAATGTAGGATCTTGTTGCACCATACGATGATGGGGGATGAGGACGAGGAATGGGTGGATTTATGATATTTTTTATCTTGTATTAAAATATATTTCAAATATTGTATTTGAGTGAACATTTTATTGTATATATTTAATTGAACATTTAATTTAGCATTATAATCTTTTAGTATGTTTGTGTATGGCCATTGTCATTGTGTATATAGATCTATTATATTTTTTATAATATATATTTTAAAACAAAAAATTGTGATGATTTAAAAAAAATATTTCAAAATTAGCTGCAGATTTGTGATGAAAAATAACGACAGATTTGTGGTAGGCTTTTTTGTCATTAATTAGTGACGGTTTTGTGACGGATATTTTTGTTGCTAATTAGCGACGGATTTGTGTCAAAATAGTGACACATTTGAATTGGAATAATTTACCACAAGTCAAAATTCTAATTAGCGACGGACACAATTCTATCACTAATCCATCGCTAAATAGCGACAGATTAGCGATGATCTATTTCCTACTCAAATTGCCGACTAGTTTTTTTTTTTGGGACGGACGCATTCCGTCACTAATCTAGTGTCAATACAACATAAATTATATTTAGGGACAGAATGTGTCCGTCGCTAAATCCACAATTCTCATGGTCCCCCTTTAGAGAGTAGATCGCAATTGTGTCCTTAGACTACCAATGTAACGACCCGACCTCTCGGACCCCCGCCAGGGACCCGAAGTTCGCGTCGCCACCTACGGATCCGAAGACCCAGAAGGGTTAAAAGAATAGTCTAGTGAGATATGTACTGAATTTAAATAATTATAACAAGATATACAATATACAAAAGTATGTACAACATGTCCTAAGTAAAAGCACAGGTACAAGAAGAAAGGTGCAGTCTTTAAGGGGCATACCTCGAGAACTTGCAAAGCACAACTCACAACTCACTCAGGTACAAGAGCTCACAACACTCGCTCTCACTGCTACTGAATACACACGGCGCCACAGCCGCCTCCGCAACCCGTCCGACACCGAGCTCCCGCGACGACGAGCCCCTAGCTGAAGGAAGTAGGGGGTGAGCCTCGCGAACAAGACCCAGTAGGGATTACCAGTCCCTCACCGGCCAGAGCAGCAGGAACTTCGAAAACAGGAAACTAGAGTAGAAAGCTGTAAAGCGAGGAACACCTACAGCAGGGTACTACTAAGCAGCGAAACAAAACAATGCAACACCACGACTACTAACCAAGGTCGTGACACAAACACGACTCCCGCAAAAACCAACAGAGTCGGGCACCAAGCGGAAGCAACCCTCGGCACAGCAGCCGAGACCACGTAACAACCAAGTGAGAACGACGTCTCACCACAAGCACGGCCACCTCAGACCTCCACAAGGTCGAGAGCCCACAAGCAGAACCACTCCAGACCCCGGACACGCCACGAGGTCGAGAAACCACACCCGCCGGTGCCACCACGAATTGGCACCCAAGAACGGGACTACGGAACTGAGAGGACCCCGAAGCGGAAACCACCAGAAGCACGGGCCAACAAGGCCAAACCAACAACGCCCACGGAAGCTAGACACAACCAAGCTACAACCATCGTGTAGGCTAGGGCAACAAGGCATACTTGGAAATGTCGTGAGGAAACACTGTCACAACAACAGCAACCAAGCCACAGCCACTGGCAGCCAAGAGGAGGACACACCAGCCACTCCCTCTGCTCGCCTCTAACCTCCCCAGAAGAGCGAGATAGAGCCGCCATAGAACACACAAACGCACGCAACACCACAGCCTGGCCAAGCTGCGGCCCCACGCCTAGCACCACTATGTGGCTCCGGAACCAATGCAGAGAGAGGCAGTGAGACAAAGGACTATCTGGGCTGCGCTGGGAAGAAAACACTTTGACAACCTCGGCGTCCCGCCCCAGATAAGAGAGCTCTACAAACGACTCAGCGTCGCTGTCCAAACCTTGTTTTCACCTCAGCTCTAGAGTCCGCCAAGTCGGCTGCCAACTCGGGCACGCTCGTAGCCCATAGCACTCCCTCAACAGGCTCCCGAGGATGGGGGTCCCAGGCAACGGAGACAACCTCTGAATGGGACAAGCCCTCAAGTGCCAAGCACCGGGCGAACAGGCGGAGTAAGCACAACAAAAACCACGCCGAACTGTTGGCTTGTAACTCACGACAAGCCCAGCAAGCACGAGGCACGCACGGACCCTCGAGAGGGCCGTCGGCCAACCAAGGCACGCACAAGCAATCCAGAACCTCAAAATACCACCAGACAGTACGGAAAACATCGCTCTGCTAATAATCGATTGACTGTCGGTCAATCGATTATTAGACAAACACGACCCTCCTGGCACCGCCGCCAAGACACGGCCACGAAGGTGTCACCTTCAGTCACTGAACGCAGCCAAGTAACTTGCCGCATTCCCCACCTGAAGGTCCTAAGGGCAAGCCTGGCCTCGGGCACACGCCGACACCCCAACCAAACCACGGAAACACCCGATGCAACACAAGTACTGTCGCATCCCCCTAGGCCGTCGCGATGGGGAAGGGCACCACGACAGCAACCCTGTTGCAACGGGGCAGAGCATCGCGACAGCAACCCTGTCGCGACAGGAAAACGAGTCACGACAACGATCCTTATCGCGACAGGCAAACGCGTCGCGATAAGGTCGCGCCCGACCGGGCGCTAGCAGAGAGGCAGACCCACAGGATGCTCCATCCTGGAGCCGCCCACAAGCCACACACATACCACACGGGGGAGGGGAGCATGGAGAAGCTATCTAAACTAACTAGAAAGCACGAGAAGCTCCCAATCCACCTGGATCGAGAAGAGCACAAGCAATCCCTACCTTAAACGAAGAACGAACCCCAATAGGGCCCTTCACGTTGGATTGGTCACCTCCTCCTCACTCCACGCAAGCTCCACGACGCTGGGACCCCACGCACAGCCCTCCTCCTCTCTTGAAACGCACAAAGGGGAGAGAGGGAGGCGGAGCACCGCCGGAGGGGAAGGAGAAGAGAGGGAAAAGAGAGAAAGGGGGAAGGGTCTCCGGCTAAGGCCTTATGCCTTCGACACCCAAGACGCGACGGGGCAACGCGTCGCGTTAAGGACCTTAACGCGACGGGTCAATGCACCGCGACAAGAGCGCGTCCCCCAGGGACGCCGCAACAATGCGACAGGTCGTACTGACACACCTGCCACCCTGACAGGCGTCAGACGACAAAAGGCACGAAACACTGTCGTTGTAGTACCCCGAAAAATTCATTAATTCGAAAATATAGATAAATTGAAAATTTATCAATTAATAAATTCAAACTAGTTAAAAGAGGTACGCATCATTATCGCATGCGTAAAAACCTATATAAAAATGTCGTAAAAAAATAGTAGTTATACTTTAAATAATATTCTCTAATGACCCATCAAGAAGTTTAGGCATAAGGAAGTCATTTGGATCTAGTTTAAGAATTTATGCGACTTATTGTCGTAATTAAGTAATAAGTCGGAGAACCCATTATTGTATGAGCCAAAGTAGATTATAAATTAAAATAAACATGTGAGTAGACTTTAAATAATATGGGTTGATAGCCCATTATGATATTTAGACCAATGGATAATCTTGACCCATGAATAAATTCTCTAATAAAAGGATAATTAAAACTCATTAAGTAAATTAAGTACATGTGTTGTACAATTAAGCCCCACATAAGTTATTGGCCCAAAAGCAAAAGCCCAAATGATGAAGGTTAGGAATATGGGGATAAATAATATTAACTTGCAATAAAATAAAAAATTTGTAAATAAATGTGAGAAATTAGAATAAAGGGTAAATAAATTGTAATAAATGAAATTAAATTAAAACCCATTAAGCTAAATTAGAAATGGGTTATATTAATGATCCAAGCATAAAAGAATGGGTCCAAATGAGAAGAGCTCATCTTGGGATGGGAATTAATTAAAGCTAAATCCGCACTTAAATCAATAATAAATAGAAAAAAGTTAAGATAATCATTAATAACCCATAATTATCCTAAAAAAAGTCCTCATTCCATCCTAACTCATTAGCCACGAAATTAGATCTCTTCCCAAGCCAATTAGATGATAAATGCTAGAATAGGGAGAGATAAATGTGGGAATTCGGAGTTAATTAATAAATAAATTAAATAAGAGTAAGATAAATACTAAAAATGGTTATAAATGTCCTAAAAAGAGTCATAATCATATTCTAACCATTTTCCCACGAATTTAGACTTCTCCCCAAACTTATTAGGTAGATAAAGGCAAGAAATAGGGGGATAAATATAGAAATTAAGAGTTTGAATGGAAAGAGGAGTTTTAAGAAAGTTGGACTCTTAAACAACCTAATAGACCTCTAATTCGTGCCAACCAAGCCCCATTTCGTTGCTGGAGCTTTGGAGCACGAGGAGAGGAGGCTTTGGACGTGGAGAGTAAGGAAGAAGGAGGCTTGGAGCAAGGAGGACTTGGAAAATTCGTCACCCCAAACTCTAGAAACTTTACAGCGCAAAAAGGTAGGCAATCTCTCAAGCTTAAATCGTGTAAAATTAACCCTAGGTAGCCTGCATGATCCTCTTCAAAAGCCCTCTTGTTTTGCTCTTTCTCGTTCATCCATGAGAGCGAATTAATTGTTGTAAGCACTGTCATGTCCATGCACCCGAACCATCTTGTTTACGTTAAATCCTTGCATGTGCTTGATCCCATGCCCTGAATTTATTCTCTTAAATACTACATGATACTACCTTTCAAACGCCCCTATTTGCCCTAATTTTCATCTTGTAACTGTGGCAAATTAATTCATTGAACTTTGACTGTGCATGTTTAGGTTAATGAAAAGTAACCTAGTCAAAGCATGCTCTATACATGACTGTTTTCTAATTAATCATTACCAGTGATAGATCACCATGTCCTCTTTCGATTAAATCTAGTTTCAAGATTTTTAGATCAATGTGCGATTTTATATAGATTTTTGAAGTACCTTGTAGCATGATTGGGAGGGAAGGACCGAACTCCAAAAAGGGAAAAACCCCTTTTCTAGGTCGGGCCTCACTCTAAAGTCGCGATGGCCCGACCCGTCGCGACCTCAAAGGGGTCGCGGTTGACCAAACCATCACGATATGAACACGACCTAAACCGAGCCAGGCCGGCTGATTCGACTGTCGCGCCAGGCCGCCCCTTCGCGACTTGAATCGCGACGGGCACGGTGCCCGTCGCATTCTTAAAATTTCTACCATAACCTAGTTTTGCTTATATACCCCTGCTCTAATTGCTATTTAGCCATTGTTTAGCCTCAATTAAACCCTGTTATGAATAATTCGATCTGAATAATTATTAATGGGCAATAATTATATAAATCTAATTAATTTAAAAGCTATGTGCACAATCCATTATGCTCTCTTAATTTCTTACACATCCACACACTTAACAATCATGTTTGCCATTAAGCCCTATTAAATTACTCAATAACGTATCTGGTAATTAAGTGAAATTAATTACTAAATTTTCTTATTTAATTATTTACATTTGTCTTCGATTTAATCGCGTGATTCGAGTACCGTGATCGCTTCCCTCGGCCTTCGATCACTCGAGGCACGACGGACCCTAGTTTTCTACACATTCTCTTGGCATGGACCACCTCTCCACCAGGAATACTCTTGAATAAACCAGAGAATCCTCGTCAAGGCCTCCGTAAGTCTTCTTAGCTTTGGCGCATGTCCTTAGCCGACGAGTTGGTTGTACCCTAAAACCCGTTACACCCTTAGGGATCAGCATGATCCAAACGGCCTTAGTGTGTTCTCTCTTACCTTGTGATCACGCCGGACCGTCTAGCTTGTGTTCATAGCATGGCTAGTGGGCGGTTGTGATTTCTACCAGACTGCCGGCACCCGACCTAGTGTTGTGCAACTGTTATTATCATGGTTTAATGTTGTTTTACGATTATACCTCTATCTCATCTACTATCTCGTTACTCTCATCTGTTCACTTTCACTCTATACTATCATCTATTTCATCTATTACTCTCATCTCTTCTTGGTACTCTATTTGGCCATACGATTGATTGTCTAAAATAGCAAAACAATGCTATATGCCAAAGCAATAAGGCCCGGTCTGGTCCTGGGGAGAGCGCTCGAAGAGTGCCATTTCCTCGTGAGGGTAACGTGATCAGAGTGTGTACGGCATGCACCAGCGCCATTTAATAACAATCACAATTTAATCTATGACAATCAATCAATCATTTTACTATATCTCTGGGTTGACATGATGCTCGACTAGAGAAGTGATATTACACCTTTGTGCAGACGTTACATATTCTTTCACTATATGGCCAATCCTTTATCATGCTAGTTTTACAATTATTCTTTTGAAAGTGCTATCATTCTCTTGCTATCGTGTGCTATCTTTCTCTCGACTATACTTGACAGTTTTCTCTAGTTATTCTGCCTGATAAGACATTAATCACTTAAAGCATGCATGTTTACATGAGATATTAAGTCCTACCGAACGTTATCGCTCACCCTGCGCTATTGTTATATGTGTTTCAGGTAAGTCAGATGATGGCCCTACGCACACCAACGGAAATGGACTGGAGTGATGAGTGACCAGGAGTCATAGCGATAGAATGTCCTTAGTTCCTTAGAGTTAAGTTAGATATTTGCTTAATTATCCCTTCCAATATAATGATGTTATTGAGCCCTATGTTTTGGCTCTGAATTAGTGGTTGTAATAGTTTATGAGATTTATTAATAAAATAAGGAGTTTATTGCAATTATTGTTCATTAGATGCTTTGATATTTGTGACTGTATGTGTAATTTACGTTACCATACACATTGTTCATGCCTCCCTGATTTATTCCGCTGCTAAATTGGCGGGGCATGACAGTCACGACCTGTTGACCGAATGCGACACAAAGACGCGACAGGGAAGCAAGGTGCAACAAGAATGCGACACACAAGCTCGTCGTGACAAGGATGACTGTCGCGTCGAACACCCTCGACGCGACACTAATGCGTCACCCAGCCCGGACGCGTTAGTGGCCAGTCATCCTAGACACCGAACGGAAACCTGGGAAGCCGAGTCTTACAGCCAAGGCCAATAATAGACTTGTAGGATCATCCTTGCGAAGGCAAGGGTTGGTGGGTTGGCTCTAAAGAGCGATCAATAGGCCCTATTGAAGGGAGTAGTCCTACTGACATACTTCCCCTTTATGTGCTTCTTTACGAAAAAATAGTCAGTGTTGAGGACTAAGCTGGAGTGCGTCGACCTTAGCTAGAGATGTCACAGATTGAATGATGCCACCTAGGAGATGAAGATATCTATAGGGACACATTAGTCAATCTCCATTCGACACCTTCTGATACTGGAGCTTAGACACAGGGCTTGGGCTGATGCCATCCGACCATCCCCGAGCATTGTTCGATTGTGCCTCTGGGTCATTGGCTTGGGGAAGGAGTCCTTGAGTGATCGAGAGGGGGTAAGGGCTATTCCAATTTTTATTATGGAGGATGGGCTATTAGGTGCTAGCGTAGAGGCCCTTTGACATTGTCCAGGAGGAGGGGTTGTCCGGTGCCCGACCAAGAGGTCCCTCAACAATGTCCTGAAGGAGGGGTTGTCAGGTGCCCACCTACAGCTCCTACACTATATTTGTCAAAGGTTGGCTCCTTTGCCTCTAGCCCTTGGCATTTTCCCAGGGGGTGAGCTATCGAATGCTCAGTTAGAAGGCCATTTGACATTATCCCAAAGGAAGGGATATCGGGTTCTCAACCCACAGGCCCTTCAACTATCGTGGAGGAGGGGGTTATCAAGTGCCTAGTCCGAAGGCCCTTCAACATTGTTCCAGAAGAGGAGTTGTCAGGTGCCCATCTTACATGCCCATCGACATTGTCTTGTAGAATGTGCTATCAGTGCCTAGCTGGGGCTCCTAATACTACATCTACCAAAGGATGGCTTCTTCACCCCTAGTCTTCGGCATTTCTCGGAAGGGTAAGCTACCAGATGCTCAGCTTGGGATCATGCACCATGCCCATCAAAGCTTAGCTCCTTCACCCTAACCCTCAGAATTTACCTGAATGGTGAGTTACACCATGTCTATCAAAGGCCCCCTCCTTCACCCCTAGCCGGGGAACATCAGTTGGTTGGCCTACTTCGAAAAGTAGCTAGTTGGATACTCCTTAGAGAGGAGTATGTGGGTGCGATGCAATGCATAGACACGGGGGTTATTGTTGCATCTCTACTGATCAAAGGTTTTAAGATAGTCCCTTCCATGCATGCGTAACTGCCACACAACCCACGTGGAGGGATAATAACTTGCACACACCACTGAGTGCTCAAGTAGGTGCTCAGAAAAATTGACTATTTATTAATACCACTTTCTCAATTTCATTGTGTTCTAGGTGTAAGGCAGTTCTCGACTGTCCAGACTGGTGAGTTGGTAAGCCCCCTTGCCAAGGATTTCCACCACTAAATATGAACCTTTCCAATTGAGTGCCAACTTGTATGTTACTAGCTGAGGGCCAACTATATTGGATCGCCTGAGCATGAGGTCAATGAGGAAGAAAGAGCATTCCTTGACTCATATTGAAGGACCCTAGAATCTCATACCTAAAGAAATCCATATCCAACATCATCACCCACAAGTCCAAAGACTCAGAAGGGTACGTAAATAGTCTATGGAGATAAATAAGTGATTAAAGTAATTATAATAGGAATAAAATTTCATTATCAAAGATAATTTTTCCTAGTGATACAAGTACAAAAATTATAATAGGGTGGGAGAAGGAGGGGTCGCCATAGGTGGAGGGGAGAAAAGGGTGGCTTAGTTTGGAACAGGGCCACCATATAAAGAGCCCCCAAAAATCGAAACAAACATGACCGATTGGGCGCAACTCTAGATGCACTCTCAGTGCTTAGCATGACTCGGCTAACATAGCCAAGCCATGTGGCATGCATGTAAGTAGCCTGAAAACCTAGAAATCGAGATGTGCTATGCCTGACTGGCGTGACTTAAGTCATGCCACATGACCTTAGCATGACTAGATGGCATAGCCCAGCCACCTAGTGTTGCACACCCTCCTTATATTTTGATGATTAACAAAACTAATATAACTATACATGTTTTGCTTATGTAACGCACCCTTACAAATTCTATTTTCTTATGAATAACCAAACTTCTTGAAATTAATTGATTATTTCATTCTATAACTTCTTGAATAATCAATTATTTAGTCTTGCAAGTTAATCGATTAAGTTGCTTATTTGAAGAATTTATTCTGACTAAGGCATTCTATTTCCTACACGCACGTTTTGAGTTCTACACATCACTACAATGTCAAGTTGACCATGCTCAATACAAAAAGTATTTTTATGAAGAAGTGCTAACCACACATGAGTATTCTCTCATGCTTTAACAACTATTTTATGATGTCATGTATTCATGCATCAAACACTTATTGGTTAAGAGCATTATTTAAATATTTAAATCTGATAGCTTTCTTAAGACTGTATCCATTCTAGCCAACTGGTGTTTGTCAAGAAAGGACTAATGTTCAGGTTCTGGAAGTGTGCCAAGCTTGTACCATTAAAATCTGACATGATGACACGTACGAGGTTTTTGCAAAAATAGAAATGTGGAGGCTAGCAATGTATGCAAGACATCCATTTGCATGGCATAAATATTTTGTTGTGCCTAACATGTCAAAGTATTGAGCCTAACGTTCACATATCTAATGAGATAATGGGAAGGTCCAATGGCAATCATCCCCAGGGACTTTAAATAAGGGATCACCTCTACAAGAAGAAAAAAAAAGATGAAGAGAGAAAAAGAATAAGAGTACACATACACGCAAAAGAGAGATACATTCTGAAACTGAGATTGAAGAAAAAAGAGCAATCTCTTGCAAGTTTCATGTTCTTCAACTTTCAACATCTCCTCTCACTCTCTAAGAAAGGCTTGGTGAAGAAATCGCGAGTGAACGCCACCTCTATAGCTCAATGACATTCATTGATCAACATCGTTCTACAGAGCATTGAAGGCTCAACTACATCACAGCACTTGCTGCATTCTTATTATAGTTGAACTTATTTTCCTTGTGCTTCTCACTGTGCCTCATCTATCTAAGTTGTAAACACTCTTCAGGCATTTATTTCTTTGGGTTGTTGCCTCCTTGGGTAGAAGGAGAGGACCTGACTGTATTTACAGTAGGGGGGAAGAAACCGGCTAGAGGTTTATATGTAGTGTTGTGTTTGTTTTCCTCTTTGATTAGAAAGGATAAGACTTGAGAGGCTCATTGTAGACACGCCAAATTTGACATCTATTGAGTAAATTTCATGTTATATTATAATGTCTCAAAGTGGCTCTCTTCATTTAATCATTTGAGTATTTTTTTTCTATTTTTTAAATTTTTTCTAAAATTTAAAAAAAAATTGGCACTAACAGAAATTTCTTATTCACATCAACCTCAATGGACACATTTAAGTTTCAAATATGTGACTAATCATGTGGACGTGCTTCATCTTTCTTTATTCAATTTTGATAATTTCCCTTTTAGATTTTGGAAATAATTTATTGCCAAAATTTATTCTCGTCATCTCCAGTCGATGCAATTTGACTTTCCTTTACGAAATGACCGACCTTCCCCAAAATAATCGATTTTTATGAAGGGCGTCGTGTCAAGTGGACACATTTTGAGCCTTCTGTTTTTAAATTTTTGGCAAGTGTTTGAATCGATTTTGGATATTCATAATTTGTGTCAGATAGGATGGACGTGATTTCAAATCCCTGTATTTTTGAATGTCCAATCAAAATATGAAAATTTATTAAATGCATCCACTTGACCAGACACATTTTCTAAATCACGTCTATTGTGGCTGATGTGATTTAGCTATTTTACTCCTCGGAATTTGAGCTTGAAATCTCTATAAATACCTCCTACCCCCTTCGTGGCCAAGACTATTGATGCTATTGCCACTGTTGCGAGTGCTAGTGTGGGAGAGTTCGAAGCTCTTATCTTAGAGAGCTCCATTGCTAAGGGAAGGGGCCGTTTGACTGCCGCCACAATGCCAGAGCACCATCGGAGTCCAAGGAGGAGTATTCAGCGGCCTTCTTCTTCTCAACCAATGTCAGCTTTCCTCTCCCTTCTCTCTCTCTCTCTTCTTTTATTTCTTGCTAGTTGCATGCATCACATCTCCCTTTAGATCTCTTGTTTTTATTCTTGTCAATTCATCACATACAACACATCATTCACACACCCATCTATCACTTTAGGGGTTTAAAAAACCACCGCAAGGTGTGCTCATATTTTTGTGCTTCTTTGTCTTTTCCTTTGAGAATTGATACTACACACTTGATCCCTAATCCTCTCTTTATTTTTTGTTGTCTTTTCTTTGTTCTTGCTAGGTAACCATGTTAAGACCTTCTTCATCGACTATCGATCGGAAGAAGTAAGAGTCAACTTACAAATTCCTGCATCCCAAGTCAAGGGAAGCAATCACTCTTTTCTCCTCCTTTTAAACCCACGGTTTCTAGTGATCACACTCATTTTCCATCTTTTCCCCCTTTCCCTCTCTTTCCTTCCCCCCATTAAATAAAACAAAATTTATTTTTTTTATTTCTTTTGTGGTTGAAAATCACATCCATAATCAGGTGTGGTGGTTGTACCCGCTGGAGATCTATTTCCAATAGTGATTTGGTGGTTGTAAAGCTATAGTAGTATAGTGGAATCTCAAGGTGTTTGCTCTTGAGGAATGGATATAAGTGCTGAGTGGGTCAACACCAAACTAAGATAAATCTTAGTGTCGTTTGTGTGCTTGTCTTTTCCATTCTTGTATATTTATCATTCTCTTGGTAACTACTAAAAAACACTTAAACTATATACATACCACGATTTAGTCCCCTTTAAGTCTCCATAGCTAAGGACAACACCTTGCACGCATGCAGGCGGTCTCCTATATGTTTCGGCGCACTTCCAAGATGCACCATGTAGACCTCGTGTGACTAGGAACATGCAAAGCACCATATGGCACCTTTGGTCAGACATTGGTATATTGCCATACACTGCACCCAAGCCCAAGAAATCGACAAAACATGGTCATGCACCTATCCCCTGTGTACTCTCGGTCGGAAACTCCGTACGACTGCTCGTCGTGACCACCACACGGCTAGTAAACACAGATGGAGGGGACTCCGCCTGGACAAGGAACACTAGCTACGGAAAGCACCACCACTAGTCAAACGGTCAGGTGCGTCCACAGACGTCTTATCCTCGACCTAGGTCCTGGCCCTCGAGTCTCATCAGAGCGAGGTAGGACACAAACACAACAACAGGAACCTCCCTGAAACGGGAGAAACGCTACACGGCGAGGGAGGGGAGCATGCTTCTCATGCTAGGAAGCTAGTAAAGCATTCAAACCACCCTCAAACACCCAAGAACATGGATTCTACGCTCGGAGGAAAACCTCACTCACACGAGCATGGAAACTCACACTCCCAACCCCCAAACCACAAGGAAAACACGCTTGCAGGGGAAGGGGAGCATGCTTAGGGCAAGAGGATCATGAGTCCCTACCTCCACGTGAAGAACGAACCCGTTGGGGCCTTCTCGTAGGTAGAAACGTCTCCTCCTCGCACCGCACGGCACGAACGCGACCCCTGCACGAACGGAGCGACACCCTCCTCAGCACGGCCGCCTCAACACGGGGGAGGCACCCCCAACACCGCCGGAACTTCGAGAGGGCGAGAGGGAGAGAGGGGGAAAGGAAAAACGCGAGAGAGGGAGAAGAGCTCGGGCGCCCGGGCTTTAAGCCCGGATCCTGAGAAGGCGACACACCTTGTGTCACATTGGGAACCAGAAGGCGACAGTGGGTGTATCGCCTTCAAGAAGGCGACATACCCCCTGTCGCAATTCCAATGACAACGGTCAAATCTCGGAATTCAAAAAAGTGAAGGCGATAGCCATCTTGTCGCATTCACCCGACACCGCCAGAGCCGTACTGACACAAAGGACGCCTGTCACGTCTGTCAGACTGTGTCTGGGGCGACGCGATGGGAAGGCGACATAGGCCATGTCGCTTTCAAGAAGGCGACATACCCCCTGTCGCAATCCATCAAACCAGAAGGCGACAGTGGGTCTGTCGCCTTCAAGAAAGCGACATACCCCCTGTCGCAATATGAAGCAGAACCAGACATCAACGCGATCGGAACCACGTCGCGACAGTCGCCCTGCCGCGACCCAGAGGACGGGGGCAAGGGCCCAAGGGGGCTGGGGTGTTACAACCCTCCCTCCTTAAGACATTTCGCCCTTGAAATGAAAACAACTCGGTCTCAACCCGGAAGACGACAAAAGGGGAGATCACCACATACCGATCAATCAAACAAGTAAGGAAACTGCTCCTGCATCTCATCCTCATGCTCCCAGGTGGCCTCGCCACCGACGCGGTTCTGCCAAACGACCTTAACCAGCGGAATCTGCTTCCTGCGCAACTGCTGAACTCTGCAGTCGATCACTCTAACTGGGTACTCTGGCACTGACAAGTCTGGCGCTACCTCTAGCTGCGAGTAGTCCAACACGTGCGAAGAGTCTGCAACGTATCTCCTGAGCTGCGAAACGTGGAAAACGCTGTGCACACCTGCTAGCTCTGCCGGAAGACTCAGCCTGTAAGCCACCTCACCGACCCTCTCAGAAATGGGGAAGGGCCCAATATATCTGGGACTGAGCTTTCCCCTCTTACCAAACCTCATGACCCCTTTGGTCGGCGAGACCCGCAGGAAGACCAGGTCACCGACGCTGAACTCTAGCGGTCTCCTGCGGACATCCGCATAACTCTTCTGCCTGCTTTGTGCTGCCCGAAACCTCTGCCTGACCAAACTGACTGTCTCTGCACACTGCTGCACTAACTCTGGCCCCAAAAGCTGCCTCTCACCAACCTCGAACCAGTGAAGCGGAGTCCTGCACGGGCGACCATACAAAGCCTCGTATGGCGCCATTCCGATGCTCGAATGATAACTGTTGTTATACGCGAACTCTACCATCAGAAGGTGAGACTCCCAAGTGCCGCTCCAGTCTAAACAGCACGCTCTCAGCATATCCTCCAGTGTCCGAATGGTCCGCTCTGACTGACCGTCTGTCTGAGGGTGGTACGCGGTACTGAACCTCAACTCTGTACCCAGTGCTCTCTGAAGACTGTGCCAAAACCCTGACGTGAACCTCGGATCTCTGTCGGAAACGACTGAAACTGGGATTCCGTGCAACGAAACAACTCTGTCCACGTACAGTCTGGCCAATCTGTCCACTGACCACGACATCCTGATCGGAAGAAAGTGCGCTGCCTTGGTCAAACGATCCACAATCACCCAAATACCATCATGCCTCTGCGGGGTACGGGGCAAACCAACCACAAAGTCCATGGTGATGTCGTCCCACTTCCACTCAGGAATGGGCAACGGCTGCAGCTCACCACCAGGACGCTGGTGCTCAGCCTTCACCTGTTGACAGGTAAGGCACCGAGCAACAAACTCTGCCACGCCCCTCTTCATCTCTGGCCACCAGAATGACCTCCTCAAACAATGGTACATCTTGGTGGAGCCGGGATGAACGGCATACCTCGACAGGTGAGCCTCTGACAACACTGCCTGACGAACCTCCTCTGGAACGTACAAACGGCCTCTGAATCTGACCTCGTTGTCTTCGCTGAGCTCAACGTTCGGCATCCGTAAAATGTCTGTTAACTCTGCATCTGCTCGCTGCGCCTGCAACACCTGCCTGAACAGTGATGGCCGAACTGACAAACTGGAAGCCACTGCACGGTCTCTGGTCCTCGACGGAACAAACACTCCCTGGGACAGCTCCTCGAACAGCCTCCACTCTCTGACCATCAGCGAACTCAAGCGCACGCGCCTACTCAAAGCATCGGCTACAACGTTAGCCTTTCCTGGATGATAGGAAAGGGTTAGGTCGTAGTCCTTCAAATACTCCATCCATCGGCACTGCCTCAAGTTCAGATCCCTCTGGGTGAAGATGTACTGCAAACTCTGGTGATCGGTGAAGATCTGAAAAGCCTCGCCATACAGGTAGTGCCTCCACAACTTGAGAGCGTACACCACTGCTGCCAGCTCCAAGTCGTGGGTGGGATAATTCTCCTCATGCTTCTTGAGCTGCCGAGAAGCATAGGCAACGACCCCACCATGCTGCATCAGCACGGCACCCAAACCTGACCTCGACGCATCGGTGTAAACCACGAACCCACCGGTGCCCGACGGCAAGACCAACACTGGCGCCGAAGTCAACCTTGTCTTCAGCTCCAAGAAACTCTGCTCACAGTCCTCTGACCAAACAAACCTGGTGTCTTGCCTCGTCAACCGAGCCAACGGTGCTGCAATCTTGGCGAAATCCTGAATGAACCTCCGGTAGTAACCTGCCAGACCCAGAAAGCTGCGGACCTCTGTGACTGATGTGGGCTGCTCCCACGACAACACTGCCTCAACCTTGGCCGGATCCACTGCCACACCAAAACCTGAGATCACGTGCCCGAGCAAGTGCACCTCGCTCAGCCAAAATTTGCACTTGTCGAACTTGGCATAAAGACGGTGACTCCGCAGGGTCTCCAGCACGATCCTCAGGTGCTCCTCGTGCTCCTCTTCAGAAGACGAGTAGACCAGAATATCATCAACAAAAACAACACAAAGCGGTCTAGGTACTCACTGAACACCCTATTCATCAGATCCATGAAGCCCAACTCAAGCAACTCTTGCAGTTGGCGCTTCAACTCACGCAGCTCCGCCGGGGCCATCCGGTAAGGTGCCTTGGACAAAAGCATCGTACCAGGTAAAAGCTCGATGGAGAACTCTACCTCTCGCTCAGGCGGCAACCCAGGTAGATCCTCTGGAAACACGTCATAAAACTCAGAAACAACTGGCACATTAAAAACTGAAGGCCCGCTAGGCTCCAAGGAACAAACCGAAGCAAGGTAAGCAACGCAGCCATCACGGATCAAACGACGAGCCTTACAGAAAGAAATGAACGGCCGACGGGTAGACCGGATACCTCGAAAGCAGAGAACAGGTGCTCCAGGTATCTCGAACCGAACGGTCTTCCTCTGACAATCAACCACGGCTGAGTGAGCCTCCAACCAGTCCATGCCCAGGATGACGTCGAAGTCGCAAAGCTGCAACGCGTACAACCTGGCCGGCAACTGGTGACCCTCAACCTCGACTGTCACACCCTCCGGGTAACCGAAGGAACGCATGAAGTCACTGGACGGGAGATCGACCAATACGTCACACTGCCTCTCGGGTGTGTGACAAACAAGGGACTCGTAAAACTCCTCGGAAGCAAAACACAAGGAAGCACTGGGATCAACCAAAACACGAGCAGCTCTGCCAAGGATAGGTAGAGTACCTATCACCAGGTTTGATGCCTCTGCCTGCTCCCGGGTGAGCGCCATCACGCGACCACGACCACGTCCACGCTGCGGCGCCTGCTGGGGCTACTGCTGCGGCGACTGCTGCTGAGGAAACTGCTGCTGCTGCTGGTACGGCTAGTACTGCTGCGGCTGCGGGAACTACTGGACCTGCTGCTGGTACTGCCCTCTCTGCTGCTGACGCAGTGCCTGCTGCTAGGGAGGGTACTGGTACTGAGGTGGCTACTGCGCGTACTGTACTGGCTGCTGCTGCTGCGGAGCTTGCCTCCTAGGGCAATCCCTCCTAAAGTGGCCTGGCAAGCCACAAGTGTAGCACACTGGCTCCTGACTGCCCTGCTCAGCACCCTGCTGTACAGACTGCTCTGCAAACCTGGACTGACGCCTCTGCTGACGGCTCCGTCCACCCCCGCGAGTAGACAACTTCCTGAACTGCGAGCGAATTCCAGAGCTACCGGAACTGCCCGAGCCTGAGGAAGAGGAAGTCGCATTACCGTGGCTGCCTGCTGGACGCTGGTACGGCGAGGACCTGGAAGAGGCTCCTCCCTGCTACTGCTGCTGCTGCTGCTGAGGCTGCCAAGCCTCCCTATCCAAGGCGGTGGCCTTCGCCACGGCCTCTCCCAAGGTGGTACACATGTGTGCCGTCACACCCCACCTCAGGTCTGGTCTCAGCCCTGCTATAAACCTCTCTGCACAAGCCTGGTCACTGCCTGCTACATGAGGCACATGCCTCAACAACCGGACAAACCTCTGGTGGTACTGAGAAACTATGAGGTCGCCCTGCACCAACTCGTGGAACTGGTCTCGCCTCTCACGTCGAGCGTAGTCGGGGAAGTACTCGCCGTGGAAGACCTCCAAAAACCACTGCCAAGAGATCTGGTCCAACCGCTGCCCCTGGAAGTGAGTCTGCCTCTGAACTCTCCACCACTCATGGGCTGCTCCCTTGAGCTGGTATACTGCCAAATGAACCTGATCCTCCTCAGCGCAATCCATAGTCTCGAAGATGCGCTCCAACTCATGGGTCCAGCTCTCTGCCTTATCTGGATCATACTCACCGTGGAACATCGGTGGGCGAAGACGCAGGAACCTCTCAAGGAGAGCGGTCCTCGCCTCCGACACCGCTGCCCTCCGCTGACCGGACCGGGTACTCCCAGTACCCGACCGCTGCTGGCGGACTGGCTGCTCCACCGCCTGCTGCTCTGGTTCGGTTGGGGGAGGTACTGGAAATTGACCACCTACTGCTGCCTGCCCGGGCTGCCACGCTCCCTGGTACATAGCTCTGAAGAACTGCTCGGCCATGGGAAACCAGTCTACATACTGCTGAGGCTGAGGGTGGTACTCCTGCTGCTGCCCACCTGCTACCGCTGCCTCTGCTGCTGCTGCCTGTGCACCATGAGGCTGTGCCACTGACTCCTCCACGGACACCTCCTCCTGAACCTGCCCCTGAGCGGGCATGTCGGACTCATCCTGCTGCTCAACCAGCTGCCTAGCCTGACTGCGCCTACACGGAGCCATGACCTACACGGCAACACAACTGACAAAGGTTACAAATACCTCTCGGGCGGCTAGCAGTGTACTTGTACTATTATTGGGACTTACTGTTGCAGTTTAGATCCACTACAAGTCCTGTCAGACCAAGCTCTGATACCAACTGTAACGACCCGAGAACCCGACCCTCGGCCCACGCCGAGGACCCGATTTTCGCAGTCGCCGCCCACGGACCAGGGGGGCCCGGAAGGGCTATAACACGCGTCTGACAGGATATGTAACGGAGGTAAACGTCAACTGCTAAGCTAGAAGCGTACAAGCGGAAACAGGAAAGTAAAGCGAGACCGCTGCGTACCGCTCTAAGTACAGTCCCAACGCACGCACACTAGTACAAGTAAGGAAAGGGGAGAGACAAGTCCCTTAGGGGCATACCCCGAGGGTGACGTACACTGAGAGGGGGGAACCACTGCTAGCTACGGGGACCAAGACTACCGCCCCGTCTCCTCCGCCCGACGCGCGCCCTGCCGCTGCTGGGAAGACTCACCTGGAAAACAGAGGGATGAGCTTCACAACAGAAGCTCAGTAGGGACTACCAATCTCCTACTGGCTCTAAACAGGCAGGAGAACATATACAACTAATAATAAAGGAAAGACGGCAATTTATATCTTTCTACCTACAAAAGGAAGTGCGGAAGCGAAGCTAAAGCTAACACGGTACGGAAAGTACTCTCGGTCGGAAACTCCGTACGACTGCTCGTCGTGACCACCACACGGCTAGTAAACACAGATGGAGGGGACTCCGCCTGGACAAGGAACACTAGCTACGGAAAGCACCACCACTAGTCAAACGGTCAGGTGCGTCCACAGACGTCTTATCCTCGACCTAGGTCCTGGCCCTCGCGTCTCGTCAGAGCGAGGTAGGACACAAGCACAACAACAGTAACCGACGTAGTCTGGCCGGACTACGGTCCCACGCCTGACCTCTCCAAACGGTTCCGCAGCCGTAAGGAGCGAGGCAGTAAGAAGAAGGACTGGTTGGCCTGCGCCGGGTAGAACTCCAAACTGTCTTCAGCGTCCCAGACCAACCACGAGAGCTCTGCAAGCGACTCACACGCCACTGTCTTAACCATCGTTTTCCCCTCAGCTCCAGAGTCCGCCTAGGTGGCTGCCAACTCGAGCACACTCGTAGCCCGGAGTACTCCCTCAACAGGCTCCCGAGGACGGGGGTCCCAGGTAACGGTAACAACCTCTCGCACGGGACAAGCCCTCAAGTGTCGCGCACCGGGCGAACGACTAGTGTGAGACCGTACTAGGGAACTAGCACAGGTGCCACGGGTACAGTAAAGCGAAAACGGAAGCGGCGGAAGCACAACCTGCCTCTGGACTGAGAAGGCGACATAGGGCCTGTCACCTTCTTAATTCGACATAGGCCATGTCGCCTTCTGAATGCGACATAGCCCCTGTCACATTCTGAATGCGACATAGGGCCTGTCGCTTTACCAGTCAGAAGGCGACACAGGGTATGTCGCATTCAGGCCAGTCGGGGGTTCCGGAGATTCTTCTTCCGAGAACCTCCCCGAAACGGGAGAAACGCTACACAACGAGGGAGGGGAGCATGCTTCTCATGCTAGGAAGCTAGTAAAGCATTCAAACCACCCTCAAACACCCAAGAACATGGATTCTACGCTCGGAGGAAAACCTCACTCACACGAGCATGGAAACTCACACTCCAAACCCCCAAACCACAAGGAAAACACGCTTTGCAGGGGAAGGGGAGCATGCTTAGGGCGAGAGGATCATGAGTCCCTACCTCCATGCGAAGAACGAACCCGTTGGGGCCTTCTCGTAGGTAGAAACGTCTCCTCCTCGCACCGCACGGCACGAACGCGACCCCTGCACGAACGGAGCGACACCCTCCTCAGCACGGCCGCCTCAACACGGGGGAGGCACCCCCAACACCGCCGGAACTCCGAGAGGGCGAGAGGGAGAGAGGGGGAAAGGAAAAACGCGAGAGAGGGAGAAGAGCTCGGGCGCCCGGGCTTTAAGCCCAGATCCTGAGAAGGCGACACACCTTGTGTCGCATTGGGAACCAGAAGGCGACAGTGGGTGTGTCGCCTTCAAGAAGGCGACATACCCCCTGTCGCAATTCCACTGACAACGGTCAAATCTCGGAATTCGAAAAAGTGAAGGCGACAGCCATCTTGTCTCGTTCACTCGACACCGCCAGAGCCGTACTGACACAAAGGACGCATGTCACGTCTGTCAGACTGCGTCTGGGGCGACGCGATGGGAAGGCGACATAGGCCATGTCGCTTTCAAGAAGGCGACATACCCCCTGTCGCAATCCATCAAACCAAAAGGCGACAGTGGGTCTGTCGCCTTCAAGAAAGCGACATACCCCCTGTCGCAATATGAAGCAGAACCAGACATCGACGCGATCGGAACCACGTCGCGACAGTCGCCCTGCCGCGACCCAGAGGACGGGGCTAAGGGCCCAAGGGGGCCGGGGTGTTACACCCTGGCACTTCTTTAGTTGCGCTAGTGAACCTACATGCGACTAGACATCGGCTAAAAATGCCTACAAAACCTTGAAGTAAAGGTCCCGACTAGTTTACACGACACCTCTAGACCCCCTTCCCAGGGTCTAGGCCAACCCTAAGCACACGGACCACAATTCAAAATTTTGGGATGTTACATCCCTCCACCCTTAAAAGAAAATTTTTCCTCAAAATTGCTCAAAAAGAAAGGACTACAAGAGTGGGAGGATGCCATCAAACACACCAACACAGTAAAAAAACTCATGCGATGAGGCAACCCACATGCACAGTACTAAAAGCCAACAGGTATGCTCCATCTCACTAAACTACTTGTGGGAATAACCATGGAAAAGCACACACAAAACACCTCCTCTTCACACATACTAGAGAGAGGAAAGCGACATGCAAAGCAAAAGGTCCTTTGGGTTCCATGTGGCATCATCAACCCCGCACAATGAGGATGGTCCCCACCAGAAAAGAACCTAGGCTACAAGCTAAGTTTGATGCCTACACCTCTAGCATCTAACCTAACCACCAAAACTACGCCGGAAAACACCCTCGGCACATGCACAAATGTCAAAACACACACACCCTACAATACTATAGGGGCAAGGGGGAATAATATGCCCCAAAACAATTACACATAGGTCAACTCGTTTAGCCAACAGGGAAGATCACCGCCACAAGCAAATCCCCCTTGATGGCTCCCGTTGGAGGAGCCACCCACAAGAAAGGAGCTCAGATTGTGCAGCCTCATCACAAGTTGGTCCACCCAACTCTGCAGCCAACTTTGTATGCGAACGTGGCCAGCTTGATCCTATGTGGCACGAGTACTACAACATATTGAAACTTTGTGCTCTAGCAATGGCACACTGCCACAAGCATCAAGCTCCATTAGCAAAGACCAACTTAGCCTCGACCCAGTGACACTCTGTAGCCAAGCATCAGTACACCCCTAGCTGCCACTCTACCACGACAACAACAAGCATTCAAGCATACACATAAGACGAAAATTGCCAGTAAATAGCTCGAACATAGTAAAGCTCACTCTAATAAAACACAACCATTCATGTTCTAGGGATACTCCCCACCAACAACAACACATAGCCATAGAGCCAAACAACCATACGAAAAATTAAATAACAAGATAACGCAAAGGGCCAAAATCCCTCCAAACAACAAGCATGATCATGTTGGACTAGGGAATGCCATTACCCCCACAAACCCATTAACACTCAGCACTACCTCTTAGTGCCTCACCGAACACCACCATGGACACTCACGAGCCACATGACCTACCTAGCCATACCGAATAGCAAGATTCAAGCCTGGAAGTCTAAAATGCTATCTCAAGCAGGAAGGATCACCCTTATTAACTCGGTCATCTCTTCTCTTCCTATTTATCTTGCTGCTGCCTCTTGCATTCCGAAATCCATCATTTCTTTTATTGAAAAAGTAGCTGTTGCGTTCTTCTGGGATGGCACTGATGGTCTTCATCGCCGTCACTGGGTGGCTTGGTCTTCAATTCAGAAACCCATAAAGGAAGGTGGCTTGGGGGTTCGTAGCTTATGGCATGTTCAAATCTCCCTGGCAGTCAAGCAACTTTGGAACATTAAGCAAAGCTCATCTCTTTGGGCCTCGTATGCTAGAAGGAGGTACTCCCTTAATAATCTTTCCTCCTTACCTGGGATGCCTAAAGCGGTCTATATGGAAGCTTTGAGAATTCTTAATGATAATACCAGATGGGTCCATGGTAATGGCAAGAAAATTAAAATTTTGCATGACACATGGCTGGGTGATAAACCTCTTAGCAGCATTGTCCACATTGACGGTGACAGTGCGGGAGCTTCCTTGAACGAGGTTGCTTCTGATCCTTCACACCCTCTTCGATCCAAGCTACCCTAGTCGGTGCTGGACGGTTTGGTGCTTCCTGAGGATGAGGACAAGTGTATATGGGCGGCATCTTACAATGGGTCCATTTCCACTAGGTCTGTCTATAATCTTGTGAGGTCGATGGGCGTGCAAAGAATGGCGCTTGAGAAAATCTGGAACAAGTATTTATATTGCAGGGCCTCCTTATTATCTTGGAAGATTTTAAACCGGGCAGTCCTTGTGGATGAGCATATATCTGAACTAGGCATCCCACTGGTGTCTCGCTGCTCCTGCTGTAAGTCCCCGCAGATTGAAGACCTTGATCATGTTTTCATTCATAGTGATATTGCTGCTGCTTTGTGGCACTGGTTCCATCCTTTAATTCCTGTGAGGGTCAACCTGCATTGCCATATTACTGCCCGATTATGGAGTTTCATTCAACACTGTAACACCCGATCTCCTTTTGGATTTGTCTCCCTTAGCACCCTCATTCTTATGCTGTGGGAAATTTGGAAATGTAGATGCTCAAGAAGGTTTGATGCAACTATCACTTCGGCTGGCATGATCATCAACAGAATTAAATCCAACATCTCCCATTCGATATCTAAAATTCAGTTTAAGGTGCATCCCAATTCTGTGGAGATGCAGACTCTTCAGGACTTTGGCTATGTCCCGTTATGCCCAACCAAGCGCATTAAGATGATCAGATGGATCCCTCCTATATGTGACTTCAGTCTTAACATTGACGGGGCTTGTAAAGGAAATCCTGGTGAATGTGGTGGTGGTGGTTGTATTAGAGATCCTCAAAGCCATGTTCATGCAGCCTACTATCACTTTTATGGTGCAGGGACCAGCTTTATTGCTGAAATGAGAGCTCTTTGTGATGGTTTCCGTTTGGCCCATTCTTTAGGTTTCAGACTTTCTATAGTGTATTCGGATTCACAAGTTTTGGTTAGCTCCATACGGGACAATAAGGTTGTTGCTTGGAGTTCTTACAGATGGTGGAGGGATGTTCGCTATCAGTTCAGCCGTGGTTTATTTCAGTTGTCTCATGTATACAGGAAAACTAATCAGCTAGCAAATGCTCTTTCTAATTTAGCTATTGCTAATAGGTCCAATCAGCTTTTTTTGGGGGCGGAGGCTCTTCCTCATCCTTGTAAAGGGCCTATGGTCATTGATAAATCGGGCCTTAATCATGTTAGAATGGTCTAGTTGGGGTTTGTCCCATGGTCTTTGTACTCATATGTTTATTTATAATAGTTTTGGCCCAGGCTGCCTCACTAGTACTGGAGTGAGAACACTCTTCCCTTCTGGGGGAGGGTGCACTCTCCTAGTTTGAGGACCTGAGGACCATTTTTGGAAAAAAAAAAAACAAAAACAAAAAAAAGCCATACTGAAAGCAACCCATTATCGATCACCTAATTGGGTTGCTCAAAGGCACGCCCTTCTCCATTGCAACTGCTACCTACTCCCTAAAAGTCTAAAACCATCAATTGTTCTAAGGTATTGGTTGAAACCTCAGTCCTACAAAGAGTGGAGCCATCACTACCCCACTATGCCCTCACTCACTACTGGAGGTTCACTTGCTATAGTTCTTGCTCCTCAACCTGGTTGCTGAAGTGACTGCTCCACAACTATGGCATAACACACAACCTCTTTCACATATGTCTAGAGGTGCATAGGGATCTCCTTCTTCAACTCTGGTCGCATACTTGTGATAAAGAACTTGATCCATAGCATCTCATCCCTTGCCACTTGCTACTCAAATAGACACAACAACTTGAATCGTTCCTCATACTGTTGTACCATCATCTCACCTTGCTCTAAGTCAAGATACTAATTTCAGCGGTCTTACAAAACTATTGATGGTTGGAAAGCTGAATTGAATGCCTATAAGAACTCACTCTACTAGATCTGTCTAATCGTCCTTCCTACAAAGCGAGTCAACATCTACAACTAGTTTGCTGCCAACCCACTGAGTCAAGTTGAAGATAGCAACACCTTGGTCTTCTACATGTAGCCTACGGACTTGAATGTCGGCTCCATGTTTATAATCCACTCCACCGCCCCTCTAAGGTTTGCTCCACCAGTAAACACAAGAGGTTGTAACTCCAAAAACATCATGAGCAACAGCATCTTGGAAGCCCTCTCACCATGACATAATCTCTTGTTCACACTCAAGCATTGCTACTCAGGTGGAAACACATGAGTAAACCTTGGACTTATACAATAGTACACCTGAGCTACTAATTGGGAGAATTTTAATCCCTTAGACCACTTGGAAATCTCACTAGGTTATGCTCTAATATAAAATGTAATGACTCAGAATCTGAGACCTAAAGGAGACTCGAATTCTACATCACCATCCACGAGCTCGAAGACTCTAATCCAAGCCCCTACCACTAGGACAGCCCTACAACCTACTATCTTGGTACTAGACACGACCAGCTACCCTACATCTACACGGCTCCACAACACCATTCCATGCTTAAGTTCCCCACCTCGAATGCCATGACTGCACGATGCCACCGAGCACACTACCACATAGCACCGCTCCCATTTCGAGTGACACCGCCATGTCCAATCCTCTGCAACTAGCTGCATCAATCACACGATCGCCACTATGCCACAGCTACACAGCAACACAGTGTCGCTCCATGCACGCAGCATCTCAACAACAACACGACCTCACACTATACTGACCCAAGTTCCTACCTGGCCAGCCGCTGCTCACTGAACCTAGAAACCCTCTCAAGACTCATTAGATCACTAACGCATCACCACTCTAACCACTAATGTCGTAGTCTGGGTGCCCCTTGGCATCTCAACCTCTTGACTATAGCCCACATGTATTATCTTAGCACCCTGAGTGAGGCAAGTGAAGCAACATCATGCCAATAGCGAGCACTGCAACCTCTGTGCTACAGTGGGGCTCTCAACTCCCCCCCTAGGACTAACTTGGGACCCACTCAGACTCACAAGTTCACTCGAGTAACAAACAACATTGTCGCCTGCCCTTCTTTCCTCACATCAAAAGGCCCTAGGAATAAGGCTACAAACCTTTACTGTGGAACTGGTATAGGGACCTACACACATCCTTTCTATCCTCACGTCGGAGGGGTCCTAGGCTAAAGGCTCCAAACCCTTGCCATGATTTCACACGGGGGACCTACACACATCCTTTCTTTCCTCATGTCAAAGGGTCCCGGGCTAAAGGCTCCAAACCCTTTCCTCGTGTCACCGGCTAGTGGCGCATCTCAAGACGTGCCCTGAAAAATGCACATGATAACACACATTGTCTTAGGTCCAACTCGAGACACCCCAAATGGCCCTTTTATGCCCCAAAATCACCCAAAAAACTATGGAAAACACTAGGGGGATGGTCGAGAAGACCCTTAAACCCCAAAAATCACACATGCGCGGCTCAAAACGTTGATCAAACCTCCAACAAACTCAAGAATGTCCTCACACCTCTTGGCATGGAAGGCCTCCATTCACATAAAAATTAACAACCTCAAACTCACGTGCAAGCTAGGCTACGAAGCCCACGACATTAGAAAGTGCGACACCAAGTTCATCTCCCTACCTCGAAAAAGTCGACACCAACCCCTTAGGGCCTTCATGTCGGTTGGGTGCCTCCTCCTCACCGTCCTGCCAAGTTCCCGTCCTCACCAAGCCAAGGAAGAGCATCAACCCCACCACTACCACACCTCCATGCCGCCGTCAATTACTAGACATAGTGGAGAGAGTGGGAGAAGGTGGGGATGGAGAGGAGAAAAAGAGTGGTTCAGCTTGGAAGAGGGACACCATATAAGGAGTCTCGAACTAAAACATGCATGAGCGACTAGACACGACCCTAGATACATTGCCAGTCCTCAGTGTGACTAGGATGACATAGCCCAATCAAGTGGCACGCATGCAAGCGGTCAAGAAACTCAGAATCAAGATACGCCATGCCCAACTAGCGCGACTCAAGTCACGCCACCTAACCTTGGCACGATTGGACTAACATAGTCCAGCCACCTAGCATGCATATAGGTGTGGTCTCCCATGTTGATTGACGCACCTTTTAGATGTGTGAACCCGTCGATCAGACACCAACAAATTGCATGTCATGCACACCCAGGCCCAAGAAACTAATAAAACATGGTCACATGCCTATCCCTTGGCGCATCTCTAGTCGCGCCAATGAACATGTGAACAACTTGACATTGGCAAAAAATGTTTGCAATTTTTCGAAAGAAAAGTCCCGACTGGATTACACGACACCTTCAGACCACCTGCTCGAGGTCTAAGCCGACCCTAAACCCACAGACTACGATCCGAAAATCTGAGATGTTATATATTTGGTTCTTTGGGTATTACGTAAGTCGTCATGTCATTACATAAAAACAACTATTACTTGTTTATGTTAGTGTTGTATCCGAAGATGACGCATTACTCTATTCCGTGCTTGCATGTGGAATTCACGAGTCTACGTAGTACTGCCTCCATATATTTGAACTGTTTGATATAAACTATTAAACGTCTCGAGTATTATTACGAGTTAGTGATGCTATACCACGTCAACACATGCTCTGGTGGTAATAAACATCGCAATCGTCTCTATACTAACTATCCAATGCCGTCCCCCCATGAAAATAATCCTTTCTTTAGGTGGGGAGACCAGATATGGTGAGGGCTAGTGGATGATGGGAGAAGCGAATATAGTAGGTATGCTGCAGGGGAGAGAAAAGAATAATTATGGGGTTCCGATCACACAAGCACACATCCACTGCTTGCATGGGAGCCATTGACCAGCCTTTTTTTATTCGTTGTTCAGTCGGCAATGGCCGTACGTTTGTGAGCTCAGGGGGGGTTGCGATCTCGGGGGGCCATCCGAAGCACCTTTGCGGACCTCGCCTTCCCCACTCCAATTGGATCCTCCTGTGCGCAAACAAGTAGCTGGACACCTCCTCCATATTACCCACGCTCACACATGTGTGCATGTGTATGCAAACACGCAGGCATACATCCAAACGAGAGTGTGTGTGTGTGTGTGTGTACGTTTGTGTCTCATTCATGGACATGTAATCCACATTTCCTGCGGTAACACTTTGATCGGTCAAGGTCACATCCGTAGGTTCTCTAAAAAGAGATAGAGAGAGAGACCTCACCTTTATCTCAGAGTGGTATTACACCTTTCTGTGTCTGTCCATACATAGGAGGAGAGGCCAAAGGCTACGCACCGCCCTATTGGGCGTAGTCGTAGAATATTGCAACACAAAGGAAGACCGAACACTTGGGAGGGTGGGGAAAAGAAGAAACAATCAGCAGGTTGAGAGGGGAAGCCCACAGCCCTCACTGAGGACATGCAAGTGTCTGTCTCCTCAGAAAACCAGAGTCCAGATCTTCTAAGTACAAAAGAGAATTGGACTCTAATAATCTCTAATAGGTGCACGTCAAGTATCTCAGACCTTATTTTCAAAACACTTTTTTTACTTGAAAATCAACTTTTCAAATTAAAATATATCTATAAACACTAATATACACTCATATGCACTAAAATATAATTATATGTTATTTGAAATATAAGTTCCAAAACACAATCATAAACGCTTGAATATAACGTTATACTTATTGCAGAGGCTATTTCTAGCCACTTAAGTCCATAGGCCCATCATGACCCAGTAAAGAAATAGCGCGACGACTCTTCAACCACGTGTCCTCGAAAATGACTAAAAAGCTTTCAAACATGCCACGATCGCCGCCTGTCCAAGGGTCTCAAGAAGTCCGGCCCCCGGGCACCTTCAGGCCTATCCGAGCATAACATGGTCATCGAACACCTACTGTTCAGAGGCCCGAAGCCTCACCGAACTAGCCCCCGGGCTCCTGTTCAGACCCCTCACAGCTTGACAAGGAGCCAACAGCTGTATCGAACACCCGGCGACTTCGCCGCGCACGACAGCGGTCTCCTGCTCGGTGCCTTCACACTGGCACCACGCCATGCGTCCTTAGGCCCCTCAACAGCATTTAATGGGGACACCGCGGCCCGTCTCCTCATGAATTGGAGCAGGCCCCGTGCAGAGTCCTGAGAGACACCTCGAACAGGCAGCCACACCTTCTCAAGTGCTATTCTTGGGAAGCAGCCCCGCCTTGGGAACCCAACGGATGCACCCTCTCAAGTGCCATCTTTGAGAAGCACGCCCAGGATTCTTCGGGTCCCCATCCTATATAAAGGACAGATATTCTTCATGCAAAGGTACGCACAACCATCCCTCACAATCGCCCACGCGCGAGATCACACATAAAAGAACCCTCCCTTCTCACCTCCCTGGACAGTCGTCGTTGACTTAGGCATCAGAGAGTTCTCTCGGTTCCCAGACCGGATTCCTCTGACGCTCTCTAATTTTTTCGGTTCTCGTTCGCACTGACGACCACCCGTTCCTCCTCTCTAGTGGGTGGGATTCCGGCCCGACTCCTTACCGAGCAGCAGAAAGCACGTCCCACTACACTTACGATTGTATTCTGGTGTCTATAATTATATTCTGGTGCTTATAATTATATTTTGGTGTTTATAATTATATCTTGGTGAACATTCACTAGAATATAACTATAGCATCAGAATACACGTGTAAGCACGGTTGGGATATGTCCTACTATCTCATAACCTGATAATGACAAGCCAATTAATGGAGATAACTAAGAGATAAATTCGGCATTATCTCTTGGGAGACAGTTATAGGGTGGAGGTTCAAATTAGATAGGAGCCTCCTATATATATATGGGGTAGTTACCATGTTGATGATGTATCGTGAACTTGATCTGCACCGGAACCTCAAAACAACTTCTTCCTTTCCGCTTGTTTCCTTCAAGCATAACGTTGTATTAATCAAGTGTTTATGGATGTATTTTGGTACATGGTGGGTGATTGTATGCTAGTGTGTATGGTTGTATCTTAATATTTATGTGTGTATTTTAACCTGAAGAACTAATTTTCAAGTAAAAAAGTATTTTGAAAAGGGACTTGAGACACTTGAAGTGCATCTATTGGAGAGTGCTAGAGCCCAATCCTCCTTATACTTACAGGATCTGAACTCAAAACAAAATAGTACAATTTCATGGTCCCTTTCTTTGCTGTTTGCACCTAATAAAGAGGTACGTCCGTATAATCCAACCATCTACTTTTTTGCCGCTAATATTGAGATGGACACCACTAGAGGGAATTAAACGAGTATGCCTCTCGCATAAGAGATAGAGATAAAGCCCCGAGCGTCTATATATAAAGAGGAGATCTTCTCAATATGTGAATGGAGGGGACTCCATCAATATTGAGATGATACTTATTTTACGTAAAAGTCTAAGTTTTAAAATTTTTCACATTTTGATTTAAATTTTCTTGTAAAATATAGTGGGTCTCTCGTAACCCCCCGAGTTTCCTCCACCTATGAACTAAAGGGATCTCCTCCTATATATGTCAAGTCCCCCACCCCCCTTGGCACCCATGATCAACTGCTTTAGTTTATTGCCAAATGGGTCCTCGGGAGGAGAAGAGGTCAATGAGGAGGTGGGAATCGTTCCACGAAGGATTAGGTGACGGGGCCACAGTACTGCAGCAAGTAGCTAGCAACACACTGATGAAACTGGCTCGGCTTCTGTGGGAGGTGCCTGTGCGTGAAGCACGCAGTATATTTTACTGATCTCAAAGTATTTGTTAAAATGTGTATGAGAGAGAGAGAGGAAGAGAGTACACAACCCGAAACCTAATCCCCCCCCCCTCCCCTCTCCTCTCCAAGATAGCTAGAGATTCCCAAATGGGGGCTCAACAGGACAAATATTCGAAGTAGTGGTGGAACCAAGTAGATGATCTATATGCACAGGTGTAGCTAGGGTTTGGCAGTGGTAAACTAACTTAAATTAGAAAGACAAACAACACTGCGGCATGGTGGAAGCTAGGTCGATCGGGTCTCGTGCCCGCGGAGACAACCCGTGTCCCCGGTCGAGCTGAAAACAAAAAGGGCCAAATCTTGGATTCTTTTCTCTCGAGCATATAATATATATATATATATATTAATTAGCATACATGCATAGAATGGCAGATTAGAGAGAAAATTAAACTGTACGCACACCTCCTCCCCATGAGGATTAGGTCTCTGTCTTGACGTGTGCTTGGGAGTTGACATTTCCAGTTTTATAACCCAGGGAATCTTCTAGGAATTAGCCATCGTCCCCCCCCCCCTCCCCACCGAATGTTTTATTTAATGAGTGGAGCCACCTTTCTTGAAGAATGTCTAGTATGCGTATATACGTATTCATAGACACACACATATATATAAATCTAATATGTTATATACAGTAGTATTTGACCGCTCCACTGATGGAAATTCCTTTGTGGAAACAGAAAAGGATTTTTTTAGTTTTTAGCATGTATAAGTTTTTTTTTATGAAGAATAAACCCTACAATTCGGGTGCTTGCTTATGACTTAAATTCTCAAGTTATTTAGTGGCACGACTCCACAAATAAGTCTCATGTTTGTTTGGTATGGGATTAAATAGGAGATATAAGAGTTAAGTTAATTTCATCTCAAATTTAGTGCCTAAAAAATGAAGATAAATATGATTTAAATATTTTGATGATATCTTACAAAAGTGGAGATAAATTGATGATAGCTTATCCCACCTTTTCGGTGGAATAGTTTATCACTATTTTCTACACTTTTTCGGTGCACCCATCGTGCGAGGCAAATATTACTAGCGGTATGCCGAATTCCTTAGTTATCAATCTTGGACACCGATCACACGACAAGAGATCAAGAGACAATCAAAAGTAAAAATAAAAGTTCTATCCCCACACGAGCATCGTTTCCCACCAAATAAAGAATGTGGTTATCTTCAAAAATCTAACCCTAAAAATTCCGAATAAGAAGTGGATTAGAAATGGGGATAATGTATCTTTAGATTAATTTACCTTCATCCTCATTTTTTTTAATCTCATACCCAACATGTACTAAATGTATAACTTAACTGTGTATATAGATTGGAGAGGTTAACCTATAATTCTTTTCTAGGGTCTGAAAAGTAAAACTCACAACACTACAATCATGGTTCGTCCGGCACGGACGAACTGCTTCATCCCATGGATTGAGAGAGCAAAGGTGGAATCTTTAGTGGAAGGGGACATGGAGGGAGATGGTGGGTTCGTGGGGGGTGGGGGCCGGCTTGCAGAGCTTCACGGCCGGTGAAGGAAGACCTTGGATGGGTTGGCACAAAATGGGATTAATGTTCTTACCGTAGATCTAGATAAGGTAGTACCGATCTATATATGGGTGGTTGGTCTAGTCCGACATATATTGGTCTGACCAACCTTGACTACAATGGAGTAGGAAGACGTGTCACAATCAAGATTATTGTTGACAAAATGGCCTTCGACGAAACTTGTTCAATCAATCACATAGCACTCGGCAGCACACTCTGGTGGACCAGGTCGATCGGTGGTCTCCGAAGACTTGAGAGATCGAGCCTAGTGCAGACCCGGTCACGCTGCCTTTGGGTGGGCTCTATATATATTGACGTACAGCAGGATACCACCTCATGAAATAATCCACAAGCGAACAAAATTCCTCGAGGGAAAAAAATGAAAGGTGCTTGTACAGTGCAATGATCATGTACGTACTATATATCATCAAGTCCATAAATAAATAAATAATATATATATATATATATACTCGAATGTTCTTGAACAAGGAGAAGGTAATGGCATGGAGGATCTCGGTTGGGTCGATTGGTTAGAACTCTTGCTTAAAAATAGGAGGTCTCGAGTTCGATTTTTAAGGAGACTTATCTGATTTACATGCAATCTTCGAGGTGTGTAAATTTAGAGTTTTTTCGGTCAAGCGGGATAAGGGCAATACAGATATATACGAAAAGTAGGAGCTGTCAAATTCTGACCTTAGAATTCATAAACACCAATCCCTGAGCCCACAAAACCACACGGACCGAAATTTCCTCGTTATAAAAAAAAAAAAAGGTAATGGCGTGTTTTTGAAATCATGAAACCGGGACTAGCTTCTTTTTCCCATGCATGTTATATATATGTCTATCCAAATTAATCTACATATATACTACCGATGAAGCAAAATGCTTGGAAGGAGATCCATCTATACTGCCGAATTAATGAACCCTCCATGCACATTGCACAGGTAAGAAAGAAAAGTTAATTAATGCACATCTTAATTATATTGTTCATTGCAGTAAAGAAGGGTCCAATTACTCTCATAAGAAATATATTGTAGTGTGCATGTGTGTGTACATGATACATATATATATGATATATCTATGTACGTGCTAGCTGGGTAAGACGGTCTCCAGGCCATGCCATGCACCCCCCTCCGGGTTTCAATCCCCGAACTGCAGGTGGAGGGGGGGGTTGTTTGGCGTTTCCCATGCAGATGTCTGTCCTTTGCCCCGATCGAGCTGTTGTTTGTGCCATGAAGAGGCCGGTGATCGAGGCCGGATCGGATGGGAGTGGGAAGGCCAATTAAGTTTTTTTTTTTTCCCTTTTTCTGTATTAATCTTTCAGGGGTTCCTGGTGATGTTGGCTAAAGAGCCGCCGCGAACGTAGGCCGCACCGAGCCCATCACATGCCTTGGTCCTGGAGGGGCTCCCCCCTGTGGTGCAGGTGCTCTTGTGGACTGCCGACTCCCACACCTCTTTCCAACTTGTTTCTTTCTCCTCTTTCTTAATCTGCATATATATATATGATATATCCCCACTGTACGATCTGTCTGTGATCGGCATGCCTTCTTGGAGAGTTTTTAATATTATGTGCATGCTGATGCAGTGCGGGGGTGCTCTGATCTCTACGATATGTTGCCAATCTAGCCTTTTGAAACATCGAAAGTCGACCAAGCTCTCAAAGAAGACAAAGGGAAGAATTCTTGTTAGCCTGTGTTTGCTTTCCCGCTGCTGCCAAGAGCCTAGTTTGAAAGTTTCCCTGTGGACAAATCGCCCCCGGCTCACGAAAAATTCCTCTCCATAGTTAACGTTTCCCTGTGGACAAATCGCCCCCGCCAAGCCATTTCATGGGCATGCAATAGCGAACAACAGAACAAAATCTCTCTCTCTCTCCTCTCTCTCTCTCTCTCTCTCTCTCTCCATGCAGGTATATCTTTTTTTCTGAAGAGTATAAATAAGTCTTTCGGACAATGGGTCTTCCTCCCGGTCCAACAAAATCTATGCAAGCGTAGAGTATGTGGAGTCCACATCTTCTGAGTACAAAGGAGGATGAGACTGCAATCATCAATGGGAGGGCGCCAAGTATCCGAAACCTTTTTTTTTAAACACATTTTTACCTGAAAAACGGTTCTTCAAGTTAAAAGACACCCATAAATATTAGGACATAATCATAGGCACTAAAATACAATCATAAACGTTTTAAAATATAAATATTAAAATACAATCATAAACACCTAAATACAACGTGTATATTTATGATTGTATTTTAGTGTTATATAGTTGTATTCTCGTATTTATGATTATATTCTAATGAACATTCACTAGAATACAATCATAGCACTATAACATATTCATAAACATAATATTTGTATTCAAATATTTATGGGTATATTTTAGTGGGTATGGTTGTATCATAATATCTATAGATATATTTTAATATGAAAAATTAATTTTCAAGTTAAAAAAAGTGTTTTAAAAATTTTTTGAGACAATTGACGTCCTCCTATTAGTGACTATTGGAGTCTCATTCTCCTTTACATTTAGAGGATCTAGACTCAAAATATGTCTTCTATTTTATGATCTCATCGAGAGAGAAAGTTGGCATGCACACACACAGTAGCCCCAACGCCTGTACGTACACACCAAGGCGCTTGCAATTTGTGCAGTACTCTCCCACCCCTCCAGGATCCTACCCAATAATTAACGTCAACAGAAAAGTTTAGTATACTTTTGTATTGCATTTCAAGTGCAATATGATTAGGTAAGAATTTATGTGGCACCACTCACGTGGGGGAGTGATAAAGTGGCAACTCAATAGTGAGATGACACATAAATTATTACCTAATCATATTATATTAAAATACAATACAAAAATACACTAAATCTTTATCCATTAACTAAGGCGCGCGCGGGAGTGATCTCTTGACGTCTTCCATGCATGCATGTGTGAGATATCCATATCTGCCATGCCACTGCATGCTCCTTGATTTCCACAGTACTGATCAGTTTTTCCAAACGGAAGCGACCTTAATTTGAAGCTATATATTGATATTAATAAGTTCGTTCATTCAAACAGGCGGCCGCATGCAGAGAGAGAGAGAGAGAGAGGGCAATCACCTCGTGCAGTTGGTCCATGGGCGCGGCCGAGAATTCTGACATGTCTCGGCCGGCAGAGGGGCCCCGACGTCGTCTGAAAGAACGCCGTACGTGGAAACGGGTCCTCTTGTTTGACGCCAATGGCTCCGGGCGGCCCACACCTCGTGCCTTGACGAGCGCAGACACTGCCGAGCTCGGTTTCACACGGGCGGGCTTCACACACAAGCAAACGCACGTCGTTTCAAACCATATATCTGATGGCTGGTGACGTCGACAAGTGAAATATATATACTTGTTGTCTCGACCGTCAAATAATTATATTATAAATAATATTATGTGCTCAACTAATGGAGAGCATAATATGATGGGGAGAAGTCATAGTCACTCCACAGCAAGCGTTATGTAGAGAAGTGTTGTCCCAGGTCTATTTAATATATTGTTTATTTATTTTTTAATCTTCAAATATATTGTTGCTGCACAAGCAAAGGGAGATTTGACCGGGGTCAAATCGGGTGGGCCCCAAGGCGCTGGCGATGTCGTTGTCGGCTCAAACTTCCTGCGCTGCACCTGCAAAGAACCACCGAGTGGTTTCGGTGGGGAGACACTCCGACGCCCAAGTTAATTGTGAGAGAAGATGTAAGAGGGTTCAAATACCACGAATAACATACCTTGGCCTGAAACGTCTCCTTTGTTTTTATAGGGTGAGGTTGAGCAGGATGGGTTTTCCCCTGCCTTAGTTAGCTCGTAAGTTTCCTTGCAGACTCAACGTCCCAAAGTAAGGGGGCACGATCAACGGATGCTGCCCCTTGGTTTCCAGCTGGCAATTGCCAGCTAGGGACGGAGGGGCTGTCGCGACTCGAGATCTAAGAGCCTTTCCCTGTTATGAGTGAGGCTTTGGAGAAGGCAAGCACAGCTGTGGTTTCCTTACATGGGGACGATCAGATCTTACGCCGAGGACCTTGTCAATTGACCCGACGTCCCGGCCTCGTCGGCCATACCCGTGGATCCCACGCCGGTGGTCCTTATCCATATCAAATATATATAAATATTTATTTAATATCTAAATTAATATTTATTTTAGTGTACATAAATAACACAATAATATATATAATCAATATAAAAATATACACAAATAATTTTTGTGTGTACTAAAATGAGTATTATGTGCACTAAATAAATATTTGTATGTATTATTTGATGGTTAAAATAAATAAATAAATAAATAATATATTAAATGTATCTGGAGCCGTGTCCCTTCACATGACACGCCGTGGAGAGACACGATCCCTCCACATCATGTTGTGCTCCCAACTAATCGGAAACATAACATGTCTCTTATATTATTTAACTTTAGACACAAGTTTAGAAGATTTACGTAATATTAATATCTATAAACCTCTCTCAGAAATTGTATTTGAGATCTGATAAAATAGTTATTTGATCACCGAATAATTATCTGTTTTCTTGATGTAGATTGGTGGGTGTTCTTATTAACATCTGCCGGAAGAGCTAGCTTCACCGTACAAACCAGCTGGGACGAGGGAACACAGGGCATGCATGATTACGGAGATCACGGATGGGGACGATGAACTGGTTGGCGGGGGTTCGGAAAAGGGAGATCACAGGCCATTGGCACGCACGTACGAGACCAGGGCTTGTGTGCGGGGGAGTTGTACAGGATCGATCCAGAACATTCGATGGCTAGCTGGCTCCACGTTATTAGCTGTGCAGCATGCAAACCTGCATGCGCCACCTAGCTCCAAAGTTAGCACCGAGAAAGGAGACCAAGCACACCGTGGGGGCGAAGTTCCTGACAGCAGCACGGGCCGGCTTAGAGCGACTGCTTAAGTTGACATGGATGGATCACTCCACAAGTTGCGGAACATCGTGTTTTATGTAATATATACATAAAAATGTAGCGTTTTTTTGACATATTCTAGAACATTTTATATGCCAAGATGTTGTCACGGGCCGAACCCACGTCGCATCGTGTAGGAATTAAGTCAATATATCGTAGTTGAAAAGAGTCGTATGTGGGCCTTTCATCGGCCCAGTAGTAGACTTAACGTTGAAAGCCAATGATTGGCCCATGGGCCAGTTGGGCAGGATGGCCCAGGTAGGGCAAAAAGTTGGGTCCGGCCTTGGGCTATACCCTATCGGCAATGGTTGGCCGTGCCGCTGTGATCTCCCCAAGCTTAAAGAGAATGTTATCCGCAGTGGTTGGCCGTGCTAGGGACCCAACAAGACTTTGGCATGGTAGTGTGTGTATCTATGCCAAGCTATCTTCTTCCTTTATTATTTTAATATTTTTCAAAAAAAAATTAAATTGTACGAATCAAAATATATCGGTATAGTACGTTTCGTTGTGTACCGTGTCATAGAAAACTCCACGAGGTTGAGTCTCAATCCAGCCAATCTTCAACTTATAGATTGCAGAAGAAGCTGTGTAGTAAGAGAAGAATTTAGTGCACTTGAATTGTATACTTTGCACTTGTACTTCTCCATTTTTATTGGTCAATGAGAAAAAGATATAATACACACATCTAATAAGAAGCAAGAAATGAAAATGCAAAGTACAAAATTCAAGTGTACTAAGTTATTCTCGTATAGTAATGCACAATCTCTCTATTCTCATTACCCTACAATATGACCTATGAGTAGAAGGTATATAAGGAGTGGTCGGGTTGATTAGGTGCTCTATCATACACCAAAAGAGAGAGTTCAATACTCAAATTTGACAAGTTTAAAGGAGATTTTTTTCAGTGTACAATTTCAAAGACTAGACCTAGCTCACCAAAAAAGAGAAAATGACGTGTTTTCTTCTTGTTTCTCCACACGTTCGTGTAGGCTGTAGGTCAGGTCCTCCTTTCGTTAATTTCCTTGGTAGACACTAGTGAATTATATACCTTTACGACTATTAAATGGCAACATTCCCACTGCATCCACGACGTACGCTGCCAACAGACCAACGAAATTAAACAAGAAGGTGAACTTTATGGAGCATTTCTTTGTATTAAGTAGGCACCTTTTTTCACTTCAAATACATATTTCCATACTGCAAATGGTTTAAAAAGGTGTGTAGGATCAAGATACATTCTTATTGAAGGATTCTCCTCATAAAACATGACAAAAGGGGAGGGTGCACTTTCTTTTTCTTAAACATAAGAGTGAGTTGATCATTGCCTTTCTCTTCCTTCTTATTTGTTGTTAATTCTTGTTTTAAAATTTGTGATATGAACTTGTTAAAACTTAAAATCCTACGGAATCGTTGTTGCTGTTAATTCTACTGATATCTAATTGTAATAGGTACTAATGATGGCTATCGATGTTATCCAATTATTTGGTTTTCTTTAAATGATCTTTTTGTAATCACATGGGACTATATATATATATATATATATATATATATATATAGTGTGTGTGTGTGTGTGTGTTTGCATTCCAATATCCCAATATTTTACCAATATCCCTTCTCTCCAATCCCTCCAAGACAAAGTTGAGATCCGACACGGCAAACCTTGATACTCCGTACTTCTAAATTTCATTTCGTTATTGTGCAGACCAATATTTCACTTGAGGAAACAAACCAATGTGATTAATATACACCTGCAATGCCACTAATCTGAATGGTGGTTAAACAGAAGCCTATACAACAACTATAAGTCATGTTTGTATAAAGCAGTAGCTTTTTCGAAGAAAAAAAAAGGAAAAAAAGCAGTGAAATCCATTCAATGAATCGGTTGCCCTTAACTAATAACTCTGTTCAGTACTGATAATTGTCCAGAATCCCCATTCCACAGGAAAACTTCAAGAGGAGCATGTGATGATGAGGTTGATGAAGATCCAAACCTAGTGGATGGTTGCAGAATTTTACTCCCTTTAGGGCATTGAATTGTTAGTAAACATGGTCCAGTTCGCATCTTCCAAATCTGTGCAATAGTGTTGTCCAAGAGGTCAGATTTTTTATTTCATGTCAATGCCATCAGAAAAGCAATCAGCATCAGTTCGTGAATCAAAACACTACACCATTTTGCAAGTTTCTCCAAATGTCTGCTACATTTATAGCATGAGAATACCAGGGGAAAACAATAGCATATAACCCAATTTTAGCCGACAAATTCTGAAAAGTCAGTCTACGTGAAATATAGAAGGCCGATTATCATTATTTTGCACCCTTCATAGAAACCCACTGCAAATTACCAGCAAGGATAAGACGTGTGCAAAAGAAATGGCCCCACTTCAAAATGAAGTCAGTGGAGGCGGCATGTCATGTAAAATGAACTGCGAAGTACTGAATTCAAAGCAAAGGAGACTGGGGAGCTACCTACATCAATAAGAAAATGAATAGTTTTAATACCAGCAAACAGATCAGAAGGCTGAATCAATTTTTGTCATAAGTGTCTAGATTCAGAAGGCCCCATCAATGAGTTGTTTTTTTTTAAAGTTCATCAATGAGTTGTTAACTCTTAAGTCTCAAAACTCACTCATCTTAGACAAAAGATTATACATGTATCCTGAAGCAATGTTGCCAATGATCATTCCACTGAGTGGAGCATTTGTGAGCACAAATCAAGAGCGAGCTTTTCACAGGGATCATCCTATTGCAGCATTGTCGAAGCATTAGAATATAGTTGCACAAACCAATAGCAAGCTTAGTGAGATTCCTGACTATACTCAGAATTGCCATGTTCCATGAAACACCAATTTGTCCCTAATCTAATTTTAAAAAATTGTGCATGAAGCATTAGGAATTTGCCAAGCAATGTCTATGTTACATGAACCTCTTACTGCAAATCAAGAATTACTGGCAACGTTGCTTTCAATATGCATGCATGCCAACCTATTTTATGTATTTTCCTCTCTCTTTTTTTTTGGAAATGTGGATGGTACCACAGAATATGTTGATAAAGGAAAGGATGTACAAGTGTAGAGGTATAAAGAAAACCTACTTTATGCATTGAAGTTTGATTTGACAAAAAATACAAGAGAGTTGTTATTAGAAGTTATAAATAAGTAGGGCTGTGCAAAATATGGTCCAAACCGAAAAACCGAACCGAACCGACCGGTTCGGTTCGGTTCGGTTCGGTTCGGTTCGGTTTCATGGATCTCACGGTTTGGTTCGGTTTCAGGCTGGGAAACCGAAATGAACCGAATATATATATATAATTATATAAATAATGTATTTAAACAAAAAAGCGCCGATGGCGCAGTGGCGGAAGCCTTCCATGGCCGCAGCAGGCGCGCTGGCGCGAGTTCGAAACTCGCAGGCGCCTGCAAAAGCCACCTTTTTATCAGTTTTTTCCCAAAAAATACCTGTATTTCGCCCAGAAAATGCCAACAAGCCTGAATTCGGTTTGAACCGAACCGAACCGGTTCGGTTCGGTTCGGTTCAATAGAGAGATTCGGTTTGGTTCGGTTTCCCCAAAAATTGGGGAAACCGAACCGAACCGAACCGTTGTACACCCCTATAAATAAGATGTAAACAATTTACAATAACCGAAACTTCAACATTTTTGCCTATACAGGAAACAGTTTAGAGCCACATGGCCCATTAGTGTGTTACCCCGATTCAAAACCCAATATAGGCATAATCCCTGATCTGTGTTTGTCCACTGACAGCAAACTGTAACAGGGCTATGAATCCGACAGTTCTTTAAATGAAACGAGATGCTGGCACTCTGGGGTCCAATTGCTCATCTAAATCAACTGGGGCCATCATTTTCAATTTCTCTTTTAAGAAAACCTCAAAGAGGACCAATCTTTTACCCCATGGGTTTCAGCCATATACATGTATGTGTATGTATATGGAGATAATTCTTACAAATTGCTCCCTCAAATCAATTGACATTTCAAATAATACCCTGAAATCCTAATATCTAAAATAATTCCATGAAACCTGTTGATGTTCTTAAAAAAACTGCTCGCCATCTATTTCCATTAGAGAACTCTCCCTTAACTGGGGTTAACTTAACCCTACTTATGAAAAGTGAATTTTGTCTCCATCCTCCCTCCAGCCCTCCCCCTCCCTCGTGAGCAACATCCCCCACCAGCATCCAGCCCCCTGCAATCCCCCAGCTTGCTGGACTCCCCCATCCCCCACTTGCAGTGCACCCACTATAACCCCCTCACCCCCACCCCATGCGCCCCCACCAATCCCACCGCATCTCCCACACCCAACAGCCATCCCAGCCATGGAAGGCAGGATCGGAATCGGGATCGGGATCGACCAGGCTCGATCCGATCCTGGATCGGATCGGATCGCAAGATCCCATGGATCCAAGGGAAGTCTGGCCGATCCTGGATCGGCCAGTTTATAAAATGGTTTTTTTGGGGAAAAATTCAGGAAAATTCAGGAAAAAATAGAAAAAAACAGCAAAAATGAGGGAAAATCTGATAAATTGAAAGAACTAATATTTGCATAAAAAACCAATCATACATGCATTCATAATATATGAAACATAAGATTTTGTGTATTATTACTACTATAATAATACAAGAAAAGTATAAAATATTAAAGACTTGGTGTATTATTAACCTAAATACCATTTAAGTAAATGTTAAAATTTGTAGTTTCATTTATTTAAGATATTACATGTAAATAAGGAAATATCCCCCATTTGAATCCAATAAAAATATTAAAAAAATCACATCTCTTACTAATAAAAAGTCAACTCTCCCATCCAAGAAGAAAATCGCAATTTTTGTGATTTTATCAAAGTAGCAACTTTCTAATCTCTCATAATTTGACATATTTAAAATTTATAATTCAAATAAGTCTAATAAAATACTAAAAATCTAAAGTCCAACAAAAAAAAATCAAACGTGCATATGACTTCTCCAAGAAGCCGCTCTCTTACTGACAGCACTAAGTCTACTTGAGACCTCTTAGGATTTGGTCAAACTAAGCTATCATCACCCAAACTCATGAGTGTCATGAGTTGGGTGATGGTAGCTCAATTTGACCAAATTCTAAGAGGTTTGGATGATGATAACTTAAGTTTGACCAAATCCTGAGAGGTCTCAAGCAGACTAAGTGCTGTCAGTAGGAGAGTGGCTCCATTGGAGAAGTCACATGCACGTTTGACTTTTTTTACCGGACTTTGAATTTTTAGTGTTCTATGTGGTTTATTTGAATTATCAAATTTTTAGATAAACTAAATTACGAGAGATTAGAAAGTTAGCATTTCGCTAAAATCACCAAAATCGCGATTTTCTTCTTCGATGGGAGAGTTGACTTTTTATTGGTAAGAGATATGATTTTTTTGATATTTTTATTAGATTCAAATGGGGGGTACTTCCTTATTTACATGTAATATCTTAAGTAAATGAAACTACAAATACTAACATTTACTTAAATGATATTCAGGTAAATAAGGAGATCCTGACAACCCTGCCTGAAGAGGATCCTGAAGGTAGCCTGAGGGAATCGACCTGGATCAGTCTGGATCGACTGAATCGAGCCGGGATCGATCGATCCCGGTTCGACTCGAGCGATCCAACTCAGATCCTACTGAGTTGGGTCGATCCAGCCGAAAATGTGGGGTTTTGGGGGGCTTCAAGGGGGAATCGGTCCTTGGGGGGTCGATCCGATCCGGGATCGAGCGATTCTGGCTCGATCCCGGCGATTCTTCCTTCCATGATCCCAGCTGGCACCCCAAACCTCCCCCCACCCATCCCGCAATCCAATGGTCCAAACCCACAACGGCGACTACGGTTTGTTTTTCCTCTCTTTCCATTGCAAGAAAGAAGAGGGAGGACGGAGAGAGACAATAATAAAAATGAGAGATTCTTATGTATTACCCCTATAATTTTACTATATTCTAAATAATACCTTATAATTTTCTCACCCCAATATATATATGACGGGCATTTCATCTTAAAATTTACTAAATGAGCTTCCAAACAGAATATTCCCAATAGATGCCTTTTTGGATGGCAACTAACTCTAGAGGGTTATTTTTTAACCCAACCAAATTTTAGGAGGCTATTTTAAATATTAGATGTATGCATGCGTGTGCATGTGTATATATGAGGGTTCCACTGTCACCAGCTGTGAAGAATGGTGCCACCTAATCTAAATCCACACCACGTGCTTCAATCCTTAGTGCTAAATCTTCTTCATTATTAATAAACTACTTTGATTTAAAGGTATACACCTTTTTACAAGATACTAGGATGTGAGCAGACCACAGTGAATGGCATGCCGTTAAAAGTCTTTGGCAAAAGAAAACTGCGAGCTATCACCAGATGACAAGATACTAAGATAAAGACAGGCCACTGTGAACAGTATGAAGAAGTAAGAATATGCATAGCACGACCAAATCTTTGAGCGAGGATACAGATACTACTGGACTGACAATAAAATATAGATGCATTTGATATCCAGGATATATCAACTTCCCCAAAATGATGTCATATATAATCTTATTAATCCAAAATAATTTTTACTCATTGGACAAGAGTAACAAGATAATTTGAAAACATTGTGTCCCAATTGGTAAAAGGCTTGAAAAATGTTTGCAGGATAGTTCAAGAACTTGAAACAATTTGAAAACGATGAATTAGATAATACGTTCATACCTCAATTATACCCTTTTTTGGGGCATGAATTGCAAGACATAAGCAATAATCACTCTTTGTTTGCTCATGGTGAGCAGAACTTGATGATGCCTTATCTCTGCCAACGAACATTTCCATGAAAAGGCAGGATGCATCACGGTAACCCTGGAAGAGCAGAAACTTCAGTATCTTGCAGGCAAAAGGACAACGGCAAAGTGAAATATGAACACCTTTTGGTTTAGTTAGTGAATCAGAGAACCTTCCATAGTCGTACAACCACAAGAGCCTGAGTGTCCAGTAACAGAATACGACCAAGAGAATCTGTTATAGCAGCCAGTGAACCACTTGGAGACAACGTGAGTTTTTCCCCTTTCCTGGGATGATCCTTCAAGCATGTCAACGGTGATGCTGTGACAAATTATACTGCCAAAAAATAAGTTGAAAGATAATTTGTACAGATAAAATATGCAAAATAATCAGCAAGCACATGATACATAATACTCTTCTGAAATATGAATTTGTGAAAATAATGTCCAAGCCAAGAGGGTAAGCATATATATGCCACTGTGAAAGGAAATATTGTCAACTGTTGGAAGTCCTGTATCTTCCACAATGACATCATTCACTTGAAACTAAAAACTTGAAACAAGAAAAATGACGATGACTGTTGCAAGTTCTACACCTGATAAAATGGTATCTTTCAAAAACAAAAAGGGATCAAGTCCCATGGTGAGAGAAACACCAAATCCATGAGCATAATACGGATGATCTAGGAAAATATGATGTCATCCATTAAGTAGTTTCAAATGTTCTTTTCCAATACCAAGAATTAAGTGGCACCACTTGTGCCCATCATTAGAAAGATAAGTTATTCAAAATCAAATTGTGGACCTCATTTGTAGGCACTTAGTCGGCAACCACGAATGGCAGATGATGGCTGAAAAAGAATGTGTCTACTTATCTTAATTACATTTTTAGGTATTGAGAAAAGAACAAGGCGCCACACTTTTTGAAATCTGGTTTGCCTATTGCCTCTCTTTTTTCCAGGAAAAGCCAAACTTAAGTTCAATGCACCAGAACTAGTGAGCAACGAACCTAAGCTCGAGAGATCACATCATCAGACAACCAAGATCAGAGAAGCAATCTGGGCATCAAAAATGTTTTCCACTAAGTTATTCTATGTTAAAGCACCAAATGCCTATTCATAGCACTAAAAAGTTTATCTTGATGATACATTGAAGTAAATGTCTTTCAACATAGGCATTCGAGGGTTAGTCAAGCCACTTGTCACCTTTCTTGCCACTCTTTAGCTTCACAGTTTCCAGTGGTACCATCCCAACTCTAGCACCCATGAAGAATGTTTCAAACATGTTTCTAGAAAATAAATATTGAGGCCATCAAGTTTAAATCCGCAACTCTCAGAAAAACAGAATTTGGTTTCAGAAATTATCATCATTCTTATTGGCAAGTGAGAAATTACAATTGCCACCAGTATGGAGAGAGACTTATAGGCAATATAAATGCTCATGAAAGCCTGGAAAGCATGCCCAAATCTAAACTACAGTCAGAGATGATGCAGTTGAAAGATCTCATTGGCAATCATAGTGTGCTCATTGGATAAGCAGTATTTACTATGTCACTAGTTATGCATGATGCTGTCAGTGGTCTTAGAAAGATGGCTAAGGAGGACTGAGGCCCCCATCACTAGAAATGCCACTAGAATTTGGTGATCAAAGCCAAGTTATAAACTGAACCTTCACTGGTTCATCAGTAGGGTTTAGCAAATTTGGCTAGCCTCACAAGTGCTTGGCATTGAATGGTAGGTGATTTACATGCACACTCACGAGTCAGGACAGCTGTCCAAACATGAACTTGAATTATGGACATTTAACATGGGCATATATGCCAAGGGAACCCACTTCTGACAGGGCCATTGTTGCACCCATTTTTCGACGCACATATGGTGCAAAAATAAGAAGAGTGGTCCTCTTAAAAGGAGAGGAGAGGGCCGCGCCCCCAAGAGGCCCCTACTGCGTCCGGTAGGCCCTTGGATGGGCCGCGTGGACCCGGATGGCCCCTTTTTGGGCCTGTTTGGCCCCGGCCCCCGCCTGGGCCTGCTTGGCCCCTGCCAGGACCCCAGCGAGTCCAACCAGCCTCCAAAGAGGCCGGTTGTCAAGCGGGTTTGACCACCCCAATTTGGGGCTGGTTGAACCCGCTGGGTGCCCAGCAGGTTCAACACCCCACTTTTGGGCCCCCAGCAGGTCCAACAGCCTCATTTTGAGGCCTGTTGAACCCGCTGGCCCCTCTCATGGCCATGTTACCCCTAAACTCTATAAATAGGCCCCCGGTGGCCCCATTATGGGCGAGATATATACAGCACATATGCAAAGAAGGCCAAACCGATCTCACTTAGAGCCAAGTGTTCATGGTTCGTGGTTCGCGGTTCACAGTCCATTGGCTCGTGCGATCATGGGCTCGTTGGTGTAAGCCCTCAAGGGTGTGCAAAATTGCATAAACAACCTCGAGTTTTTACACTTATGCCCCCATGCCATCATAGGCTCAAATATGATCGGCATATAATGTCTTCATGCCGCTCGGAGGGTAAAATGTGTAACACTCAAAAGTTACAAAAATACCTTCTCTCGTCAGCCAGGAAGACCTAAGTCCTAAAAAAAGCAATCATACCCTGCACTTTTCAAATTGTTGCTATGCCCCTATAACTCGCAACAGTGCGGAGTGGAAAGGTTGTTAATGGGGAGGAGCCTAAAGCGTAACAACTTGGAGCCAAGTTCGTGCACTAGTTCATGGTTCGTTGGCTTGTTCGACCAAGGCTTTGTGTAACACCCTCAAGGATATGCAAAACTGCGTAAACACCCCTGAGTTTTTACACTTATGCCCTCATGGGCTCAAAGACGCTTGTTATATAACGTTTACATGTCATTTGGAGGGTAAAAATGTGTAGCTCTCATAAGTTACCAAAATACCCTTCCTTGCAGGCTGAAAGACCCAAATGGTGGCTATGCCCCTGAACTCACGTCAGTGCGGAATACCATGTTATGCAATCAACAATACGTCGACCACGACAGCTATGCTTATGTACCAACGTCAGTGCGGAGTACCATTTTGCGACATGGTGGCTATGCTGCACCCACGTCAGTGCAGAATACCATTTTGCAACATGGTGGCTATTCCCCTGTATCAGCGTCAGTGCAGAGTACCATGTTGTAGAAACACAGATCAAGGGGAGAAGAACATCCAGAAGGCTCCCAACTTCAAGTGTTCGTGCTTGTGATTCACGCTCGTGGCTCGTGATCCGATTCGGTTGTGCAAGTCCATCAAGGGTATGAAATTACAAAAATACCCTCAAACTTTAGACTTGTACCCTTAAAGGTCCACACCATGTACCGTCCATGTGTCTAATGAACGGTGGCCATGTGTAACTCTCAGAAGTTACGAAAATACCCCTCCTCACAGGCTGGACATGTTCAGTCCTACAAATTGTAGTTATACCCTAGAATTATCCAAATTGTGGCTATGCCCTTGTAACTCGTGTCAGTGCGGAACCTACTTTGTAGTTTGTACAGGCACAATATGTCGACCACACAATGTACTTTATCATTCCTATGTACTCACTTTGCAGTCAAGTGGTAAATTATCTATAAACCCCCATGTGTCGAAAAATTGTCAAACCACCCTCAAACTTTCAAAAAATAGCTCCAGTGCTCCCGAAAGTTGAGAAACACTTTCTGTCAACCCTAGACTTGTACCAAGCCCTCAAGTTTGGTCAAATTACCGAAATGCCCCCACAATCCAGGGAGTCTTCAAATGACCTCCTAGCCTTCCCAAAATGACCTCAGAGTCTCCAGAAGTCTTGAATTGCAGTGAAACCCCTCTACCAGTCCGAAGCTTGTATCAAACCTTTGACTTGGCCCAAATTACCAAAATACCCCCTAGAACCCAAAAATTACCAAAATATCCCCAGAGTTCATAAACCTTCCCAAATCCCTAAAACATACACTTGATGATGAATGCTAGCCATGAATGAGCAAACATAGCCTACATGACTCTCGCATGATGTCGCATCAAGACCTACCAAGGAAGGGATCTAAATTTCTTTGACAGTTAATAAAAGGTGTTCGGATTTTAAGCCGATGTAAATTAATACTCACTTCGGTTAGTAAGGAAAGGTCCAGTATACGAACCCACTCCGTCTGATAATCAGTACGCAGAACGGATACCTCAGATATTGGCACAACCGTCCAATAAGCGGACACATGATTTCCCTACCTCATGCAGATTCCTAATTTATCTGTTAAATAGACTGGCATGCCCGCAATCTTGGAACGAATGACATCGTTCCCCCCACATATATATTCATGTTAAAATTCCACGTCCAACAGCGATCTAAAGTCACAAACCTGTTCAAATGGTCTTTCTGGTTAATTAAAGATATATGTAACACCAACCAGGAGAATACTCCCGCTTTCACAAGAAAAAGGGAGAGAACTAGAGTAGAGAAGTTAGGGAATGAGAAAGCAGTGGACAGCAGCAGCCTTACTTTTTATCTTCCAAATGGTGTATCACCTGTGTCCACTGGCCAGGTTAGAGACCTGGTGCCTCCCCCCATCCCTGATCCCTCTCTCTCCCAGGCAATATTTTTTCACCTGGTCCCCTCAATCTCCCTTTTTCTTTCATATGCCTCTTTTTTTCTCCTCATTTTGCATTGATGAGGAAGAGGTTTTGACTCTGGACAAGGAAGTGGATATAAAGCATGTGGCGCAGAAGGGATAAGGCTGACAATCAGAGAGAAGATCTTGGAGTGATGCACAGTTGCACAAGTCTGTTCCTGATGATTGGTAGACAACAGTACTTGTTCCTGATGATTGGTAGACAACAGCACTCAATTGAGAGGGAGGCATGCAAAGTTGCTTTGCTTGTGGATTCAGGTGCTTTGGCAAATGGTTAAATAAGTGATAGAAATATGTCAGTCCGCAGTTGAAAAGGCTTAACAGGGAATAATTTGATAGCATGGAGCTCAAATACCTAAAGGAGAACTGTTGGATAGAGAGATTGATGGTCATAGAGCCACTGACCTGGAGAGGAAGGTAAGAATTTAGCCTCAAATATATGCATGGATGATCATGTGCAAGAAAGAACAAAGCATTCAGGTTCAAAAGATGGTGGTACAATCCACGACCACAATTCTTTAGGAAAACTGAAGGTCAAAGGAAAATCCTCTGGCCATGGAGGATCTTGTAGAAAGAAGATGATAGGCCTTATCTGCTTACAAGAAACAAAGTGAACATTACCTGAGGTGGTAATGGTAGAATTCCAGTGAATGGATGACTGAACTAGTTCTTTCAGTAAAAGAAAGATTTTTGTATCAAATTAACAGTCTCCTCCCACCCAAAAAAAGAAAGCTGTGTTCAGTCAGACATTAATGGACATTTCCATCTGTCAGACGGAAACAATACAAAATATTAACAGGAACTCCAGGTAGTTCATGAGAGACAGGTTTGGCTTTAATGTACAGATGATAATTTTTAGTGTCGTTCAGTTGTATCAGGAAGGAAATTGACATCTGAGGGCTAGAAAGAAAATGGACATTCTGGTTCTGCATAGGAATTCAAGTTGATCGATATGCTACCATAGAAAGCAACTTTCTTGCTCAAATATGAAAAATTCTTTTGAAAAGTGTCAAATATGAAACATAGATTGTCAATTTTTTCAGTAGATGATGGACTGGCAACAAAGATATTCATAAGATCCACATGCAATCACAAGAATATAATGCTGAGTGCATCGAGGAGACACCAAAAAGATGACTCTCATTCTGCAAGATTTGCAGGAGGGACTTCAGAAGATCAAAGAGTTGGATTCTTTTGTGGTTGTATACCCAGGAGCTGTGGTCCAAAGGATTCAAAAGGATGCTCAGAGACAAGAGAAAGATGGTCCTTGGAGATGATGGACAAGATGTCCAAAACATCCTAGGCAAGATGCAAGATCTGAAACAGATGAAAGAAATAGTAGGGCTCTCAGCATGGAATGTCCAAAAAGATAAAACAAAGATAGATCTCGAATATTGCCTTGTCAGATAGGCATTTGCAGATAAGCAGAGGTCTGAAGTGGAATGGATTAAGGTGGGTAACAAAAATACCATATTCACAGAACATGACACAGTATGTTTACCAGCATCGCAGGAACAAGTATAAAAGAGCTCGAAGTAGTAAGGGTCATATGCCAGGGCTCTCCTTAAAATTGTATGATGAGAGGGACAATGGACAGCAAGGACAGGATAAGACTAAGCGAAGGAGGAATAGGCTAAACTGGTATTAGGACTTATAGAAGATATCTCAAAGAAGGAACTCCAGAGTATGGCTTGTGCTTGTCTAATGTTTACTCTGATTGTCTCAGCCTGACACTTACAAGATGGCTTGTGCTTGTCTAATGTTTACTCTGATTGTCTCAGCCTGACACTTACAAGATGGATTTTTTGTCTCATCAGGTTTCTGAGCCATCTTCTATAACATAATGTGCACTGTTAGAGGCCTGAGCTCTAACCCAAAACCTAGGCATTGAATTGAGGGATTCCTCTACATATATAGAGTCGAGTGTCCACATATGGAGAGACGATCCAACGAGTAACTAGCTCTGAAACATGCACAAATGGATAAAATTCAACTTTCCAGGATTCCAAAACCGTACCTGTTGGAATCAAAATTTTCTCCAAATAGTAGTTTACTAGCTTCTGGGATTGCCTAGGAATAAAGCCACATGGCCTGAAAGGATACTGCTCAGGTGTAACCTGTTTGAGATATTTGATGGAAAACAATTAAAAGTTGACCCCTGTCTATGCTGAAAAAATTCCAGGAGCTGACAGCCTCTCATGTGTGCCAATTCGCCATTTTGGAGCAATTACCAAAAAAACTACAGTATTTACAGTCAATGAATTCCTTCAATGATGCATCAAAGAGCACTTTCTATTCTACCCGTGACAAGGTTATTAACTGAATCAGATTCATTTGAAGATGACAGTACAAGTGCAAAATTCCGTCCAAATATATGCTGTAAAGGCAATAAGGTGTTTTCATGACGCAGCACCAAATTCCAGATACTTCAAGAATAGATGAAAAGGCTTGTGGATGTGTCTCCAACTGATACTTGCTCAATGCCTTGGTGGACACAGTTCTGATCTGATAAGTCAAACTGACATGAGCATCAACTCGAAACAGAAGAAAGCATATGTGGGTTGATACGAAGTCTCACATCTTGAAATTTTTTGCAATTATGATATTTATTGCATCAGCATAAGGCATCATGATAGTCAACACAAACATAAACCCATCAAACTGGATAACTTTTGTATCTGGCACCTATTCACAAATAAGAGTGCTTTTCTTATTGGCTTCCAACTTAAAAGATACTTTTCAAACATGATACCAAAATCAGTTGCTCGGCACGAAAGAGAAATGTCATTCTAAAAGGTTGTCTAACTCCATATAAAAAGGGCGTACCCAGTGCACGAGGCTCGGGATCTAGGGAAGGGACGATGTACGCAGCCTTACCCTAATAAATCGAGAGGCTGTTTCCAGAATCAAACCCATGACCACCAGGTCATGCAGGGGCAACCTTACCATTGCCCCAGGTCAGCCCTTCTGTTGTCTAACTCCATATGGATAGGATAAAGATTGGAATATGATTTGTAGGCAGACAGAAGAACAACTTCATATGGTTCCGCTGTATGTCATATCATTCCAAAAAAGTTTGTTAACTCCACATGGATAGACTGAAGAATTAAATATAGATAAGACTGGAAGTTACACTCTAGGTTGTTAATGTGAGAAAACTACATAAATGGTTGTTAATGTAAGCATAGCAGACGCAAGATACTTGTACCATGTGCAACTCACATCTCCTTTTCAAGACATCATTTACTCTCCTTTCAAGACATCATATACCCGATCTCTAGGAAATGCCTAAGTGCATGCTTCAAGAAGTAAATATGTCAAATATGAGCACAGAGGTGCAGCATAGATCTCAAGATTCTTAACATAGATTCTATCTGATGTCTAGCATTTTCATGACAATGGCAAAGGATATGCGATGAATGAACTAGGGAACACATGCAGCAGAAATGTATGATAACAAAATAATGTAGAGACATTTGACTGACCCTTGGCAAATGATTGTGGCTTCACTTCAGGTTTTTTGGGTTGGACTTGTTCACTCCACCAAATCATTTTAGAGAATGACGCTATGGTTGAGAATGTTACAGGGACTACCTTTGACAGAATGGTTCCAACCAAGGACCTGCTCCTATCCTCTGATAGCCTAAGGGGCAACCAAAGCAAAAAAACCAGGCAGATTTATCAATTGCTAAAGGAGGACAGGGGAAAAAAAATCTCTATCTTCTGAAGTCCAAGATAATTACATGTAACGTCGACATTAACAGGAAAGCTCACCTATATGCTGAAATCACTGCATCATCCCCAACTGTAGTAGCACGGTAGTAACGATCTCGCGACTGCACAACAACAAAAGAAGCTGCACTCAAATGCCAGTGAATCTTCAAAGACCATCCACTAAATAACAACAGAAAAATGATGAAGAATAGAAACTAGAATCCTCACCGGAAGCTCCAACAGGGGAGGCGGCATTATCCCTGTAATTGCAGCATCAGCGCACGCACCAAACTTGCTGACATTCCACACCTGATGCGGTATCTTCCCATAAGTATCCGCCTCCCCCTCTTCAGTCTTCTGGAGCTTGCCTTCCCAACCATCATTAAACCATCTTTGTAAAAAGCTCTGACGCACATTACCGCAAAAAATGTAAGAACAAACTTAAAATCCTTCTGAATTGGTACCATGAAGAACAGGAAGATAAAGCAGATTAGACCTTGATATCTGAGCCATCGAAGCGTGCAATCACACCGGGCATAACAACACAGAGTTCGTAAGAGAAACTATCGCCCAGAAACTTGTCCTCGATCTCTCGGAATCGCAACCTCAGCACACGACCCGGGTACACAAACTGCAAGATGGAAACATTTTGCTATTGAGCAACCAAACAGTGCAGAAATAATCCAAATTGCCGAAATCTCGACCAAGAAAGAACGGACAGCGACCTGCTTATGGATCAGATCGGCCTCCTGCGAATAGAAGAGGAGATAGCCATCGGAGGTGCCGAGGGCGAGGGCAAGGAGGTCGTCCACCGCGATCCACTCGACGGCCGTGATCTTCCCCCCGGACGGGGAGAGGGAAGGCCGGATCCTGACCGGGCGCGCTGCAGAGGAGGGCTGCCGGTACTCCTCCCATCCGAGGACGAAGACGAGGGAGGCGTCGGCGAGGGCGAGGTAGCGGGAGTGGAGGGAGGCCAGGAGAGGGGAGTCGGTGAGCCAGCCCTCCTTCTGGCCGGCGCCGAGCTCCGACAGCTCGTCACAGGGGACCCACCCCACTGCGGTGGTGTGCGTCCGCCTCGCCATCCCGTCCTCAGCCCGATCAGCTCATCCGGAGAGCAAGGGAAAGAGAGAGAGAGAGAGGGAGACCGCCGCCAGTTGCACTTGAGTGCTAAAAAGTTGCGCCCTTCGGAGCTGAGCGCAAAAACTCCGGCGTCGCACGCCGCCGCTGCTCGATTAGAAGAAAAAAAAAATTCCCAAAATGAGAATGGTAGAGTTTTTACGAGTTCTGCCACCGTCGTATCACCTTCGCGTTTTTTTTTTTTTTAGTCCGTCGATTGATTTTTATCTGATCTATCGTCGATTTCTTAAAAAAAAAATTCATGATTCGATTTGATCCGAGTTAGATTATTTTTTAGTCAATTTGAAACAAATTGAATGAAGTCTTCAAATCTAACCATATCAATATAAGTTTTTTTTATTCGATTCGATTTTTATTTTTAATATTTAATTAAATATAAATAGATTTATTAATATTTATATATTTAAAATAAAGAGATAAAAATTAAAATATATACATATTTATATTTATATTTAAGTATGTAATGAATTTTTTATATTTATAACATGTATATTATAAAATATTAATATTATTGAACAAAATTTTGATTATGCAATTTATTTGGTTCAATTCAATTTCACAAGAAGTGAAGATGAACTGAACTAAACACACACCAAATCGAACTGAACCGAATTAAATTGGTCGGTTCAGTTTGATTTTTTCGGGTTGATCAAAATTGTGAACTCTCATATTCTCAAGATCCACTTGATCTTCCAAGGGAGATGAAAATAATCGACTAATTTTGAATTTTCAATCGATCGATTGATATCGTATCTTTCCATTGAATTCAACATGAGCGGTACACACGGCACGGTCAATCTTAATAAAAATTATCAGAGTTTCTCATATACAATGTTACTTCAAATTTTTCATAATTAGATATATATATTCATAAAATATTGTGAATATTATGATATTCATAATACTATATCATATCTTTCCACTAAATTCAGCATGAACGGTACACACGGCACGGCCAATCTTAGTAAAAACTATCGGAGCTTCTCATATACAATGTTACTTCAAATTTTTCATAATTAGAAATATATATTCATACAATATTATGAATATTATAATGTTCATAATATTATATCGTATCTTTTCGCTAAATTCAGCATGAACGGTACACATGGCACGGCCAATCTTAGTAAAAATTATCAGATTTCTTCGTATACAATGTTACTTCAAATTTTTCATAATTAGAAATATATATTCATAAAATATTATGAATATTATATTGTATGCTATATATTCATGATACATCACCGTGCTCCAAACATTTCATATTGCCCTTGACTTGAAATTGCTAATAGATTAATTAACTATGATGATGCTAGTTTTTTTTTTCCTTTTTAAAATCGTAAAACATTTTTTTAGTTGAAAAGTATGATAAGTTTGGGCTCCAACGTCGGTAGTTGGATAGGTACGTTATAATTGATAAAATCCCACGAAACCAAGAACATTTGGCATGGTTAGCACATCACAAGCTTATACTGAAAGATGTTATCTTTATTTTTTTTAAAATAACTCAAATTATAGACAAATACGGGCTGATTTGATAACCAAATAAATTATTCGCTAGGCGAATATCTGCTGATAAGATAATCTCTAATAGTTGCCCCCTACTTTGCTGCAACATTTAGAAGTATGATAATTTTATATCACATCGATCACTTTGTCATATCAAGATCATTAATAAATTATTTTATGTCACATCAAAATCATTAATGAGATTTATCTCCACTTTGAGATATTTTTAACTCCTTATAAATCCAGATAACTTTATTAGTTCAAAAATGAAAGTTAGACCTATCAAGATTTATCACCAATAAATGTTGATAAGTGTAATAAATTATCTTATTTACCAAAACGACAGAACATTTATCAAGGGTGATAAACTCCTTTTATCAGGGGTCATCAGGACTTATTTGGTTATCAAACATGCCCATAGATATTCTCTTAATAAATAGACTGTTCATTAATTTCCTAAAACTTGAAAAAGGTTAAAGAAAAAATTAATTAAAAATCTCTATTTATAACAGAGAGAGTTTTTACTGTAACAGGACTTAACGTGTGTCGTAACAAGAGATAACGTGTGTTGTAATGAGGTGAAAGACTAGAAAATAAATCCAAAAATTGATAAAGACTTATAATTAATTTTCCCAAGGTTAAAAACGCCGAGTATAAGCATTATCCACCAACAGAACAGTGCTCTTCGCATGACTAATCTTCAAGCAACATCATTCTACTTTGAATCATAGGATCAAACATTGTCCGAGGAACCTATTTATACCCGAAAACTCAAGCCACAGCATGAAGCATGTAGGTTCTTCACCAGAAAATTGTTAGATTAAACTCAAAACATTTTAACTAGAGAAAATGTGCCACCAATAGACGTTGTGCTGGAAGAGTTCTTTATACCGTCGAGTACCTCTTGATGTGAACAATGACCATCCATGCACACTTGTGTCCCATTTGACAAGTTCAATGAGGGTTCATTAGTTCATAATTTGGAAAAAAGAACCACTTAAGTGAAATTGGCTGGAGACCTAGATCCAACAATTAGATTGCCACTTTATCACTCCTCATATGAGGGGTGCCACATGGGCTATTGCCTAGTATGCAAGTGCAATAAATCTTTCTCATGTAAATATACATAAAGATACAAATTTATCCATATACCACAACCACCATCCGATCCAAGAACAACTCTGTCAGCCAAGTATTCAGTTCCACTGGCAAACTTTTCTGAACATTATGAACAAAGCAACTGCGCAGCAGACTGGAAGATCATTTAGTATTGCTTGTCTTTGTGATAGAGCTGATATGGATTGCAACAGAGCAATCTCATTGGCTCATGTATGCTTGTGCTGTTGACCAGACGGAAGCAGGAATTCTCTTCGTGGTGGCCAAGCAAGATTTCTTGCTGGCTTCCTTATTTAAGCTGAAATATATACTCACTCGGGAGATGCGAACTTCCCGTCCGGATGGACGGTGAGGACGTGCTGGCTTCGCCGTCCCCAGACACAAGGCTCGGAAGAACCACACCCCTTCGAGTTGTCGGCCCCCCCGGACCCCGTATCTGGAGCGGCTCCAGTCCAGATGGGAGCCTAGCATTTCCTACACTCACATTCATTGGCAGTACAATAGTATCGAGTATCATTACACGGGTCAGCTCAATATCCAGAAGAAATTTCTGTGGTTGTGATCCAGAGCTTTCTTTCTCGGCATGGAATGAGAAAGGCAGGCCTTTTCACTACACACCTTCATCAGGTCCACTGCATAAGAGAAGCTACATAATTCGGTGGCAAACTTAAGCATTTATCAAGTTCTAATGTTCTTGCTCCAAGGATTTTGTGAATCTCTTACCATGTTATACCGCCCTTATTGTGTATATATGACCATTTTGCCACAGAGAGAACTGCAAGGCAAAGTTAAGTTCAGAATGTTTCATAACATTTATTCTGAAGACACAGGGAATCACACTTTGATCCTCAAAAAGTGCACTAACGAAACAATAAAGCCCTCATGCTTCAATAGTAGGGCCCTTGTACACACCCCTTCGAATAACAAAGCTATCAGGGGGCTGGTATTCTTCCAACCAATCCACTTCTGAGGGTCTTATTCCACTAGAAAGTAGGATACCTTCAAATCAGAACACTATCAAATGAGGTTAAAGGCTGAGAAGGGCGACGATTGCAAAAAGCTGTGAAGAGAGGAACTCACCATTATGATCCTTTCTTGAGGATTTCCGGAAGTAAGAACAGTGTCGCCCTAGATCTGATGAATATGGAGGCGACAGAATGTCAAATAGAGCACAGGGAGTGATAGCTTTGAAAGTATGTACGTTCCCACCACTTGTAGGGTAGAGAACTGTTGTGCCAGATGGTGCCGACATCACACCATCTCTAACAAGCTTTGCTGGTCTTGCTGCAGAAGCCCAGAACAATTTATTAGTGAAAAAAGAGTGCTGGAATCCTCTTGGTTAAAGGATATGAGTAAGGCAATTGGCTGAGATAGGGTGGCCCTCAATGCATTGACAATGATGTATGCTATGGCTCCCTAACTTGATTAGGCTGCATGAAAGGTATAAGCACAGAACCTTTCCCATGAAGAAAAGTGATATCTTTAACGGGAAAAGAAAAAAAAAGAACAAATATACCATGAACTTTTCATGTCAATGAATGCAACGAACATATAATCTGTCATGGAAGTCCCATCCTACCTACTTGGTTACTTCCCATGAAGTCCCATCCCTTAAACCTTGACTCAAGATGCACCCCCCACTGTCATTTGAGGTCCCCTCCAGCCTCCTAATTTCTATTTATTCAAATAAGCACTAGGTGGTGTGCTATTTCCATTGTAATGTTTTCATTGCAGGCTAGATTTTCCAAACAAAACACCTCTTAGACAGGAAATAGCCTCATATTTGAAGTGACATTTCTCTTGCAACATATGCACTTGTTCCAGGAGCTAGCTAGGTCCTTATCGGTTTCAGACCTAGCTGATACCAAAAACATGGTCCGAAACCGGACGAACTCCCCTTCAGTCCGCCCGATACACCCAATACGCCCAAAACTGAAACCGATCCATTTTGGTTTCTGCCGGGTAACCGAAAATGACACTGTCATCCTCGTTAGACAGGGCATACAGAATAAGCAACTGAGTACAAAGTGCACAACGTTACAGATAAAATAGTCCCTACCTCCAAGATATGGGTTTGACAGAGTGATTGGGAATGGGTTCCCCCTTTTTTAATTGAAATTTATTTGGAACTTAATACAAGCTGCAGGCTGGTTATACTCGTTCATTAGTTCATCAATCTTCAACACATGTACACGGATTATCCTCTTTCATTATTCATCTACATGTTTCCCATCGAACCGTTTACTTTTTGTGAGAACCGCGCATGGCCCGGTGGTTTCCCCACCTGCCAAATGGAAGGGGGGAAATGGGAGGGCACGGGATCGATCCCATGTCCTCTCCTCACTTTCCCCTCACCCTAACCGACTTACCAACCGAAAAAAACATTTACTTTTTGTCTCTCCTTTTCTCCTTCCCTTGTCAGTTGTCATTGTCCCACACTTCCACTAATGCATAAGTCTATAACAAGTCAGCAAGGTTCACTTTCTTATTGTCTTGTGCTATTGTATCCAGAGGTCATCACTGTTCCTCTCATTTTGTTTCTTTTACCTCTTGATCATGTCACTGCTATTTGCTAAAGTCTAATATTCATTTGCAGGCCCACATATTCAATTTTACCATTATTCACTGTCTTAATGACAATATCTTACCAATCCAAATAGATATCAGTTATTAAGTGAGTTATATTATTCTTCTACATCCACTCTATGCAGTTGCACAGTGACTTCAACATATGTATTTTTCACTTGTTTCCTATTAATACCTTCATTACCTTGTAAGAATTTAAAACACTGGCAATTGAATGCCTAGGATCCCATCCCAGATACACTTAGGTGGCCACAAATGGTCCATTTCTAGGGTGCCTAACAGCTTTAACTATGTTGAAATACTACGATCATGAAGTACATCGAACAATAAGCTATTGAATACATTTGTAGAAGGAAAATAGCTGCAATAACATCACCGCTCAAATCATCAGTCATCACTAGTTACCAAGATTTAAGAAAGATGGTAGATAGGCAAGCTGGAAGGGAAATAAAAGTTTAGAACCTTAGCAGAATGGCACATCAATCACAAAACACATGCTTTCATAATAAACAATTCCAAATTTTGAACAATTGAGAAAACAGCTCCAACACATTGTTGCAAGTTTTGGGTTGGTCTAAAGCTTTTCAGAGGCAGCACTGCAATAACAATCAGATAAATACAGTGGAACTTGCTCCAAAGAAGTGTACCTTTAGATGGATCAAAAGGAGTGCCCATGTCAATCCAGTCATATGATTTTACATGTAATGAACCATATAGAAGCTTGCTTAACACCGTCATCCCAGGGTGATTATGTAGAGGTATCACTGATGATGGAGGCATGCAGAATATTCCTATCTGAAAATAGAATCACAAGAGAACTTCAACATGCAGGTGCAATTTCCAACATCTAAGATTGAAACATCAGAAACTTGACCAAAATGAAATTGTGTGTGTGCACAAAATGAGATATAACTATTGTGAACTGAAAGCAAAATGAAAGAAATCCATATCTCAAAGAACAATAACAATACTTACGGAAAAGCTGTCACACTCGTACACATGCTTATATCTAATAGAAGGTGGACACTGAATTTTCCCATTACGCCCTTTCTTTCCATTTATACTGGGAATGGAACTTTTCCATCCTTGTACTAGTTGTGCCTCTTGCTCAAGACCAACATCAGAAGGCTCCATAGTATCTGAAACAGTATGATGGTAAAAAGAATCACACTGAGATCAACAAATATCTTTCAAGTAACCTACACTATTTTAAACCACTAAAAACTGAATTTAGGCTATTTAGCCAGTTCAATTTGAAGATCAACTGTACATATTAATTATGTTTATACATTAATATGATATGTATATACATGTGCATATTGTTATTATATTTACATTAATATTCTATGTACATTAACACACACAAACACATTAATATATGATTGATATACATGTTAATTATGTTTATACATTAATATATGTACATTAACTATATATATGCTTGGTGTTATTATATTTACACTAATATATGATTGTATGTACATTAACACACGCATACATTAATATATCATTATTATACATATTAATTATGTTTATACATTGATATATGTACATTAACTATATGATTGTATGATTGGTGTACATATTAATTATGTTTATACATGAATATGATATGTATACCTATGTGCTTGTTATTATATTTACATTAATATATGATTCTATGTACATTAACACACACGAACACATTAATATATGATTGATATACATATTAATTATGTTTATACATTAATTTGATATGTATATAGCGTATGATTACATATATATTGCATATGTATATATATTAGTGGATAAATTTATGAGTATGATTACATATATATATCATAAATATATATATGTAATATTGAAGATAGGATTAAGGCAAGCTGCACATAGGATTAAGACTAGTAGTTTTCGGTATTTAGGGTCTATCATTCAAGAGTATGAGGAGATCTATGATGATGTTACACACAGGATTAAGGCAGGCTCGGCAAATGGAGAAGTGCATTAGGAGTCCTCTGTGATCGTCATATATCTATGAAACTTAAAGGAAAGTTTCATAGAACGGCCGTGTGGCTTGCTTTGTTATATGGTATCGAGTGTTGAGCAGCACAAAAGGAACACATTAACAAAATGTGTGTAGCGGAGATGAAGATGTCGAGATGGATGTGTGGTAAGACTAAGAAAGATAAGATAATGAATAAACGTTTCTGTGAGGATTCGGGTATAGCTCCAATTGTATAGTCACCATAACCTAGCGTCGGTTAAAAGATGTGACCAAATTTTAGTAGATCCTATTTTCAGAGTTCGGGTAAGGCCTAAAATAAGATGGTGCGATGTTATTTGGAAGAACATTGGCTTATTGGGTTTAAACACAAATATAGTACTTGGTAGAAATCTTTGGCAGAACAAGATTCATGTAGCCGACCCCAAATAATGAGATAAGACTCTGATGATGATGATGTAAATATTGAAGACATATTTTCCCTTATTTTTTCTGAATTTTTAATTTCCCTGATATTTTTACAAATAAAACTATTTTTTAATTTGGCCAATCTTGGATTGGTAGGACTCCTTGAGAATCGGCCGGATCGGATAAGGATCGGCCCAAGCCGATCTGGACCCGATTCTGATCCTGCCTTTCTTGACCATCTTGGGCGGGTGCTCTAAGGACCCCAAGAATGCCTTGGAGTTTCAAGGTGCCTCAACAACAATGTTAACAGTACACAAGCCCATGGCCTCCACCAATGCAGGGAATAAAAGTTTATATTAAAAGAATAAGACCTGCCTGCATGTCTGTGGAGCGTTAGGAAACATGGGCCAATTTTAGCACTTGGGTGGTACCAAAACGTTCACTTTTTGTTCCACAGATATGCATTATACAAGTGACATTCTTGATAAAGCAAATGTACTTTTTTTATTGAACTGTGATATGTGCTTCAGATTGTTAGTTCACATCTAGGAACTCCTGGCTCTCACTGGAAAAATAATGGTGGTACTTTTAATTGCTTCTGCCACAGAATAATGAAAGAAAGATGATCATTAACATTCAATCATATATTAATGTGTGTGTGTTAATGTACATACAATCATATATTAATGTAAATATAATAACAAGCACATGTATATAGTGAATGCATATATATATGTGTATATGGTTAATGCATGTATGTATACATAAACATGTAAATTAATGTACATTTAATACAAGTATTAATTAATATATATAATTAAAAATTATGAGGCAGAATCGGCCGATCCGGAATGATCCGGGCTGATTCTGCCCAATTCCGGTCGAGATTTTGGCTAAGTAAGGGGGTTTCCCCTAGGGATCGGATCGACCATCCAATCCGGATTAGCCAATTTTGCCTGCCATGAAGATGGTGCCCGATTTGGTGCCTCCCTCGTATAGTTGTATATGAAATTTATGTATCCAAGGTGTATAACGAATCAATAATCAGTATGCAACAAGATTGTTAATATGATATTATATTAAAATTAGACATAACATTGACTACAAAAAAATTAAAAACATAATAAATTTAGATGGTATTCGAACAACTAGGATTTTTTTAACATTTAATCACTGTGGACTCCTCACTATCACTGTGGCAATGTTCACAATCTAATGATTGTGAACAGTGTTAGGACAGGGAGCTTGAGGCCCTAAATTCTCCAATATGCAGGCACGCACATGCAAATCAACTTAAGCGGTCAAGTCGTGTAGAGCCCGTAGAAAGAAAATTTTAATTTGCAAAGCAAAGTGATAGGCCTCACTGGGTCCAGGCTGCCCCAAGGCACCTGCCTAGCGCCTAGCTTGCATTGAGGCACTTTTTAGGCCCCATAAGGCAGATTCCCTCCTAGACATAGGCTGGGAGCCTTCCTGCCTAGGCACCACTTAAGCAGGTGTCTTGAGTCTATTGACAACTATGATTGTTAGCCAGGCCACCAAACACAGATCAATATAGAGTTGATGTGGCTGGTAGACTTCATGTTTTCATATAAACCTGAAACACAAATAAGCAGTGGAGGTCCCAAATGAAGGAAGAAAACAGCTTCTGGTTGAAAATTAATGTCAGTTGTCCTATCAACACAATAGCGCCCATGAGCATCCTTAAGGTCAGGAACCAGTTACTGATTGGATAGAAAGGCACTTTCAGCCCTTCTAAAAAACACCAAAAGCCCCAGAAGGTCTGCCAAGGTGTAGGGGCATTGTCCAAGAAACATGAGTCTCACATACCCCAAGGGCAACCAAAAAAGAAATGGCAAGATCTTGTACCAGAAATTGTCTTAATGCATGTTATCAACATAAGGAAATGGTAAAGCTGCTTTGCCTAGGCAATTACCATGGTTCCCAGATGCCATCATAACCACCTTGCTTACAGAGGATATTATGTACCTCCCCATGTTTCAATTCATTCTTCAACAATGTAATCCACAATCAAGGCAATACCATCAGCTGTGATCTCCACATTAGTTTCCAAGTGCAAGGTGGTTAGCAGGTGATAATGCCACAGCTCAACAGGTTACTAAAGAATTTGGAGAGAGGTGCAATGAAGTAGGCAACTTTCTTCAAACAACAGTTCAGTTTCTACACACTACTCAAAATCAATGCCTCAATTGCGCCCCCCCCCCCCCCACCGGGTTCACTTTTGTACCTTCAATACCTTGTATGCCACAAGTTCTTGTACCAGAAATTGTCTTAATGCATGTTATCAACATAAGGAAATGGTAAAGCTGCTTTGCCTAGGCAATTTCCATGGTTCCCAGATGCCATCATAACCACCTTGCTTACAGAGGATATTATGTACCTCCCCATGTTTCAATTCATTCTTCAACAATGTAATCCACAATCAAGGCAATACCATCAGCTGTGATCTCCACATTAGTTTCCAAGTGCAAGGTGGTTAGCAGGTGATAATGCCACAGCTCAACAGGTTACTAAAGAATTTGGAGAGAGGTGCATTGAAGTAGGCAGCTTTCTTCAAACAACAGTTCAGTTTCTACACACTACTCAAAATCAATGCCTCAATTGCGCCCCCCCCCCCCCCCACCGGGTTCACTTTTGTACCTTCAATACCTTGTATGCCACAAGTTCTTGTACCAAAAATTGTCTTAATGCATGCTATCAACATAAGGAAATGGTAAAGCTGCTTTGCCTAGGCAATTACCATGGTTCCCAGATGCCATCATAACCACCTTGCTTACAGAGGATATTATGTACCTCCCCATGTTTCAATTCATTCTTCAACAATGTAATCCACAATCAAGGCAATACCATCAGCTGTGATCTCCACATTAGTTTCCAAGTGCAAGGTGGTTAGCAGGTGATAATGCCACAGCTCAACAGAGTTACTAAAGAATTTGGAGAGAGGTGCATTGAAGTAGGCAACTTTCTTCAAACAACAGTTCAGTTTCTACACACTACTCAAAATCAATGCCTCAATTGCGCCCCCCCCCCCCCCCCCACCGGGTTCACTTTTGTACCTTCAATACCTTGTATGCCACAAGTTCTTGTACCAGAAATTGTCTTAATGCATGTTATCAACATAAGGAAATGGTAAAGCTGCTTTGCCTAGGCAATTACCATGGTTCCCAGATGCCATCATAACCACCTTGCTTACAGAGGATATTATGTACCTCCCCATGTTTCAATTCATTCTTCAACAATGTAATCCACAATCAAGGCAATACCATCAGCTGTGATCTCCACATTAGTTTCCAAGTGCAAGGTGGTTAGCAGGTGATAATGCCACAGCTCAACAGGTTACTAAAGAATTTGGAGAGAGGTGCATTGAAGTAGGCAACTTTCTTCAAACAACAGTTCAGTTTCTACACACTACTCAAAATCAATGCCTCAATTGCGCCCCCCCCCCCCCACCGGGTTCACTTTTGTACCTTCAATACCTTGTATGCCACAAGTTCACACCAGAAATCATATTTCTTACATAGTTGAGCTGACGGTAGCTCCTTGTATGACAATGCTTCACTTATTACTTTATTAGTAACATGGTTGTATTAGTAACTTGATTTAGGACATGTTCGAGGGTGCTACTACTAGTGTGAGAACTATTGCTGGAGAGACCCGTGAATTTCCGGTCACTATAGGTCTGCATCAAGGTTCTGCCCTAAGTCCATATCTCTTTGCTCTGGTTATAGATGAGGTGACAAAACATTTGCATGATGATATCCCTTGGTGTATGCTATTTGCAGATGATATTGTCTTAATTGATGAGAGTATTGATGGTTTAAATGTTAAGTTAGAAAGTTGGAGACACGCTTTGGAGTCTAAAGGTTTTAAAATTAGTAGGAGTAAGTCTGAGTTTATGCACTGTAATTCTAGTAATCAAAGGGTTCCTCAAGGAGATGTGGTTCAAATTGATGGTCAATATATTTCTAAGAGTAGTAGCTTTCGATACTTGGGATCTATCATCCAAGAGAATGGGGAGATTTATGACGATGTGGCACACAGGATTAAGGCAGGTTGGGTAAAGTGGAGAAGTGCATCAGGAGTCCTTTGCGATCGTCGTATACCAGTGAAACTTAAAGGAAAGTTTTATAGAACGGCAGTGAGGCCTGCATTATTATATGGCATGGAGTGTTGGGTAGTGCGAAAGGAACACGTAAACAAAATATGTGTAGCAGAGATGAGGATGCTGAGATGGATGTGTGGTAAGACTAAGAAAGATAAGATTAGGAATGAGCACTTCCGTAAGGATCTGGGGATAGCTCCAATTGATAGAAAAATGAGAGAAAATAGACTTAGGTGGTTTGGACAGGTGTACCGTCGCCCTAACTCGGCGCCGGTTAAAAGATGTGACCAAATTTTAGTGGATGCTAGTAAAAGAGCTAGGGGAAGGCCTAAAATGAGATGGTGCGATGTTATTAAGAAGGATTTGGACTTTTTGAGTTTAAACACTGACTATAGCACTTGATAGAAATCTTTGGCAGAAAAGGATTCATGTAGCCGACCCCAAATAATGGGATAAGGCTCTGATGATGATGATGAGTAACATGGTTGTCAAGGCGACCAAGGCAATGGCCTAGCGCCTTACTGCTTAGGCATCTAGGCAAAGCCTAGTTTATCATTGTTTACTACTATATTTATATCATGTCCATTCATTCTTCTCTTCTCAATGTATGAAAATAAGCTATGTTTTCCTTTTTGAAAGATAAATTCTTCTTCTGGGCCAAACATCTTTGTAATGGAACTAACTCCTCCCTTTTTGTTCTTTTGAGGAGTTAGGGGGTTTACATAGGCTCCATGTGGGTTATCTTTTGTAAAGGGCTTTTTGGGCTTCATAAACTTGTGCATTCTCTCCTTCTTAATATACTTAGTAGTGCCATATATATATATATATATATGAGATATGTGTATTGTATTAACCTGAAATATAACATGTCAACAAAAAAATTAATAATAATATTAAGATGAAAACAACTTGTTAACAAAATAATTAATAATAATAAGGCAATCAAACTGAACATACCTACCAACTTGGATGAAAGCAAGATGTTTAATTAACCTGAAATATTCCTAAGAAAGTAGTAAATACACTAATATAGTACTGTATTAAACCATCACTTATCAATTGTCAAACATAGTCACTGCATCAAAGTAGTTCTAAAAAAAACAGAAAATCATGAAAGAAAAATAACAATCTAAATCTTGAAGTACGGTGGTCTCTTGACTTCCTTTCTATAATAACTTCCTCCTTTTATAAATAATCTCTCTAAAAATGTCTTAGATCTTTTTACAACGACGTCACATACTAAAAAAGGCGATGGATTTTCTCGCTATGGTGGCCAAGACAGGCTCGAGGCAGGCTGGGCGGGCCTCGACGACCAAGGCGAGTGCCTTTCTGGGCTCCTCACCTAGGTGCCAACCCGCCAGACATTTCCAAAGCACCTTGTCGGCTAGGCGACGCCTTAAAAACAATGATTACATTCTATTCCCCTTTTCATTAATATATTGTGGTACCATCCACCTTCAAGAAAAAAAAACAATGATTAGTAACATGACAATGACCAACTGCCATACAAACTATCAGCTCTTACTTTATCTTGGAGATGATGTCTCATTAAAGCACTACACCTTGGTTCCGGACACTAGCCTTGAACATGAATTTTGTGTCTCCTGAAGAAAAGTATTCTCGTTTTTTGACAATGGGTATCTCACATTTAGCTTGACAAAAGCAGAGGTTAGCATCAGTCCCTCAGCTGGCTCAAAACCTGAAACCATCACCTCCTGATATTTGTAGCTTGATCTTCCAGGTGCCACACAAGCCCCACGCCAATGGATTATAGATTTATGATCAAGAAAATGAAGGCTTAATTTTTTTTAATAGGATTAAGCATGCTTCTCAAGAGTTAAGTCAGAAGAAAATGACAGAGAATCTTCATACTTGAGAAGAATAGCTGGATATTTTAATTGTTGTCCTCGCAAGGCCTCAAAATGGCTCCATTGTAGGAAAAACAAAATCATGAGCATGTGATATCTGGAGATAGTATGATAACAAGGCAGAAGGAGCCTCTTTGCCGTTAAATAGTCAACATTTAAATTTGTTCCCATACAGAGCTTTCAGAGAGTAAAAAACAAGGCAAAACCTAAAATGCAGGAAATGACATAGTACCTAGTATAGAACGGACATCATTAAGAGCTTCATCTGATGTTGGTCCACTTGTGGAGAGTGATACTTTACAAGTATCATACAGCCTCTGTATTGTTGTCATGATGTATGAAATATTAAGATCTTGACAAGCTCATTCCACGTTCACAAACACAAAGTTCACCAGTGGTAAAATGCTCAAACAGTATGAAGATAGCAAATTCCTCCAATCTTAAGACAGCGTGAACAACTGTCATTGTCACTACTTCCCACTTATAATCTACAATAAAATGAAAACTGGAGTTAGAATAACATCCGCCATCTGAATTCTTTGACTGGGTTTTTGCCAGCAATATGCGATCAGCAGCATCACAGTAAACAAAGGGAGGAGGGGCCAACAAAAGGAGAAAGCGGAAATGGATGTGTTTGTATGTGCATGTGTGCAGGAAAAAGAGATGGCAGAACAGAGAGAGGGGGCATCTCAAAAAACAAAAACCAAGCACCCATGTGAAGCTTAGTGAAGCATTACATCTTTATAAATGGTGCATGTAGAATGGTTAATTTTCATCATTTAGATTGGCTGGTTGAGTGATTGATCTTTAGTACTCGAATTGTTTGATCCTTTTTTGTTGGAGAACAGAAGTATCATTAGATATCTCAAAATGCTGTTTCTGAAAAGAAAATTAAGCATGGCAGGGTGTATCAGAACCTCATGAGATTATTTCTTTTTCATGCTCACTTTGAACGTTGTTTGCCTGAAAAGGAAGTTAATAATGGATAGTAGGGACTAAAGGGCCAACAGAACAAAGTTGGACAAAAAATGTTGCATGACAAGACAAAAGATAGAATCAAAATGATAGCAATAATAAAAGAAAGTAGAAATAATTAAATGTCCATTCCAACTAGATATCATTTGCCCTTCTTTTCTTCTTCTCCTGCTCCTCTCTGCAGAAGCTGAACTGACAAACCATATAACTGTAAGATTGCATAGGCAAGAGAGTAGATTCACCTTGGACCTCAGAACTGCCACTTAGCATCAGAAGAAAGATTTCCAAAATACTCTCACCTAGTAAAGAAAATATACAAAACAGTGGAAAAGGCACCTACCTTTCTTCTCAAGGAGACCAAAGCACCAAACAAGTATTGTAGTACACCAAGGAGTGGCCTAGTAATTAGCCCTCCATGTATATCAAGATGAGGTCACAGGTTCGAATCCCATTGGAAGCAGGTTTATAAGGAATTTTTAAGGGCATTGTAATAGGCCAGTTTTCCAACCAAAACAAACAAGCAAGCAGTGAAGCATTGCGGTGCCAGTTCATGTTTTGGTCAAACCCAGTTCGACACGGCCTACATATCCCAACGCCAATTGCAGCATTGTGTTTGCAGCAGGATTCTAGAGGTCATGGCATGGTGATACTACGAACAACAAAGAGTGATTAAGGATGAAACCACATATGGCTGGTACCACGAGAAACACTACAAAGAGAACGTATGAGAATGAAATAGCTCGTAAGATGAATTAGAAAAATGGAATTCACCTCATTCGATCAGTAAGTTTCTATCATCTTTCCTTTCCCGAAACAGAACAAGAAGTATCAGGCAAAGGTGGATGCCAAGGCATTGCCCCAGACGAGAATCTTACGAACCTAGCACTTTATATTACAATAGAAAATAAAAAATGACCACTTGACATGCAACGTATATGAAAGAACTAGCAAGTTGCCATATACTGCTACAGTCAGAGGAGAAAGATTGGATGTCACCAACAATGACGCCCATCGACCTGTGAACAACCGAGTTTTTAGCTTTTTGCTGCAGCACTCCACGCAACAAAAAAAAAAATGGAAGGGCAAACGAAGACAAGGTCAAAAGTTAAAACCTGAAAAAACACAAAACAGAGAGGAGAGTGTGAACAGAGTAAAAAAATTCATATCTTTCCCCATTGGATTGAAGACCAAAAACTACAAACTTCTGAGTGGAAAAACTAACACCGCCTGAGAAAGACACCACGAAGAACAGTGTGGCCAGGTGAAATGGAGGAACTAGGAGCAAGATAATCAGAGGGGAAAGCAAAAAACCGGAAGAAGGATAGAGAGAGAGAGAGCGAACAAACCTTGCTTGTTCCGGCTACGGCAGGACAGAGGGACACTGACTCTGCCGCGGAAGATTCAAAGGCAGAAGGCAAGGTCGCACTTGCACAGCGCTGGGTTATGGTCCGGGTGCACGGGGCCGCCGGCTTCTGACCTCTGATCATTACCACGACGTAACCCCTCTCTCACTCCGATTGGACCCGCACTTCCCCCCTCCTCCCCACCTCCTTTCAACTCCTCTATTTAAGAGAGGGGGAGAGAGAGAGAGGGCAGGCCCCGCCGTCCCCGATGTCCGCATCACACGATCTTACTTTCCATGGTGGTGGGAACCGACATCCACCATTAGAATGGCAGCGAGCTCTCCGCAGCAGCTCCCTGGGAGGCCTCGCGAGCCATCAGCGTCGGAGGGAGGAGGAGGAAACCACCTTTTTTCCGCTTTTTCTCGTCGTCGCATCCATGACAACCGACATGGCAACATGAGCACGAGCCGGCGCCAGATCGGCTCCCCCGACTGTGCCGGGGCGGCGGAGTTGGGACGACACCGGGAAACCGCCTTGCGGCGCCCCCGGTTTTGCTCATGGGGCCCGCCAAAATGCTCTTGTACACACGCTCCACGGTCCGGATCCTCCCAAGTATAGAGTACAGAGTACGTAGGAGGATCCAACTAACAGTCTTCTACTATCGTCAGAACCCCCCTCTCCTTTTCAAATTATTTTTTTATTTAAAAACTTATTCTTCGAGTTAAAATAAAACTATAAATATTAGAATATAATTATAAATATTAAAATATAACTATAAATATATTAGAAATACAAATACCAAAATATAAATATTTATGGTTGTATTTTAATACTTATATTTCTAATAATTTATGGGTGTGTTTTGATATTTATAATTGTATTTTAACCTAAAGAATAGGTTTTTCAAGTAAAAATGTGTTTTGAAAAGAAGATCTGGGATACTTGGCACGTGGCTATTGGGTATTACTAGAGTCCAATCCTCTTCTATATTGAGAGGAATAAAGTAAGAGATTTTACATATAAAATATTATTAATTTATCATTAATCTGCCTCGGATAACACACACAACTAAAATGTGTGTGGATTAGGTCCATCGTCCACAACACGAGCTAAACTTAAAACTCCACAATCTCAGTATTAGATAATTCAGAGACTTACCAACCTCGAGGATGCGCCTCAACTTCTTAGCATCGCTCAGATACACCAAGAAAATCATGTAGAAGCTTATGTATATCTACGCCCACTAAGACATGGAAGCTTCGCTAGGAGAATCGAAAAATATCTTCGGAGAGCAAAAGGGGCAAACTGACCTAGACAAAAAGGGCTAGAAAAGGGAAGGGACAAGAAGGAAGGAGGATGGAAGGTTGAAAAGAGAGACAAATGGGGGTGGGGGATGGAAGGGGGAGAGAGAGAGAAATTGTGAGGGGGGAAGAGGACGACTACAGTGCTGGATGTTGGGGGAGCGAGGGGGCTAGAAAAATAATTAGGGGGGGGGGGGGGGTAGACGTTAGGTTGGGAGGGTGAGGGAGGGGAAAGATAGAAGCGGGAGGCTTGATAAAAGGCGAGCGGGTGGGGGTGGAGGGGGGGTAGAGGATGAGAGCAGCATTGAGGGTAGATGGAAGAGGGGGGTAGGGAAACGACGAGGGGGTGGAGGGGAAAAGGACAATGGCGGCACTGGGTGGGGGGCGACAGGGGAAGAAACATGGATAAGGGAAGGGAGGAGACGAAAGAGACAACATGAGGAAGAAGAGAGGGGAGCAGAGCCAGGACGAGACAAAGAAAGAGATCCCAGAGAAACAAGACCATAACGAGAAGGAGATGGAGCAAGTGAGAAGAAAAATAGGAGGGGAGGAGAGGGGGTTCCACAACAAAAAAGGAAGCAGGGAGACCCCGAAGGAGCTCCCACCCACCCATGGGACCTACAGTAGAAGCAATGATGAAATTGCTGGGGAGGCGACCTCCAACGACAATAGATCCCTCTGGTGAAATCGTCAGCCAACTACGGTTTAGAGTGACCTAGACTCCACAGCTTCAACTAGAAACGAAAGATATTGTTGGCCCACTTATGGTAGCAAGGCACCTAGAGGGTGGGGAATAGGTAGCAATGGATTCTTGAAAGCAAATCAACCACTTAAAACGTTGGTTGGTAAATAACAACGTGTGCAATGAAAATTAAATGAGTGAAAGCAATCACACACAAGAACACATAAATTTATCCTACTTCGGCTCTTCCAAATGGAAGTCATACATCTAGTTTTCAAGTAATATCTTGGGATTTCACTAACCAATGGTACAATCCCTCAAGGATATACAACACCCAGCCCCTACTAGTCTTCTTCTCTTTCTCGGGCAAGAAGGCAGCCCACTTCTTTTATAAGCTCAGAAGCAAACCTACTAGAACAAACCTCAGCATAGTTCTTCCCTTAACACAAGGAGAACAATGGTACAGACCCCAACTTGTCTTGCCACCCAACACAAGTTGGTCTTCCCTTATAACGAAGGGGAACGCTTGCACAACAAGTCTTCTCTTCAAATGAAGAGGAACACTGTGTACAGTCCCACAGTCGGACACAAGTATTTTTTAAGATAAAAAAAAACAAGCTGTGGGTTATACAAGATGAATAATAAGAAGCTCAACCTCTCAGCTCACAGGTGTAGACATGCCATTTCGGCATCATATTGAGTAAATTTCATGTTACACCGCAATGCCTCAAAGTGGCTATCTTCAATTAACCTCCTGAATATTTTTTTTCCTATTTTTCTAGATTTTTCTAGGATTTTTAGGGATTTTCCTAAGGGGCCTGAAGGGGGTTTGTTGAACTTCATTTATTCGCGTCCGATATAGTGGACGCCATTTAGGAGGGTTTGATCCGCGGCGGGTGAAGCTGAAGCGTATCACAGCTTTTCTGTCACCTACTCTATTTTGATTCGCGTCCGATCAAGCCGCCGCGATTCAAACCTAAGCCCTAAACCCTACGCCACCGCATTTAAGAGCTCCCACGTCTCGAATCATGACAAATAGAATCGCGTCTATTAAGTCGCCGCGTTTCAACCATCCATCAAATCAATATTGATTTTGTCAGAAGATCAATTATGTTAGAAAACACGGCGATCATACCCGACGCGATTCTCAAATAGCTATAGGCTATGATTGCCAAATCAAGCTGATCTTTTAAATAGCGGCGCTTTAGTTGGACGTGATTCATAATATAGGCGTCCACTGTCTCCGATGCAATTCAATGAAGTTTTCCTATAAAATAAGCCCCGAGGCCATTGTTGAAAAAAAAAAATAGAGGCTCATGCATCACGGCGAAGCCCTGTCAGATTGGAGACTCAGCTTCGGACCAAGGAAGAGCACCCCTCATTCCAAGCCTCTTCCCACGCTCAATTCGTGGAGTTCGGAGCCGACGTTCTCTCGCGCGCATTGGAGCGAGGCGGAAGGCGACCACTCCTCCCACTTCGTCCATTCCACACAGTGGCTCCATCGCCACCTTTTTCTCCCTCCTTTCTTTCATGTCGTTGTTATTCTCTTAGCACATTCATCACATTGTCATCGACACACACACATCATTTCCTCCATACCCACACTTTTAGGGGCTTAACACCGCCCCACGAGGTGTGTTAACGCCCATGCAAGTATTTTCCATTTTACTTCACTTGATGATTGTGCTACACCTCCAAGTCTAATATCTCTTTCACTTGTTTCTTGTTGTCCTCCTCTTACAAGGTAACCTTGGAGCTAAATCTTCTTTGCCGGCCGGCCGGTGGAAGGAGTAAGAAGGGCCCGCACACACTCTTCTGTGATCTTCAGGTGGAGGTAAGTAACGCACTTCTTCTCTTCGCCCGTTTCCTTCGACACCCTCGCGTGTCTGGCGATCACACACTCCATCTCGTGCACACACACGTTTTGTTTTATTTTTCTTTCCACCCCTTTTCCTTTTTTTTCACCCCCTTATCATGTGTTTTTTTAAATTATCCTTAGTTTTTAAATCAATCTCTTTGTGGGATTGTGTTTTGAAAAAAAAACACGTCTACAACAAGCGCTCTCCCAGATTTACAATATTGCACACAGAGAGGGAAGAGAGGAAAAAGCTTGATTGCTAGAAGGCTTCAGATGGCTTCTGCTTAGGCTCAATCTTCTTCTTGAATGGGCTCGAGCTATTTCTCTATTTTCTTTGAGTGTGTGTAGTTTAGGCTCATCACTGGATGAACACTCTTTCAGATAGATCTTCATGAATGTTCTCTTCTCTCCTTCTACTTCAGAACCTTCATCTTTTTATGGAGCAGTTGAAGAGGATCGTTGAAGGATGTAACTGTTGGTATAGGTAGCAGGTATTTTCCTTTTGAGAGTATTGTAGATCTACATACATAGAGGATTTGTTAGACTAAAGAAGTCTTGTGTCAAATAACTCATACCTCTTTTTGCCCTTAGTCCATGTTTCTTGCTGACAGCCTGCTGTGTGATCTTTCTATCTGTCAGAGAAATAATAAGATAAAAGTCAAAAGGACATTTAAAATTTCATTGGGCACCAAGACAATCAACTCAAACTGAGAATATGACCAATCGATATGAAAATAGCTCAAGTGTTCATCAATCGATGTGAAACTTAACAGTAATGATATGTTGTTCACCAATCGGAACAACATAACACCAATCGAAAGACTTTAAGTCAAATGTTCATCAATTGGAACACTCATAACAACAATCGATATGAAACAGGTCATTTGTTCACAAATCGATATGGAACTTCTACTGATCAAGAATATAACGTTGTCAGTTGAAGTGGAACTTCGATTGGTCCAGAATATAATGTTGTCAGTCAAAGTGGAACTTCGTATATGATGAAGTGAGTTTTACATATGACAAAATGAAACTTCAGATATGACGAAGTTAGCTTCGTATATGACGAAGTATCAATTCAGTACAAAATCTTTTTGAAGCGATTTAAATTATTTTATTTATAGATATAAATTATTATTGAAAAATTTATAAATATATTCATGAGAGAAAATGGTATCAAATATATTTATGAGTTTAGTTATCACTAAAACATAGGGATAAATATGTGTGAGAAGTAAAATTTTAGATATGCCAAAGTTAACTTCGTATATGATGAGGTGAGATTTCAGATGACGAAGTATCAGTTCAGTGCAAATCTTTTTAAAGCAATTTAAAATATTTTATTTCTAGACATAAATAATAATGAAAAATATTATTAAATATATTTATGAGGAAAAATAATTTTAAATATATTAAAGATGTTTATGAGTTTTAATTATCACAAAAATATAGAGATAAATATATGTGAGTGATTCAACAGATACAACCCAATTCCAACAAATCCTATCATAAGTCTATCATCTTCATAAAGATATTCTTGAAAATATTATTATTACAATTTAAATATGATAAAAGTATCATCAACGACGTTGTGTCGTTACTAGACGTCCGATTAACTATGATTTAGTATAATTCATAAACGAAAATGATAAAATTTTCCAATGGTGTTAAGATGTCGAGTTCTTTAAAAAAAGGAGCAGTAAAATATTTGTCAAAAGTTATTTAATCAACAAGAAAAATAAAATTTGGAAAGAATAAGTTTGCAGGGCAGAGGAGAGAGAGAATCAAATGAGAAAGAGAGAGCGCACCTTAGGATATTCTGGATTTTTCTACAATTTGTCAAGTTTATTTCAAATCTAGCATATTAGTAGTTGATTTTATTATAACAACAAAGATCTGAAAGGTTTTATCATAAATAGTTGAATTTGGATTGTCCGGATCACCAAAATAATTATTTTTAGGGCAAATTAATTAGAAGTCTTTGACTGTAACAGGGAGGTCCTTACTATAACAAGATTTAACGTATACTGTAACAGGTGATAACACTAACTGTAATGAGTTACAACTCTGTTAGGGGCTAACAAATAAGTCAAAAATTTGATAGAGACTCCTAATTAATTTGTCCTTATTTTTATATTTTTAAATCAGAAATGAGTTTATTTTTTTGCAGAATTCCAATATTAATGTTATTTTTTAATGTTCTAGCTAAAATTTTATGTATAAGAGAAATATTTCAATGACAGAGCATCACAATGTAATAGAAGATAATTAATATGCATAAAAAATTCTCTACGATTGTTGTATATCAGTGACACTTAAAGAAATTTTTTATAGAACGACAGTGAAGCTTGTTTTATTATATAGTACCAAGTGTTAGGTAGTGAGAAAAAAACACATTAATAAAATGTGTGTAACAGAGATGAGAATACTAAGACAAATATATGGTAAAACTAAGAAAGATAAGATTAGGAATGAGAGTTTCTATGAAGATTTAGGGATAACTTCAATTGATAGAAAAATGAGAGAAAATAGACTTAGGTGGTTTGGATATTTGTACTGTCGCCCTAATTTGGTGCCGGTTAAAAGATGCGACTAAATCTTAGTAGATGTCAATAAAAGAACTAAAGAAATGCCTAAAAAAAATGATGCGATATTATTAGGAAGGACTTAAACTTCTTGAATTTAAACACAGTTATAACACTTGATATAAATCTTTGACGAAAAAAGATTCATATAACCGGCCCCAAATAATGAGATAAGGCTCTGATGATAATAATTAGATCTACAATCATTTATCTATCGATTCATAAATTATGGTCATAATCTACTAAATTTAGTGCATAATAACTAATACAACAATAACTCAAATCCATAAACTCAAATAGAAAACATATCTTCGACCACATCTTCTTTATTTTCTATGTTACAATGACTCCTACAAAATAAAACATAGGAGAGGTGGTGCAAGCAGGGTCATGTACTATGTAGGGAACATTGTGTGGCCAAGCAGGGTGATTACAATGGTATCTTCAGTCTTGTAGTCTCTAGATCACCTCATTTTGAGGTTTTAGAACATTTGGTTGAGCTCAAATATTGAGAATTATCCACACATTATGTGGTGGTGTGCGTCTTTCGAGCTCCTTCTCGTCGTCTGTTACATGATCGATGAGCAACCTCTTTTTCTCATAGTAGGACTTGATCCCGTAGTTGACGTGACACGTGACGACTCTCTCATTTTGTTGGACAATATTTGTATGTAGTATGTTTCTCTTCTATTTGCATTTTAATGTACTATGTAATATCTCTTGGTTAAGTTAATAGAAGTACCTTTTCTTGTCAAAAAAAAAAAAAGACAGTGGAGTTGGCTGGGTGACGATGAGAGATTTGTGTCCCATGGGTTTTGAGGGTTATGATAGTGAGAATGAGTTAGAGAGATAGGGTTTCACTTGCTCTTGCATCTCATCTCTCTCTCTCTCTCTTTTTATTAAGAAAGTCTCTAATATTTTAAAAAATAAAAAATATTTATTACCTTCGATATCTTGCAATGAAGATGATGTAGATTATTTGGTAAATAAATTTATTAGTAGAAAAAAAGAGAGAGATAAATATTTTGTCAAATTTTCAACTAATAAAATTACTTTTCAAATAATCCATATCATCTTTGTTATCTTTCGTGTGCTGTGTGTAATAAATATTTCTCTTAATATATATATATATATATAAAGTAAAAATGGACTGAAATTATCCATTTCCATTAAGAATGTGGAAATCTATTTCTGTTTCTGCAAGTTATGGTCTTTTTCAGAGTTTTACCTCTTATAAAAAGTATAGAAATAAATAAAAAAGTGAAAATCAAATATCGATTGATAACCTTAATATTAAATATTATTAAAAAAATACTTAATATTAGATCAACTGAGTATTAAAATTGAGGTGGATTGTTCGGACGTCGATTTATTTTTTTGGAGGTCGACTTGATTAGTAAGATATTGAATCTCACATATAAAATCTGATGTCTGATCAATTAAATCGACATATAAAATTTGATGTCTGACAAATTAAATCGACATACGACTAATTCACAGATATTTTTTCTATATTATTGTTAAACCCCCGCCATATCCATCGGCTACAGCAGAAAGAGAAGATTGCAGCCAGTGTGGGGGGGGGGGGGGGGTCCTTGGAGGGAGGGCACACGGTAAGCGGGGGACATCCATCAGACGCCCGGCCTTGGAGCTCTGGATCCATCAAACGAATCCACCGAGCGTATCAATTCCGTGGGCGCCAAGCCATGAAATATACTAGTCGCCACCAATCCGCAGCCGCCACGATGCAGCTAAACGACAAAGCGGGCGCAAGGCGACAAACTGGGATTCTGGGAAGAACAAATACGCCCTCCCTTTCCCCTTCTCCCCCGTCACCGCGTATTATTTTGCTCTCTCTCTCTCTCTCTCTCTCTCGTCGCTCGCCGCCGATAAGACTCCCTCCGACGAGGCCCCGACCGAGTCGCAAAACCCCAGCTTCCGATCGTCGAGAAGGCTAAGGCAGCATGGCTGGAGTCGGTCCGCTCACGCAGGATTGGGAGCCCGTCGTGCTTCGCAAGAAGGCGCCCAGCGCCGCCGCCAAGAAGGATGAGAAAGCCGTCAACGCCGCCCGCCGGAGCGGTGCTGAGATCGAGACCGTCAGGAAATGTGAAAAAAAAACCCCATAGCCACCCCTTCTTGATTGATATTTGATCATCTCTTCGTTTTCCTCGCTCTAGGGTTTCCGTCCGTTTCCTTTGTACTTCCCCTGTCGTTGGTCCCTACGGCTTTATAAATGTGATGGATTTCGTTCAGGAATGTTCGCTGGGGGGAGTTTGATCGTCCTTTAGGCGGCAAGATCCTTTTTTTTTTTTTTTCTACTTCTGCTATGATTATTATGCACTTTGTTCTTTTGACTGGACACGAAGAAAGAGGTGAGGGGATGGTGGTATCCATTAAGAGGCAGAACCAAAAGAATTAGGGCTCCTTCGAGTGATTTCAGTTGGTTGCTTTAAGTCTGACTCTATTATTGTCGTTATTGGGGAAAATCTATGAGATTTCCCATTTTCTTCATTGTTCTTCGTTCCTTCGCGTGTTTTATCTCTTCAAATGCTAATAATCATCTACAAAGTTTGCAACTTTTATGCCGGTATGCAAGAAGTTGGTCTCACCATCTTGTAGTCAGACATAAGTGAGTGGACAGAGTGGAGTTATTGTCAAAGCCATGGATAATACTCCAGGGTGCCTTTGGTTATGGTATTGAACATCTCTATGAATGATAATTTTTCATTGATACTAGCCATGCAATATCCAATTTGGCACGGTTGTCAATTTTTAGTAAATTTTATTGTCATAAAAATTTAATATAGGTCTTAACCGATAGAATGTCTGTGAGTCACAAGATTCTCTTTCTTTCTCTTTCTCAATCTCAACTATGTCAAAGCCATGAGCAATGCTAGTGACAATCTTCTTACTTTAAGCTAAAGAAAGATTGTGATGAAAACAGAGTAAGACAATGGATTGATAATGAAGCATGATGATAAAACTGAAATCTTGGTAGATCAGGTAATTGAAATGAATATGAGTCTTGGAATTGGCAAACAAGTTTATTTCCAGTAAATGTGATTTTCAATAATCCTTTCTCAACAAAACGGAACATTTCTCAGGAACGCAGAACTAAGGGACATTTATGTTTCATGCTTTAATTGAGACTAGGATCTGCATTTCATTTGGCATCTTTGATTGGTATCTTCCTTTAGATAGTTTTATAAGGAACAAGACAATGTAATTCATGAAGACCTTTTGTGCTTATAATTTGGATTTCTATGTTATCCCAACCTCCTTGTCTTTTGAAGGTAGTGGGCAGACATCCAGAGAATCTTAAGATCTTAAAGTCTACCCAGATGTCCGGACTAGCAGGCTGTTAACATAATTGAAATTGGTTACATGATCTATTTTTTCGTGGTCTCATGTGTGGTAACTTAAACCAATAACTTAGTGGGGGACTGAGTTAGAGGAATTTTTAGATCCATTCCATATTCCCCCCTTTGATCATCTTTGATCTCGAAAATGATACAGTATTGTGCACTTGGCTTTCACACTGTTATTGATTTGGGAACTTTGTTGAATTTGATGCTTTTTTCCTTTTGATCACGAGACAAATAAATCGAGATATTCTGTTTGTTTGATTCTCATTCTCCCAAATTTTGCAGCAAATGCCGGTACAAATAAAGCTGCTTCAAGCGGCACCTCTTTAAATACAAGAAAGCTTGATGACGAAACAGAAAATCTTTCTCGTGAGTGTCACTAAACTTAACAAGCTTGCTAGATTTATTATTCTGCAGTTTCTCCTTGTTTATCCACAGCCTTCAACTAGGTTGCATGTTGACATTCTTGCATGCTAAGGTATTGTATTCCATATTCTATATTGTCTGAGATTGAGTTGGATCCATTAGCTTCCTTTTCCGTAGTTGGCTTTTGTGTATTTTTTTTTATAAGTTACGAGAATATGGCTACAATTCATTGATAAAAAGCAAGGTACAAAAGACAATATATGGAAAAGAAAACAGAGAAAAGAGTACAAGAACAAAGAAAATGGGAAAATCACGACCCTAGGTAGTTATGATGAAATCACAAAGTAAAATTCTTGCAATGTAACAGCAGAAAAACCAGAAGGAAAGACACAACAGCAACATAAAAAACTAGACGACCTGTCTTACAAATGACTTTTATATTTGAAAAAACTGATCACGAATGCTGTGATGAATGTGCTATAATTTTTTGGCATATTTTTTCGTTAGTGTTATTAAATTAGTTCTTTTCCTGGGAGATATAGCTTAAGAGACATTCTGAAATGAAACAACTATCTCTATACTAAGATAGAGTAACTGCTTGCACAACCATTACAAATGAGAAAATAGATTATGGCAGGCCAAACTACAGGGGCCAGGTTAAATTGAAAGACAGCAAGTCAAACAGGAATGCAGTTGGTAACAGACCCCTCTTTCTGTTCCTGATCATGAAGAAGAGGCTTCTTCTCTGTTTTTCCTCCCTGAAAAAGAAGAAAGTAACAAATTCTTTTAGCTGTCAAACTAAACGAATGGTAGATGGAAGGACAAGCACAAGCTCGTTGCCAATGTTTCTTTTGTACTGCATTATCATATGTTCTTTGTTTACCACCAAAAATATATATACATGTTCTTTGCTTCTTTTCTTCTACTATGTGCGGTGACAATGGCACCAATGATGCATGCATGATTCTAGTCGAACACATTTGAGATGCTAAAACAATGATGAAATGAGAATGTCTGAGGTGAACTTATGGCCAATGAGAGGTTAAGGAACTTTCCTCATTAAAATTAGGAGAGAAGCAAAATATTATTCTTTTTGGGTGTCAATAGATTCAGAAATCACATTCTGGTGTACAAAAATATGATCCACCTTTTGTATTGCCAAAAGATTTGAGTAAAAGTTGACCTCAAGTTTCCCAATGGTCATTTTCCCTATAAGATGTGATGTGTTGAAGTCATTCTTCCCACAGGTGTGAGCTTCTCCACCTTTAGAGTCATTGTCATCTTCTCTGCTTTTTCTTCTTATTTACTCCCTTTCCTCCTCCTCTTCCTTCTTTATCCTAAGTTCCTAACCCACCTGCTCTTCCTCCGTCTCAAAGTAAACAGGAATCTGCTCTAACTTCACATGATTGAAAGAAAAATAAAATGTCTCAAGAAGAAATCTTGTATCAGTGGAGTTCTACATTGCCACTCTTGGATAAAAAGAGATCTTGGAGGTATCATAAAATATGATAAGCCATGCAGAGGACAAAATGATGTTCTTTAGCGTTATATAAAAATAATCCCCTTGGATACAGACAATGGAAGAGTGACAGGAATAGGAAGAAGTAGATGGAGAAAAGGTGTAGATATGCGTGTCTGCACATGTACAGATATGTAAGAGATGGACTTCAGCATCATAGATAAAAAGGAAACCACTTGCACATTTATAAAGGAAACAGAACTAGGGGATAATAAAATATGACGAATCATGCAAAGGACAAAAGTCTTATCTTTAGCATTATATAAAAGGATTCTCCCTGCATAGATCCAATGGAATAGAAGCAAGGATTGGTGGAAATAGAGGGATGAAAGATGTAGATGTGCATGTCTGCACGTGTTCAGACAGTCTTTAGCATTATATGTTAAAAAAACCACTTGAGGAAGCAGCAGTAGGGGGAGGAAAGATGTCAGCGCATGCATGTACATGTGGATACACATACACAGAAATGTAAAAAAATGTTATTGTACTGACTACTTGTAGCAACTTCCAAAAATTAGAGACGGAAAACATGATGATGATGTTAACGTTAAAAAGAATTATTGTAGACAGATTTTATAGCATGAGGTAAATCGAAGCATCTGCTATTAGGTAAAAGTTATCATCTGTAGCTGACATATTTCAGCTTTCAGAAGTGTGCAACACACAATAGAGGACTAGAGGGGGCTCATATGTCCATCCTGCTTTAACTGTCGGCAGTGCACTACATTCCATATGAATTAAGCTAGAAATGTCGCAGAACTGCATCAAAATATTCGTGAGAGAATCCAGTTTGTCCTTACGTTTGTAAAATTTCCCCTGGTGGTGGTGGTGATGTTTCTTTGAATTGTAAGAAAAGAAAGATGGTGCCCTTTCTCAAAGCCTGCACTAGCTCTGTTGCCGATGATGTATCTTCACTCTGATGTTTTAGATACATCTAGGGGTGTTCATTAATCAGTTCAATCTGAAAAATCGAACCGAACCGACTGGTTCGGATTGAACAATCTCACAGTTCACTTCGGTTTTTCACTGGGAAACCGAATGAACCGAAATATATATTAAATATATTTAAATAATAAATAATAGGGAAAATTAATTAGAAGTCCCTGGTAGATATTTGACTTATTTTCTAGTCCCTGACAGAGCTGTAATTCATTACAGTAAGTGTTATTTCCTGTTACAGTATATGTTAAATCATGTTACAGTAAGGACCTCCTCATTACAATCAGGGATTTCTAATTAATTTCCCCTAAATAATATCATGAAAGAAAGTCTAGCCTAGTGGGGTAGCGCGTTTCCTTCTCTTTGGGTGGTCCTGGGTTTTCCATCTGTCTTTAATGTGTTTTTTTTCCGGTTCAAATCGAACCGGTTCGGTTCGGTTCGGTTTGAACAAGAATTCGGTTCGATTTCGGTTCACCCAATTTTTGGAATTGAACCGAACCGGACTGTGTTCACCCCTAGATACATCTCGTAGTATGATTCTTTTGAACAAGTTAGTTTCATTCTCACTCTCTTCCAAATATCTCGTTGCGAGTTGAAGGAGATGGCTTTGATGAATTTCTTCCAACATACATGCATTTCATAGTGTATACATTTTTTCCCCACGTAGTGTACCATTTGTTATGGTAGTTTTTGAATTATTCGCGTAAATTGATGGTGGATAGTTGTTTTATATTTGAAGACTTTATCCTTTCTCATTATCCTTGTAGCTGTTTCTTCTACTTCTGTGGCGAAATAGTACTGCCGATTTGAATTATTTAATCCCTTGTTGGCTATTAACCTCTTCTAATTCTCCCGTTTCACCAGACGACAAGGTACCTTTGGAACTGAAGAAGAATATCATGCAAGCACGGACGGATAAGAAACTCACCCAGGCCCAACTTGCCCAGGTACACTTTTCTTTTGAGAAATGCTTCACGTTTAGGAAGTTTTGTCCGACACCGCACCTCATTGATTGGGTGCCCCGGCCGCTCGACTAGATCAATGAGATGCGGCGGCCGAACAACTTTCTATCTGTGAAAGGCTCTCTCTTTTCTTTTTCCCTATTGCCCTCCACTTTTCGAATCTGGGTTGGATCCCTACGTGCTAAGAAAGTAAGATTATCTTCTTTTACAGTTGATCAATGAGAAGCCTCAAATAATCCAAGAATACGAGTCTGGGAAGGCCATCCCCAATCAGCAGATCATCGGTAAACTGGAGAGGGTCCTTGGTGTGAAGTTGCGGGGCAAAAAATAACGCAATGCGACGAAGTTTAACCTGAAATGATAGCAGTGCTCAATCTCTCTTTTGGGGTTTTATGTGCCCTGTTAATACTAGTAGTGTGTGTGCCGGTCGAAGTGGGGAACATGTGAAAATGCCTGCTATCTCCTGTGGTTGCTATGTTGTGTGTTTGAACCTATCAAGTTGCAATAAAGTGTGGTCTTTTCTTGTGACATTCCCTCTTATATTCCCATCATCGCATGAATCGCCTTAACTCAGACCACCTTCTTCCTCGCCGCTCATGATAGAATGATGGCTGCACCGCCCGCCTTGTCATGTGATTTAATCTTTTTCTTCTTCTTTTTTTGTGACAAAGACCTTGGCATGTGATTTGTCCTCAGCCTTTGCATGTGAAATTAGATTACAATACCCATCCTTGGCTTTATATAAATGTGGCCTCGATTTCGAAGTATTTTTTTCTTTCTTTCTTGGGTTTATGTATAGTTTGCACACAGGATTTGTCACCAGCGTCATGTATGGTCAATGTGCATAAACTTTCTCTAATGTTCTTTGCATGATCGTTGCCTTTCAAATTTTCATCTTTAATGTTATTAAAATTGCATAATGATTAGTAAAGTTGTGCATGCAAGTTTGAAAACCCTAGCTATGCTAGGGCGTGCACTGAGTAAGCAGCGCCAAATGTGATAACTATCCATTACGTAAGTTCATCAATCTAGAAAATGCGACTAAGCGTGATTATAGGGTGTTTATTTGGTGGGTTTATTATATAAACTGTGAACACGTCTCAAGTAATTTACATCACTATTAAAAATTAAGTTAAAAATGAGAATAAACCAAAATTCAAGAGAAACTTATTATTATTATTATTTTTAAAGTGCAACAATCATGTAGTAACTTTGTCAAAATGGAGAATTAACCTGATTATCTATTTATTCAATAAGAACAAACAAGAAATACAGGTGAAATATTGCGTCTAACATTTGTTTTGAAATTTCAATCATCATGGCAAGTTGCTCCTTCCATCAAATGGCATTCACAAAAAGACATCCTATAATAAATCAGCAAGTAATATATTCTTCTTAGCAATGGAATTTATTTCATGTTCAATACTAAATACAATCCTCTTCACTTTATACAATTACTACTTTCAAGCATTAAAGTAATTTGTTATTTGATTAGATTACTCGCACGAAGGGCACAGTGTTGACCAATACACTTCGCAAAGTATACTGCTGACCTTACAATTATATGGCTAACAAGTTCCCCCTAGTCACCCAAGGCTAATGGCCATCGTTCCAATATCCAAGAGTGAGCTCAACACGCCCCATCCGTGGAGAGAGACTTTTAGGTCACTTAGGCATGGGATTAAGTAATTTATAGATAAGTTAACTCCGTATTGACCAACTTAAAAGTTAACTCATTTTATTTTGAAAACAAAAATGAGGTTGGGTAGATAAACTCTCCTAACCAAATCTAATTATCTGTATTAAAAAATAACAAATTAGAATATTTCACAAGATAGACGATGAAATATGTATAAAAGATAATGACATGTGTAAAAAATATTAAAAAATACTTACCTAGGGGTAACCTTCCTATAGGAGATGTGGTTATCTTTAGCAAATTAAGAAATGAAGTTAAAAAAAAACCTATCCCTTGCTAAGAATAGTAATAAATTCAACTTACATGATATATCATTTATTATTATCAAATATTATAGGAAGAATTATCAATCAGTCCTTATTTTTTAGAGACATTTTTAGATCTTTGAATTACATACTTATAATTACCGAGACAAATATATAACTATATAATTTTCTAAAAAAATTATATAATTATTCCAAAAAATAGAGATTGATTGACAATTCTCCCAATATTATATCCTAAACAAGATATTAGACAACCATCAATTTTCACCGGCAAAACTAAGCTTCCACGCAAGTAAAAGCTCTAGCGGAGCAAAATGATACTGAAAAATAGTGTGCACAAAATTGGACACCCACTAAAAGTGAGGACAGTTCAAAAACCTAGGGACTGGAGATATATTAAATGAGAAAGATTTAGTGTACTTTTATATTACATTTTAAATACAATATGACTGAGAAATAACTCATGTGGCACCTCTCACATGAGGAGTGATAAAGTGGGAACTCAATTGTTGGATGTCACATGAAAAACCTAGGGACCGGAGATATATTAAATGAGAAAAATTTAGTGTACTTTTGTATTACACTTGAAGTACAATATGACTAAGCAATAACCCATGTGACACCCCTCACATGAGGAGTGATAAAGTAAGAACCCAATTGTTAGATGTCCCATGAACTGTTATCTAGTCATATTGTACTTAAAATGTAATACAAAAGTACACTAAATCTTTCTCATCTCCCAAGTTAATGTGGCACATCTTTTAATGGGTGTGTTCAACTTTGTACGAGGCAATGGTGTGCACCAAGTATCCCAATGATAATAACTTATCCAACTTTCTTTCAGAAGGAAACGAATATAAATGCGTCCGGGGGGGAGTTACAAGATCTCCAGTAGTTGCCACAACAGGCTGATAAAGCCCTCTGCGGCAACCACGGGGACCGCCGTCTAAAAGCATCTGGACCATAACAATGCAGTACAGTCAAGAGACTTACCAGGGCCAAGAAGCGTTCCCATCTCTACTCGCACGCCAACTTCGTGCCGAAGCTGGTCAGGCATATGGCAAACGCTTGGAAAGCTGAGAGGGGATGCCGGTAGTCCATGGTGAACAAGTCATCTCCAACCTTCCCAAATTGGAGCAGCACCGTGTCCTCATCCCCCAGCCCCCCGGGCTGGCTGGGATCCGCCGTGGCCACCAGCTGAAAGTTCTTCACAGAAGCCACCGTGACGCGCCCGTGGAAGTTTAAGCACCAGCACTGCAGGTGCTCGTGCCACCTCGGAGCTTTGTTCCTGAGGACGAGTCCAGGGCTGGCGGCGGCAGCAGCCTCCTCTTTGTGCTTGTGAGGTGCTTCTGTGTTCTCCTTTGTTGAATGGTAGTGAAGTGCGCACACCATTCGTCTTGGGCCTCTTGATCTGAGGAGGTTAAATTTATAGGAGACTTGGCCAATCTCAAAATTCCGAGAGGGAACCTGGGGACTGATGTGTTTGCTGGTGAAACGACGGCTCGCTTTGCTGTTCGATGCCTTTGCACCATCATACGGCGGCTGACTGTCATATATTGTAAATCTTGTGCCCAAAAAGTCGGAGCTGCAAAAAGAGATCGAACGTTGATGTTTCATAAAACATACGGAAATCCTCTCAACACAGAAAAAACAAATATTGGGTCATGAATTTAGCCTTATGCTGAAGTGAACCCTACCACAATTCGTTTCTCTTTTCTCCTCAGAGAGGAGCTACAACTCAAGTAAACAGAGTTTTTACAAGTTAATTGCATGTAAAGCAGTCTCTCTCTTGCCATTATAAGGATCAAAAGAACCTTGATCCTTAAATATCTGGAGACGAGACACGTTGGCTTAGAAATGTTGCCAAATGTTGTACCAAAATGCATACTCTGTGAGGCACCTACAATGGCAAATCATGTAAAGAAAAGAAAAAAGTAACGTCCCCCCCACCCCCAAAAAGAAAAAAGAAAAAGAAACAAAACTCACCTCAGCTTCCCGATGTATGAATTGCTTCCCTGGGACAGGTCGTCAGCATCCAGAGAAATTGTATACTCTGTGCGAGTACCATGCCTACACCTCCGAGCGGCCAAGAGAAATTTTCCTTTCTCCATAAATGCTGCAAAACACAATTACGTAATCAATCCTTCACTCAGGGTATAGTATTCTTTCTTTTGGCGTTCCCAAACAGAAGGTATTAAGGTTATGGCATATCTTCCACAGGAGAAACAAGCTATGAGATAAGAATTCAAATGAAAAGCTAACAGCATCTTCTCTGTGGTTGTAAGTGAAAACCTATGATCTCATAACTGAATGATTCTGAACATGCACTTTAAATCACACCTTTCCTAACACTCCATAAATATATTTTTACACTGTACATGAAATTACTATTAAACTGTGAATATTAATAGGGTGTTTGAGAGCATTTTTTTTCCTGAGATTATTTCTTACTAAAAAATTGTGTCACTTAATTTTTTTTTTAACTTTAATTCTTAACACTAATTGATTGCCACCCTGCTTTGGAAAGATTGTTACTATTCTAAAAACTATGCAGTTCCATTTGGCAATTGTTATTTTCTCAGGACATTTTTTGCCGACTCCCCTCTGACTCCATATGCTAGATTCTTCAATCTCCACCCAGCAGCCTCACCTCACCTTCTTCCTGCTCTTCTGAACACCTGGAGGTGAAGAAGAGAAAGAAGGCCCACCGCAGGGCAGGTGATATAGCAATGGTAGGGTTTAATAAGAACAAATACAAGGAAGGAAGAAAGAAGAAACAGATATAAGGGTGGGGGATCTTGCAAGTCGCTTCTGGTGGTTCCAGCTTCCAGCTGTTTGTGCTATAGCCATTCTGACAAGATTTGTGTACTTGGAATTCAGTATGAAATGGGGAGGATGAGCCAAGGTAACGGAGAACAGGATGTTGGAGGGAAGAGAACATGGGAGGTCCACACGAATTCTGTTTTGTTACCTTACCATAAAAAAAGAAACAGGTTAATATGTGTGCTCTCCATGGGGGAAGTTAAGATAGGAATGGACTCCTCCCGAGGGTCTTGCCAAACATGTGGTACATCCCAATTTCCCCCTAACTTTTATTTTAAAAAAGAAAACACCGGAAAAAAGCACAAGGAGACACCCTATCTCTTTCAACATTAGGTTGAGGGAACATAGGATGCGATCGAGTTCAAGTGGAAGGTGGTCATAGAAGGCTGGAATAAGATGGTTCTGCATGATAAGAAAGGGTATGACTTTTCCAGGTTTAACTACAAATGGTAGTTGATGAAAAAGTGGGGATAAGGCTTAGATGACAACAATAATAATGATGAAAGTATACTTTTATTTGTTTCCAAATATTTTTCTTTATAATTCGAACTTTGCCTCTCCAGGTACTGAAGAAGCTCCCAATAAATTATCAAGTCTCCTTGGAGGCAGAATTTGTTACATGTGTCCTGTATGTCCCCCACCTCTTTTAAGTGACAACAATGATGCTATGCACTCTAGTTGGGGAAAAGGGAAAAGGAAGGATCAATCTTTGGTAAACCTGATAATCAGATAAAAGTAAACCAAATAAAAGTACATAGACCGCAGAAAAACATTGCAACATGAGATAAGCAGCCATCTGATGTCACGTGGTGTGAAGCCCTAAAGACAAATATCCAGGTAGAGGCAATACCAGAGAAGGAACTGGATAATGCAAAAGGTTCGGGGACAACGAACTAAAAAAACTGCCTAAGTTGCTGGTTCTAGTAAATTTAAGAAGGAAGCAAAGCTTATTAAATGGCTAGCTGAGCAAGTAGAGTGAAAAATGAGATTGTGGAAAAAGGGGGAGTTTCCTTTGAATGCAAATGACAATTACCTTATTCAATAAGACATAAAATAAATGGAAGCCTCTTGAAGGATTCATTTATCATTTGCTTCTCAGGAAACATCAGTCTAATGAATGGAATTTACCTATCAGACAAGGTCCTCCAGTCTTCCATTCTTTTTGAACAGAAATATTCTTCAGTATTCTCTCAGAACTCTTGTGAGACAAGGCTCACACAATGGCCCAGATGCCCTTTTGAAGAGTGTGTAAATAGCAACTTTAGGGTGTATGATTTTAGAGAAATATCTCATAGAATCTTACTTTATAGTCCGTTTGAATGCTCAACTTGTATGTGGACGTTTGTAAACTTTAAGATGCCATGATTCTTAAAGGTGGAATAGCTATAATGTTGAATATTTAGGGATCTATAGGGTCCTGTCTGGACCAATTTTAATTGATTGCCCACCAATGAGCATAAAACAATGGTAATTCAGCAATAAAGAATTTAAGAATGGGAAACTGAAGCCTTTCAAGTCCTCTCATTGAAGAAACAATTAAGCAATATCGATTGGGCTACTCTACAACTTGGTTGACATGTATTCCTCTCCTCGCGATATGCAAGACTGGATGTTCAATTCCATCCAGCATCAGCAGATGCTCATAGTGTGTAGATGTTTCAAAGACATTACTTAGACTTGGCAGCAATACAGGGTTCTCTGTTTATTTATTAATGACTTGTAGCTGGTCATCATTCAAAGCTTAGGAAAGGGTAAGCCATGGACACCTTGGTTCATGACTTGTACCTGGTCATCATTCAAAGCTTAGAAAAGGGTAAGCCAGTGTCACCTTGGCTGAGTGCAAGGGAAGAGGGTACTTTGCCCTGATAACCCATGGTTCACAATGTTTTCCCACCAGTCAATTCAGAAGAGTTCCTTCAAAAATGTAAAAGTTACATGGATGGCAAGTAAAGTGCCAACAACTAATACCGTATGGCCTCTCCAATCTTATACCATTGTAGCGTATTACAATCTCAAAATTACAAATGCAATTACTCAAATATAGAAGACAAGACTCACAAACAATTGAACATGTCCGGCAAGGTGATTCATATACAAAAGTACAATTATCAACTTTACAATTTGGAGCTTTTGCACGCCAAACAGGAAGTGCATGGTGTTCCTCAAAAATATCAGTCCAGAGAAGTTTAAGGAAAAACAACTAGAAAATCTAGACAAGTTCGAGAATCCAGTGTGAGAATTTTAATATCTATTGACAAAAGAGCCATTGTTGCAATTTTCCTTGTTAACAAAGTTACATTGACAATGTAATGCCTTACAAAGGTCAAGAAGACAAATTTACCGTCATAAACGCAAAGGCAAGCGCCTGTTCGAAGAGCTATAGACCACAAAATTGAAGAAAATTCTAGCAGAGTGCGACTAGAGAGAAGAAGGCATTATCCCCGTTCACATGTACTTACTTTGCGTCAAGCTTAGGTAAAGGTGGTAGGTAGACGTCTTCTTGTTCCTTTTGATAAAACATTGGAGTGGAGAATCTCTGGGCCCTGGCTGTTTTGATTCAAAAAACCAAGGAAGATGTAAGATATTGACAGAAGGAAATTAGCAAGGAAAACAATAGAATTCTTCCCCCCAACCCCCCCCCCCCCCCCAGCACAAAGGATCAATAGATCGAACGGCCAGACACTGGCAAGTCCGATCGAAAGAAATTTAGCAGCAGCGGACATTTCGGTGAGCAATTTCGCAGGACTGCGTTCTAGCTGTCAGATCCAGGAGCCACAACCGCAACCTGCCTTAGGGAGAGATCTCGAAGACACTGGAGGAGCAGGTAGGGACTGGAGGGATCAACCTGCTTGAGAGAGGAAGGAAAGGTGATCAGGCCGGACTCCGAGGGCGGCCTCACAATCCCCAGCATGGTCTCCCTCCACCTCTTGCACACGCAGGCGCAGGAGACCACGTTCCGGCGCGGCGGCCACTGGTCCTCGCTCGCCTCGATCCTCCTGATGATCTCCCCCAGGAGATCCGGGAGCATCCGCGACCAACGGTCCTCCTCCCCCGTCACCTCTAGCCCCGCGCCGCCGTCGCCCCTCTCCCCCTCCCCCTCGCTACCATCGCCGTCCCGGTGGCAGGCATCAACAGATTTGCCGCCAGCTTCGGCTGCCGCAGCGATGCTGGAGAATGCGGAAGAGGAAGGTGAGGAGAAGGGGGAGGCCCATGTTGGGATAGAGGCGGAGGAAGAGGAGGAGGAGGAGGACGATGCGGCGGCGGCATTGGAAGCCTCCCCGAGGGCGGATGCGTTCCACCTGGACATCCTCACTCGCGCTCTCTCTCCGGCGGGGGGGGGGGGGGAGGGAGAGGCGGAGAGAGGAGGCAGCCCCTCCTGTCACCGAGTAAAGGCAGCGATTTATACGTGAGCGCGAGGAGATCCGCAGTGTTGGCGGTGGGGGAGGCAGCGGCGGTGGCGCTGGAGTGGAGAAAATGCGGAGGACACGGAGGACAGGGAGGCTGGTTTGCACTCCGCGGTACTGAGCACTGTAGAACAGCCTTTTCGGACCGCGGTGTCCGGCGTCCGCTCCCAGCCCAGGGCCCTCTCCCTTGTTCCGTGTTCTTAAAATTAAGAAACAAGTTTTTATTTTATATAGGGGTGGCAATGCGACCGGATCTGCACCTAGGGGTCGCAATGGGTCGGATCTGGATCGGACCCGTGCTAGACCCGGGCCCAACCTGGTCTTTGATCGTTCAGCCCAAGTCCGGCTCGGCCTAGGACGAGGCCCGATTTTTTAAGTCTGGCCCGGCTCGGAAAAATAAGGTAAGGTTCGGCCCAAGTCCGGCCTGGCTCGATTTTTTTTATAAATATTTTTACTATTTTTATTTATTTTTATAATAAATTTAGTATTCATCTAATCAAAATAATATAAAATAAACATTAGACTAATTTATATAAATTTATTTCTAGTTGTTACAAATATAAAATAAATATTAAGTCATTAAATATAATTTCACAACATAATTTTCAATCTAAAATTTAGAATATTAGAATTATTACCATGTTATTTATTTAAAAAACATATACATACCGGGCCACCGGGTTGGGCCGAGCCAAGCCCGAGCCCGACCCAATTTTACTCTGGGCCGGACTCAAAATTAAAAAAATATTAAAACATCCGGCCCAAGCCCGTGTAAAATCGGGTCGGGCCACCGGCCTTCGGCTGGCCCGACCCAATTGACACCCCTATCTGCACCTGACCCGTGTTGACTCAGGTCTAGTTTGATCTCTAATCATTCGACCCAAGTTTAGTTCGATCTGGGATAAGACCTGATTTTTAGAAACTCGGCTTGATCTGAAAAATTAAGTAAGGCCCGGCTCAAGTCCGGCCCAGCTCGATTTTATTTTTTTAAAGATATTATTATTATTATTATTTATTTTTACAATAAAATTAGTGTTCATTAAATCAAAATAACATAAAATAAATATTAAACTAATCTAGATAAACTTATTTCTAATTGTTATAAATGTGAAATAATATTAACTCGTTAAATATAGTTCTACAACACAATTTTTAATCTAAAATTTTATAATATTAGAATTATCATCGTGTTATTTTTTTTAAAAAAATCAGACCATCGGCCGCCCAGGCCGGGCCGAGCCAATCCTGAGCCCGGTCCAATCTTACTCCGGGCTGGGTTCAAAATAAAAAATATTAAATTATCCGGCCCAAAGTCGTGTAAAACCGAGCCGGACCACTGGACCTTCGGATCGGCCCGGCCCAATTGACATCCCTAATTTTATATACACTTCTTTAAAATATTAATTGTAATATATATATATATATATCTTAAAAATTATTTTTAAAAATTATATCTTAATTTTTTTAGTTGTATAGTACAATGACTCAATGTCATTATAAATTCTACCTTCTCTCGAGTTCGAAGTCGAGACCTCTCCCTCTCCACTTATCTCGGTATCCGCTCCTTGCCACAATGGAGGGATAAGACCTTATTTTAACTTGTTACAAGTTAAGAATATATTTGAAATATTATATATATATTTAATAATAATAATAAATATAACTAAATATATTCTTGACTTTCGTCCCTATAATTACAAAAAGATTCCTGAAAATATGTTGTATGTATATTAAGAATATACACTGATGTAATTAACCTTTTAATAAGATATATACATAAAAATTTATTAAGAAGGATGAGAATGTGATATATACATATCTTTAGTATTCCAAAAATTTATAAATAATAGGATCAAAGTTGACCGAATTGAACCGAATTTTTCATGAGACTGTATGGTACTGACATGTCCAATTTGACCTAAAAACTCTTATCATTATAATAATAAAAATAAATAAACACTATTTGTGTTGAACTGTACTAAGAATCGAAAAGTCTAATGCTTTATAGTAGCCCATACTGCACCAATACAGTGCGACACCACCAAATATTTATAGATCATTGAAAAAGTAACTTTCTTACAAATGTAATTATAGAAATATTTTTTATATATTTTGATTTTGATTGGTCATAAGTTAAAAAATATATCAAAGAGCAAATATTAATTACTAGACAAATTGGACAATAAAAATTTATAGAGATTATTAGATCTATTAAACATTAGGTCGACTGCAATAGATGAGATTATGATAGGACATTAAAAGTCATAGATATTGATAACTAAATTGTGATGATGGCGAGGGACAAGTGTTGGTGGGAGTTTAAGTTTCAAGTTATATTATGTCCACGTAGACATAATATAATTTATTTATTAAAATGTCAAACAATCTTCATCAACTTTATTGATAAACAAATCAAATAATTTGTAATTAGAATAATTTTACAATTAAGTAACACATTTTTTATATTTATATTTTATAATAAAATTATTCTATTAAATATATTTTAAAATAAAAATACTTATTGCAGGTTGAAGTATATTACAACAAAATAATTTCATTATTTGTAAGAAAATAATTTAATTATTTAATAGGTACCAATAGTATAATACTTGTCAAAGACTCTTCATTCTCAATTAATGATATTTTTAATATTTGTCATGAACTCTCAACTAATGAGATTGTTTTCTTACAATCCACCTCAGTTTTATTATAACATTTTGTTTACAATGAATATTCACCCTCATATATAGATAGGGTTCATTGCCACTTGTGAAGACAACTGTAACGCCCCGAAAATTTTATTTGTTAAGAAAAATATAAATAATATAGTTATTAAACATAACTATTATTATGAGATGTAAATAATTAAAATTTGAGATTAATTGGTGTTAATGAATGTTACTCCAGTGTCATACTCAGAGGTGCGCGCTCCGACAGAGTGACGCCGAAATTTTATAATGAAAATAAAATCTGAAAACACTATAATTTCTAGAAAAATGTGGTGATATCAGAAATATAAATATCTAGATTTTTTGACGTACGAATTTAGAGATTAAGCCGACGCAACTATTTTTTGGGCAATTTTCACTAGGTGAAACATAAATTCTAAAAATTAAACTAAATCACCATAATTTGTAAAACCTCTTCATCAGCCTATGGTTGAAGTTTTAACAGTAATGGACATCATTTGAATACATAAACATGAGGATTATTGGGCCAGTTGATTTATTGTCCATTTACGGAAACGATTTTTAGAATTTTACTTGCTTACGTATTATGGGCAACGTAAGCCCATGTCATTGAGAGTTAAACCCCTTACACGTATTTACCTATGTGTAACTCTTGGAGAGTTGCATGGACCAGGTGGCTATGGGCGAGTAAATTAGGTTTTACCTCAACATCTGTAGGCCGACGTGCCATCGTGCATGGGAAGGCCTGGGAAGTTATAAGAACCTCCCAATAACCAGCATTTGACATCTACTGGGTCTCGTCCTGTTCTTGCTACTCCTGCTTCTATTGTCGTGCACCTTTGTGCTGGTGGGTGGTTGCCGGAGCTGGACTGCCATCACCACCAAGAAGAGCTGCAGCTACTCTCCTATTGTGATTGTTGCACTGCTGCTTCTATTGCTTCTACTGGAGGTTGCTACGATTGTACCCTTAGCATCATCCTTCTTCTGCTAGCTGTGAGCCCTTCGAAGAAAATGTTTCATCCTCCAAGTTAGGTAGGATTCTTTTCCTTCCTCTCATATTCTTACCTTTTAAACATGTTATAGAACCTCCTGTTTAGGTGTTTGAAACCTCAGGTTTTTGCTTTGACTCCATGAATATTTTTGGAAATGTGCGTTCATCATGTAGGAATCTCCTTGTTGAGTATATAATCCTTGTTGCAGGAGTTGTTCTCCCAGCATCATGTTGTGCTAAGTGTCTAGCTAATCATGTGTAGGTTGTATTTCTCATGCTTCATCTTGTTCCACAGGTAAGCTAGTCTTGAGAGCTAGCTAGAGACAAGTCCTTCTAGTTGTTAATAATCATGTTTTGATCCATAGGTTCCCTTGTTAAAGCCTTTAGAATGATTGTAGAGCCTTTTCTGGAAATTAACTTGGCGGCTGTCGACAGATGGGAATCACCTGTCGACAGACCCCAAGCTTCCAGAACCCAAGTCTACTGAAAACACCAGTGACTGTCGACAGATACCATTTGTCTGTCGACAGATGCACTGGCCTGTCGACAGCCAGGCCAGGCCTGTCGACAGATACTGCCCAAAACCAGAACCTGGGTTCTGGATACCTGCACCTGTCGACAGCCACCTCCTGGCTGTCGACATACACTGTTTGGGCCAGTGTTCCAGCACCCTTCCTTACTCAGGCTCTTGCTAACACTTCATGCTATTAGCTTGGCAGGCTACCTCCTTCTTTCTCATGGGTATTTACCATTATGTCACTAAAGAAACCACTCAAATTGTTTTCCCCTTTCCTACTTTGAATTGTTCTTGAAGTCATCAGGTACAAATAGTACCCAGTTGATTCCATTTCCCTGTGTTCAAGGAACTTGATCTATAACCTTTGTTTACATGAGAGTGTGGGTATTTGAGTACCACAGTTGGTTATGAATGACTTGTAATGACAATTATTGGGTCCCTGGACCCCACTTGATTAATATGCCTGTGCAAATAGGACTAGTCCAGTCCTAAGAGGAGCACTCGAATTCGTTTACAGACCGTACGGAATGATAAAGGATCCAAGGATGTTTGGCATTGCATCAATACAAGCTTGATTAAGTCATCATGTTATTTTTATGTGTGAATGTATGTATGAACCAGAACTTGAGCATCATTGTGAATTCCTGACCATGTCTTGTATTCCAGTACTACTGTTTCACATCTACCAAGCATGCACAGATGAAAGCTTTCTATTTATGATTTTTAAATTTTTAAGATTTTTATTGATTTTTGATGAATTTTTAAACAAACACAAACAAACAAACACTTTCAAATCAAATTAACCTACCACTAAGTGTTCCTTAGATTTACGTTATTTTTCTGAAAATCAATTTATGCTTGCTTAAATCCAATTCTAACTCTTCTTGTACCGGCCAGATAAGAGGTGGAGTAGAGGGAGGCCCCCCTTGCTTTCGCAAGGACCCAATTAAATAACCTCTAACTCACTTAAGCGTAAACTTTTTAACCTCTAATCCTAGACACCAGACTCAAAGAGAAGTCTTAGAATTAAAAAGAACAAATCTAATTATGAACACTAGGGCCAAGTCTACTGGTTTTTATTAAAGCTGAGGAAAATGCAAGAATGTGGAATTTTTTTTGTGATTTTTGGGCAAAGGAAAGGGTGATGAAATCCCTCACCTTATCTTTTTATTCTAATGGGTGAAGCCCTTAAGCAGTCCCATTTAAAAATGTGAAGTGCAACAAACAAATTTGAACAATAGATTTTCTAATGCTAAGTCTAATGCATGAAACAAAAGTTAGAAACCTTACCTTTCCCCCGCACTCTTCAATGCAAGAGAGAAATGAAATTCAAATGACAATTAAGATGATGAATGTCCTAAAACATGAAATTCTAATCTTGAGAAATGAAATTTTTATTTACAAACAAACAGCTAACATGAAAGAGTGATTTGGAAATTTTTAGATTTTAGATTTTTTTTTTATTTTTATTTAGTTTTTAAACTGAATGAAATGAAATTTAACTAAGAAAATATGAAGTGGTACTATAGACTAATGCCAAACTAATCAAACCACCAAGAGGCCAATTATTACATGCCAACGTGAAAGAAATCTCTGTACATGCACAGAGAATACATCAAAGCCTCACTACAAAGTTCACTCACACTCTTTCTATCTAAAATTCGGAATTAAAAGCAATTAAAAAATTCAGCAAGCTCCTCCTCCAATGGGCTTCAAATGCCAAGCCCAATATCCAAGTTCCTCTCCTTGTGCAAATCTGAAATGAAAGCCCAACAACAAGTCAATAAAAAGCCCAATGCAAATGAAATCAAATCAAAGGCAGAATTAAATCAAACTCTAATGCCTCCCCGGCAACGGCGCCAAGATGAACGCGTTGCATTGTTGACTGTGCATTTTCGTTGTCCAGAGTCCTCGCACAAGTCAATATGCGCACTTCCTCTAAACTGTCTCACAAAATTAAAATCACAAAGATGAACTAGTATGATGGTGAGAACATGTCATATCCACAGAGAGGCTGAATAGAATTTGAATTAAACTACTTTGACTTGAAATCAGAAAGCTCCAACAGTAAAATTTGACGTGAATCCACTCAGTTCACAAAGAACTCCAAAATGATGAGAACTCTTCAATATCCCATTCAAATATACACTACAAGATTTAAATTCTCAATGCCTTAAAACTAAACTAAGAATTCTTAATAAAAGACCAAGTCAAACAACTATCCACCCACAATTCTCTCCATAACCATCATCTCATGAAGGACAGACACATTAAACATTCCGAATGAGACAAATGAAAACTTGCCAATCTTACAAATCTAGTAAAATCATACACTGCCAAATCTCTTACAGTTTGAAGGAAACACTAATTATAATGGAAATTTCTTAAACTGTAGCATCAAACCGAGAACAAACAGAATTGTAAATAAAAGAAAATTTAGACTACTGTTCCCTCACAGCTCGAGGGCTGAATCAGTAAGTAAACAGTAAAGGAATTTAAACTACAACATCAAACTCCTGATCAGAACACCATGAAATGGAAATCTAAATGAAATATAGAGAAAATAGAAAGAGGAACCACGCTCTCTGCTCTCTCAATTGCTCTCTGCTACTTCCGGAATGCCAGACAATCCAGAACGAGCCAAGGATGATTCCCTTGGTCGCTCTGGACCCTCATCTGCAGTGCACCTGAATCAGTCTCAACAGCACATACGAATAAATGGAAAGCTCGCTACCATGTAACACAGAACAGAAGAAATGGCAAAATAAATTCCCCTCCCAGAGCAACAGAGAGGAAGAAACCCACAGATGGAAGGAAAAACTCTGATCAAATGCAGTCGCCCTCACAGCACAGAAGAAAATTCTAACTCTCCCCACCCAACAGCAGAAAGGAAGAAATTGAAAACTTCTGAATCCCAGACTCCAATCTCTCTAACCAAACCCCGAACCAACCAGTTAATTAGCACAGAAGAAAGAAGAAAGAGAAGCCCTGTTTCCCAACCCTGCTTACAGAAAGAAAAGTACAGAAATAAAATGACAACAATGAAAATTCCAACAACTTTAACTCAGATGCTCTGAAGACATCAAATTCTACAAGTTTCTACTGACCAAGCTCTTGAACTGGAAGAACAGAAATAGGAAAATTAACTAGGAAAACCCAAAAAAATAATCCGAACCAATGCTTGCTTACAGAAAGAAAGCTACAGAATAACATGACAGAAAGAAAACCCCCAAATACCGAACTGGGGAATCCCCTGGAGTTCTGAACTCCTGAAGATCTCTCCACTGCTCTATTCTAAGAAGAGAAATACAGGAAAAATGGAAACTACAAATTCTAAGAAATTCTCACTTGCCAACCCCTGCGAAGTCTGGAAGAACAAGAATTAAAACCTAAAAAAATTCTAAAAACTCCAACCCAGCCCATCCGTCTCCAACCCACAGATGCTTGAAAGAAGAAAATACAGAACAAAATTGAAACTGTAAATCCTAAAATCGAACCGGGGCCAGCCCCTGAGAAGAGGACCGTGGGTTTCCTTTTATAGGCGCCATTGCTTCCAGACTCCTCTTCCCGCGCAGTCCAGCTCCTGGGTGCCTTCACACACCAGATGCGCCGCACATAGCACCTCAGCACTGCCTTGCCATCGCCAGCCGCTTCACACCAACACAAGCTGCCACCTCAGCCAGATGCACCTGCGCCTAACCAGCCATTGCATAGCAGCCATCCAGCTCAGCACGAGATCTGCTTCCAGCGCCTTCTGCGCAGCCCTGGCCATCATCCACACCGCCGGATCCAGCAGGCCGCGCACCGCCAGCTTCATACCTGGGCGCTGGCCGCCCAGGCGCCTTGCACACATCTCCGCCGCGCCATCTGACCACCTCAGCCGGTTCGGCCCAGCAGCACACCCAGAGCACCATCGCGCCAGGCCCAGTCCACCTGGCCGCGCCCTGGCCCAGCCGCAGCGCAGATCCTCCGAGCTCCTCCATCGCCAGGGCTCCTCTGCAGGAGCTTCCCCCAAATCGCCTTCCAGGAGCTTCCAGCAGCTTCTGCTGCTGACCTGTTAAGAAGAAAAAACAAAAAATGTGCGTGACCTATTTTAAGGAGAAAAAAAAAGACAATAAAGACCTATGGGGTATGTGGCATGATTTGGTGAGATGTGATTGGGGTGTGTAAAAAGTATTTATTTATTTAATGAGATTAGATGAGATATATGTAAAAAAATCATTATTTACATTTACCGATACCTACTTGTTACTAAAAATATTTACAACAATATTATTGTAACAACATTTATTTACTAAGATTTCTTATGTACCTAATTTGTCAAAACAGTGATTTATTTAATCTAATGTGTATTCTAATCTATTCTCAACTAATATGTTCAAAATCTTATTCATGGATGAATTGAGATTTAAAATCAATACACACATTATTTACAGACAAAGATGTCTAAAATTACTATATATATGAAATTTAACACGAAAAATTGTGTAATTATCAGTCATTACATCCCAGTATTCTTCGACTTGGTGTAACAACAAGTCTTGGCCAACTTTTAAGTTGTCTAAGTTGCTCATGACCGTAGTCATGGTTGCTAAGGATGCAAGAGGATTTACAACGAGAAATGCCACACTGATCAGTTTTAAAACTTCTTCCTTAATCTTTAGATGAGCATCACGTTGAGCTTGTGCATTAAGTTCCATGTCTTGTCATAATAATTCCATGGCTAGTAGTAATCATTCACGTGCATTTGTATCCATTCTGCCACAATCAACAGGGTAATATATTTATAATGAATAATCGCAACTATTTCTAGAACTAACTTCCCATATTTCTACCCATCTCACAGGTTATTTCCAAGTTCTGCGGAAACTCCGCTCTAATACCAAGTAAACCTGTTACATCCTAATAATTGATACTTATTGGAAATAATAGAGTTTCAAAGTTAAGGAAATAAAATTCTTCATTTACATTCATAAAGTAGTGCAACAGAATAATATAATATGATTTACAGAACTTAAGGGTTCATAATTTAATATTTACAAAACTCTAGAGTGCTAAAATCTAAGAGGAAGACTCGAGTTGCTAATTTATTAGAAATTGCTCAGCACGTACAATTCCCTGAAGAGCCAGCCCCATCTTGAATTCCTGAAAGAAAAGTAGGAATGCATGAGCAGTTGTGCCCAGTAGGATTTGCCTTCTAAACACAATAAAAGTAAGGTATGAAGATAGCATAGAAAGAGACCATGGGTATGCATTCCATATAATGAGAGGGAGAGAGAGAACACAACTAGTATACAAAAGTTTGGTAATAGTGCAAAAAAAAAAAAATAATACTGTAAAAGACTTACTCTGAACCAATCAATAATCAAACAAGTATGATTCAGTTCATGACACAGTTTCATGGAAATGTAGATCAAAATCTTGCATATACTGGTGCATGCCAAACACCCAGATGATCCATTATCATTCCGTATGGCCAATAAACGAATTCGGGTGCTCCTCCCGGGCCTAGACCGGCCCCATTTGCACATGCATAATATTCAAGTGAGTTCGGAGACCCCAAAGCGTGTCACACCATTTCCATTTGATCATTGTTCATGCATGGCCTTTGGGCAGATGTCAAGTTCAAGAGATCTTGTGTAATGATAATACCAGGTCAAGTAAGTCAAATGTAAGAGTATGAGGATAACTGTAATACCCCAAATTTTTATTACTAGTTATTTATTCCAAAACAAGGATAATTAAATTATAATACATTAATGTTATCTATAAATTGAAATAATTGACGTGTAAGTATGACTGGTGGTAATGAACATTACCCCAGTGACGCGCATCGAAATGCGTGCCTCCACAGAGCGATTCTGGAAAACGACGTCAAAATAAAAATCCGAGAACATCATAATTTCCAAAAAATGTGAAGAAATTTAATATGTAATTACATGAATTTTTCGACGTACGGATTTCAACGTACAATTGACGCGACCATTTTTCGGGTGATTTTTCACCTATTGCAAAATAAAATCTAAAAATTTATTAAAAATCATCACAATTAGTAAAACCATCATATTAATGTATGGTTAAAATTTCATGATTAATGGATATCATTTGAGTATGTTTACATCAACCTTAGTGGACCAGCTGAATTACTTAGGATTTACGGAATGGCTTTTCTGGGTTAATTGTATAAGGGGTACGTGGAGGCTTTAGATGAAGACAACACTTGAGGAAACATGGTAACACCTCAGTTACCATGTGTAACTCTCTCATCTTGCATGGGCTAGGTGTCCAAGTGAGGTAAAAAGGATTCTTACCTTAACACCTACCCCCCCTACGTGTTCATGTGCATGTAACCGGTTTTGGTTCTATAAAAACCCTCCATCACCATCGTACACACCCCTTTTCTCTCTTCTAACTGGTGTGAGTGTGCTACATCAGAAGTTTCTCCACTTCCACTGCCATTCTAGTGAATTGAGCTATCAATTCTCTTTGAGGAAGCTTCAACGGTTGTTCTGGTTCATCTCCTTGGGGTGGATTGCTGTGGAACTTCTTCTTCGTGCAAGTGTGCTCTGCTTCCTTATATTTCTGTGGATTTCTGAAGCCAAGGATCTCACTCTCACTTCAACAAGGTAGGATTCTCCTCTTGATCTTTCCAATTTCTTCTACCACCTCCCTTGGATTCTCTGGGTAGTGGCATGAAGAAATCTAAGTCCAATGTGAAAATCCAGACATTTGTGAAATCTGGAAACTTGATATTGATCCTATTGTTACCAAGGTTTAGAAATCATGTTCATGATAGGAAATCAACATGTCATCATGTTTTAGCTGATCCACAAGTCATAAGTATCTACATCTTGTTGTCTTCCAACCATTCAACACAAATTAGAGTGTTGCTTCTATTGTATGGATTAGATAGAACCTCAATGATTTTCTTCTTTTAGCTAACTTAATGTGTTGAGGTATGAAAAGACTCATTAGTTGGTTCAATTCATATAAGACTCACATAGAAAGATGAGGAGAAAAGAGTTCTAAGAAGTAGTACTTCCAATTATCCTCTTTGAGTTCACTTTTAGCTAGAACACCCTTGTAAATTAAGTCCCATGATCTTCAGTTTTCAGATCATGTTACCATGAGTTTTATATTTGAAACCACACTTGTATAGGGTCCAAATCATGTTAGGAACATTAGAGTAACTTTATAGATCCATTGGAGGTCAAATGGAATGGTTTTTATGCAGTTTACATAGCCCCTGTCGACAGACGAAGGTCTGCCTGTCGACAGGAACCCCTGGCCAGAATCCAGAACTTTCAGCCTGAGTGTACCTGTCGACAGACCCATGCTGGCTGTCGACAGATACACACAGAGCTGAAAGCTCAGCTCTAGCAGAGCAGCCCTGTCGACAGCAGATCAAGGCCTGTCGACAGGTCATGACCAAACCTTGTTTCTAGCCTTGTTTTGACCCCGTTCTTTCATGAAAATCATACTCTTTTGTTCTACTTGTTAGTATACCTTTAGATTATGTATTTTACTACCAAACAACCATTTAAACCAGTCATGTACCCTTCTTTGTACCATGAGTTATTTCTCCAAAGTTCCGAACAACATGGACCTCGAAAAGTTACCAATCTTGAAATCAGTAAGAAACATAGTTTCTTCACTCTTATGTGTAAACTTTGAATGAATCCTTGTGGTTTTACCTACTAAACTCAATTGTGAACCTTTCATTTCATCATGAGTAATTTCTTCAAAGTTTCGAACAAATTGTTCTTGTGAAGATTCGAAAATTCTGAACTAATGAAGGAACATAGTTCCTTGATTCTTGTGTGTGATTCATGAGTGTATCCTTGTGTACCTTGATTCATTACAAGGATAAGTGTGTGATGATGACAAGTTGTGAGTCTTTGAGACTCATTCGAGAATTATGCCTGGCAAATAAAGGGTTGGTTCAGTCCTGGGGGGAGCGCCCAAATTCGTCAGTGGCCGTACGGAGGAAAATTTGTCAGTGGCCGTGCGGGGGCGATGAGGACATCGTGGATGTTGGCATACATCAATTCGTGCTTGATTAGTCATCATATCATACTTGTGTGCGTGAAAATATGTCTGATTGTCAGTGGCCGTACGGGGGCAAATTTGTCAGTGGCCGTGCGGGGGCGATAAGGACGTCGTGGATGTTGGCATGCATCAACTCGTGATTGATTGGTCATCATATCATGCTTGAGTGTGTGATATTGTATCTGATTTGGAATTCTAAAATCATCCTGAGTTATTGATTCTATCTCCAACTTTATACTTGTTGAATACATGATATCGAATAAACTTGTACTTCCGTTCTTAGAACACATCCTGCTAGTGATCCTTACTTGTTCTATCTTGAATATTTATCTATTTGAATCCTTATAGAAATGTTGAATCCTACTGGGCTAGTTAGCTCATTCAATTCAATATTTCAGGTAAACAAGATGGAGGAACTGCTTAAGGGGGAATTGTGTGCTGAGAGGACCACCTATATCAAGCAGTGTCGTGCAGTTATCCTTGCTTTCTTTATAGTTATAAATGAGAATGTAATAAGTTTACAAGTACTTTTGTTGGTAATTCCTCATTCAGACTATGATGAGGAACATCATGTAATAATTCCGCAAACCTACTTGATATGAACGAAATATGTATTACCCGTCATGTATATTATCTGTCAAGTTCGGTAAATGTAGTTTTGCTAGGACGTGACAATAACAAGCCAAGTGTGAAGTTAATAAGTTGGGTTTATGGAGGTTAAATCAAGGCATAAGAGAAACTAGATAAAGGACAAACATACACTAAATATGGAATTAGTCGATAATGCAGGGATTTTCGGTCGTCCAACCCAGCCAGTAGTTTGATCTTGGATTTAAGAGGAAATCGATCGACCGGAAAAAATCAGTCGACCAAAATGTAAAATCGGTCGACCATTATCTGGTTTTCAGTTTACCAATTTCAGAAAAACCAAAATCTCACAGGTTCAAATCGCACCAACTTTCTCACCTAGGAATGGAAATAAACAATCATGAACTGAAGAGGAGAGTCTATTATGCAATTGTACATACCTTTCAGATGTAATGGAGGACTCTAAGCTTCTCATCTCTCTTCTTTTTTTCTCTCAGGTGGTCGAAACAATGGGGGATCAGTTGATCGATTTGTATAGTTAGTCGACCGATTACAGTGATGTTTCAGAACTGATTCTTCTGTGCTTCTACTTCGGCGATGGTTGACTGCAAAGTAAGAACATATCAAATCTAATCTAGATCATGATGGTCTATTCTAACTTAAGACAAAACAAATCATTTGAAGTAGAAGAGAATGAGTGTTATTGAAGGTAGTAAAGGAGAATAGAAGAGAAGGTAGTATCCTACCCAAAGCAAAGTAGATAATCAATCTATAGAAACCCTCCTCTCCCTGCACGACCTCCTTCACCAAGCCTTTGGGATAGCAGTAGCAGCATTCAGAGTAATAGCTGGGTGAAGTGGAGAAGGCTTTATAGGGGTTGAGACATGTATGGGAAGGATTTTTACAGGGCACCTGGACGACGGAGATCTTCCCGATTTCGATCACTCGCCGATTTTACCCACGTTGCAAAGATTTTATCAATTGATAATGCGTCGCATGATTCATACGTAACCCATGTTACGTAGGTGAACAATGACAGAGGTACGTAATTATATATATATATATATATATATATATATATATATATATATGTGCAACAAAATATGATATATTTAATCCCTTTTACTTAATACATTTAGTATCAACATGAGTTGGTATTGTAGACGCGAGATTTGGCCCATCCCCGCGTGGTTCTATGGCCCAATAAGGCTTGTTTGACCATTTGTTGACTTGCCTCGGATCCCATGTAGACGGCAACATCGATTGCCGCTGACACCTTGTTGACGGCACACTCCCCGGACGTCTATTCCAGTAGACGCTTTTTTGGATCATCCTCGCAAGGCTCATTTCTTAGCCCATTATTCAATAGGCGCAATGTTATCTCCATTAAGGTCTCCAGGGTAGCTCGTGCCCTTGTCGGCGGGCCCGATTGTCGTCGCTCCATTTATGATAACGAGAGCTTGATCGGACATGTTTGAGCTGCAGAATTCACTGTTGTCAAGATCTTTTGGCGACACCGTCGTATATCATCTATACTTTTCTTGGTGCCAACCTCTTCTGTCATTAGCCCTTGTTTAGCCCATGGTGCATGTGTGCTTGCTATTTCCGCCACCTTCTAGCTGTCTCATGTGTGTGTGCTCTGTGCCATGCTAAAACCCACTTAAATTCAACTTAAAATCCAAATAAATAAAAATCACATAATCTGTAAAACATACATAAAATAAAATCCATCACCACCACTTAAACCAACCTTAACCAATCCCATAATGGATGTTAAATAATTAAATAACACAACAAGTTAAATCCATGAAAACAACAATTAAAATATATCTCACACATAAACCCATAAAACTCAATAAATAAACTAACCATACCCATCAATTAAAATCCCACTTAAAATCTAAATAAAATGAACTAAATAATAAAACCCATAGCTGAGTTCCATAAAATCTACACAAAACCCATTATGATTAAAACTCAACTAAAACTAATTAAATCAAATCCACAACAACCAACCCATTAAAAAAGGCCAGCATGCCATCTCATTAACCAACCTAAATCATACCCACATAAAATAGATCAACCCAACCCTACTAAACAAATTAAATGATCCATGTAAAACATGTAAAATAAATAAATACATAATAAAAGGAAACAACCAAATCCAACCCCAATTAAAATCTAAACAATTTAAACCCAACTTAAAACCCCCAACGATTAAAAAAGAATCACATAACCCATAAAAATCCACATAAAACAAAATCCAACAATAACAATAATAATAATAATAATAACAATAATGATAATAATAATAATAATATTAATATTAACAATACCCATGCTTCATCTCCATGCAACGTAAGTAATCTACCCACCCACACTCATATAAATCCAACCCACTAAAACGTAGCCAGCCATACCCACTTAAACCCATTAAATCCATAAACAATTCAAACTATTAAAATAAGACCCTACCATCTAAGACCAACGTAGCCCATCCAACACAACATAATAATAATATTAAATCATACCCATCCAAACAACAAAAGCCATGCAAATCCTAACCCATTTAATCCCCTTTAAAACCCACACGCAACCATGCACCGTGGCCAGGAGTCCGGATCCTCTCGCAACGCGGGAGGACCGGACTCAGGCAGTCACCTCTAATGAGGTGACGCGTGGCCGCCCTCCTCCCGCCTTCAGTCCCTCCTCCCCACTCCCGGTCACCCCCCCCCCCCCTTCCCAGCCTTCCCACCTCCTCTCCCGGTTCCCCCCCCCCCCCCACCCCTCCCAGCCTTCCCAGTTACTGTTGCGCATTTGCGCAACAGTAACTCACCCCTTTGGATTTTTTTTTTCTTTAATTTTAAATTTTTATTTTAAAATCCGATTGTGAGAGATAACATTTTTTATTTTATAGTTTTTTTCTTAAATATAAAACAAATATCATTAAAAAATAATATTAATGTCTGTCGGATTCGAGACTGTAACACTCTAAAAAATTTTAATAGATGAAAATTATGAATAATATGGTTATTAGACTTCATTATTATTATGAGATAGAAATAATTAGTATCTGAAATTAGTTGATACTAATAAACGATACCTTAGCGCCGTAATGAGAGATGTGCGCTCCGACAGTGCGATACCGAAAAACTGTAACGAAAATAAAATTCGAGAACACCATAATTTCTAAAAAAATATGGTGACATCAGAAATATAAATATTCAGATTTGTTGATGTACGGATTTCGAAATTAAGTCGATATAACTATTTTCTGGACAATTTTTTACTCAGTGCAAAATAAACTCTAAAAATTAAACTAAAATTACCATAATCCATAAAACCATTACATTAGCCTATGACTGCAATTTTAACACAAATGTATATCATTTAAATGTGTTTTCAATAGGATCTTTGGGCAAGCTGATTTTTAAGTTATTTACGGTAACCATTTTAACCAATTGTTTTTTTCCTTAGTTTTAAATTTTTATTCTAAAATCAGATTGTGAAAGATGTCATTTTTTATTTTATAGTTTTTTAAATTTAAAAACAAATATCATTAAAAAATATAATATTGATGTCTATCCAGTTCGGGACTGTAACGTCCTGAAAATTTTAATAGTTGAAATTTTGAATAATATGGTTATTAGACCTCATTATTATTATGAGATTGAAATAATTAATATCTAGGATTAATTGATATTACTAAACGTTATCTTAATACCGTATAAAAAGATGTGCGCTCTGACATGGCGACACCGAAAAATTGTAACGAAAATAAAATCTGAGAACACCAAGGTTGCAGATTCAATTCAGGTGCACATGGTTGCATTCAGGTGCCTATAGTTTCATTTAAGGTGGAAAAATTTTGCATATAGGTGCATAATGTTGCATTCAGGTGCATAAGGTTCCATTCAGGTGCTTATGGTTGCATTTAAGTGCTTATGGTTGCATTCAGGTGCTCATGGTTGCATTCAGGTGCATATGGTTGCATTCAGATGTATATGGTTGCATTCAAGCGCTTATGGTTGCATTCAGGTGCTTATGGTTGTATTCAGGTGCATATGGTTGCATTCAGGTGCTTATGGTTGCATTCAGGTGCATATGGTTGCATTCAGGTGCTTATGGTTGCATTCAGATGTATATGGTTGCATTCAGGTGCATATGGTTGCATTAAGGTGCATATGGCTGCATTCAGGTGCTTATGGTTGCATTCAGGTGTATATGGTTGCATTCAGGTGCATATGGTTGCATTCAGGTGCATATGGTTGCATTCAGGTGCTTATGGTTGCATTCAGGTGCATATGGTTGCATTCAGGTGCATATGGTTGCATTCAGGTGCTTATGGTTGCATTCAGGTGCTTATGGTTGCATTCAGGTGCATATGGTTGCATTCAGGTGTTTATGGTTGCATTCAGGTGCATATGGTTGCATTCAGGTGCATATGGTTGCATTCAGGTGCATATGGTTGCATTCATGTGCTTATGGTTGCATTCAGGTGTATATGGTTGCATTCAAATGCATATGGTTGCATTCAGGTGCATATGGTTGCATTCAGGTGCATATGGTTGCATTCAGGTGCTTATGGATGCATTCAGGTGCATATGGTTGCATTCAGGTGCTTATGGTTGCATTCAGGTGCATATGGTTGCATTCAGGTGCTTATGGTTGCATTCAGGTGTATATGGTTGCATTCAGGTGCATATGGTTGCATTCAGGTGCATATGGTTGCATTCAGGTACATATGGTTGCATTCAGGTGCTTATGGTTGCATTCAGGTGCTTATGGTTGCATTCAGGTGGATATGGTTGCATTCAGGTGCATATGGTTGCATTCAGGTATATATGGTTGCATTCATGTGCATATGGTTGCATTCAGGTGCTTATGGTTGCATTCAGGTGCTTATGGTTGCATTCAGGTGCTTATGGTTGCATTCAGGTGTATATGGTTGCATTCAGGTGCATATGGTTGCATTAAGGTGCATATGGTTGCATTCAGGTGCTTATGGTTGCATTCAGGTGCATATGGTTGCATTCAGGTGCATATGGTTGCATTCATGTACATATGGTTGCATTCAGGTGCTTATGGTTACATTCAGGTGCTTATGGTTGCATTCAGGTGTATATGGTTGCATTCAGGTGCATATGGTTGCATTCAGGTGCTTATGGTTGCATTCAGGTGCATATGGTTGCATTCAGGTGCATATAGTTGCATTCAGGTGCTTATGGTTGCATTCAGGTGCTTATGGTTGCATTCAGGTGCATATGGTTGCATTCAGGTCCTTATGGTTGCATTCAGGTGCATTCAGGTGCTTATGGTTGCATTCAGGTTGCATTCAGGTGCACCTGAATGCAACCTGAATGCACCTGAATGCAACCATAAGCACCTGAATGCAACCATACAACCATATGCACCTGAATGCAACCATATGCACCTGAATGCAACCATAAGCACCTGAATGCAACCATAAGCACCTGAATGCAATCATAAGCACCTGAATGCAACCATAAGCACCTGAATGCAACCATATGCACCTGAATGCAACCATAAGCACCTGAATACAACCATAAGCACCTGAATGCAACCATAAGCACCTGAATGCAACCATAAGCACCTGAATGCAACCATATGCACCTGAATGCAACCATATGCACTTGAATGCAACCATAAGCACATGAATGCAACCATATGCACCTGAATGCAACCATATGCACCTGAATGCAACCATATGCACCTGAATGCAACCATAAGCACCTGAATGCAACCATATGCACCTGAATGCAACCATATGCATTTGAATGCAACCATATACACCTGAATGCAACCATAAGCACATGAATGCAACCATAAGCACCTGAATGCAACCATATGCACCTGAATGCAACCATATGCACCTGAATGCAACCATATGCACCTGACTACAACCATATGCACCTGAATGCAACCATATGCACCTGAATGCAACCATAAGCACCTGAATGCAACCATATGCACCTGAATGCAACCATAAGCACCTGAATGCAACCATAAGCGCTTGAATGCAACCATAAGCACTTGAATGCAACCATAAGCACCTGAATGCAACCATAAGCACTTGAATGCAACCATAAGCACCTGAATGGAACCTTATGCACCTGAATGCAACATTATGCACCTATATGCAAAATTTTTCCACCTTAAATGAAACTATAGGCACCTGAATGCAACCATGTGCACCTGAATTGAATCTGCAACCTTGGTGTTCTCAGATTTTATTTTCGTTACAGTTTTTCGGTGTCGCCATGTCGGAGCGCACATCTTTTTGTACGGCATTAAGATAATGTTTAGTAATATCAATTAATCCTAATTATTAATTATTTCAATCTCATAATAATAATGAGGTCTAATAACCATATTATTCAAAATTTCAACTATTAAAAATTTTCAGGACGTTACAGTCCCGAACTGGATAGACATCAATATTATATTTTTTAATGATATTTATTTTTAAATTTAAAAAACTATAAAATAAAAAATGACATCTTTCACAATCTGATTTTAGAATAAAAATTTAAAACTAAGGAAAAAAACAATTGGTTAAAATGGTTACCGTAAATAACTTAAAAATCAGCTTGCCCAAAGATCCTATTGAAAACACATTTAAATGATATACATTTGTGTTAAAATTGCAGCCATATGCTAATGCGATGGTTTTATGGATTATGGTAATTTTAGTTTAATTTTTAGAGTTTATTTTGCACTGAGTAAAAAATCGTCCGGAAAATAGTTACATCGACTTAATTTCGAAATCCGTACATCAACAAATCTGAATATTTATATTTCTGATGTCACCATATTTTTTTAGAAATTATGGTGTTCTCGAATTTTATTTTCGTTACAGTTTTTCGGTGTCGCACTGTCGGAGCGCACATCTCTCATTACGGCGCTAAGGTATCGTTTATTAGTATCAACTAATTTCAGATACTAATTATTTCTATCTCATAATAATAATGAAGTCTAATAACCATATTGTGGTGGTGTTTCCCTGTTTGGGCCGGAGCCAAACGGGCCTCCACTGGAGAAGAAGGGAAGACGATCGCCGGTGCGGACGGAAGCCTGCAAAACCAGAAAAGATCAGGGGGGCCCGGTGAAGACCGGGGAACCCTCCGATGCTTAATTCAGTGGAAGACTTGAGAAGCAAGGGGCTTTTGCGTGTGAGTGTCGCGCGAGGGCGAGTGTGAGTCTGTGAGACTGCGTTACCTCTGCATGGAGGTTACCTGAGCCTGTTTATAGGCGAGGGTCTTGAGAGAGGGGGATGAATCGTCCCTTCATGACGCCGGAAAGGGCGCGCCGGTTGGCGGGGAGTTACTCGTCTGGGCGCCCGTTAAGGGGGCCTGCAGTTTATGCGCTCCAGGACGTGGGGCGCGTGGCTTGCAGCGGTTACAACCGTTGTGAGGAGGCGAACAGCCTGTTCGGGCGTACTTAGCCAGGGTTACCGAGCAGGTAGCCTGTACAAAGGCCGACCCCGCTGTTTGGTAACGGCAGTGGCTGCTTGGTACGCGCTGCCCGGGCGATGGTAAAGCCAGCGGGTCTATGGCATGATTCATGCAGGACCTGTTCGGTAGACAATGTCTGAACCGAACAGGTTGAGGGTGTCCGGAGACTACCCTTGGAGATCTGGAGGATGCTCGACGTGGAGCCCGTGCGGTGCCCGGTGCTCGGGTGCTGCGGTGATGGCAAGCTAGGGCCGGAGCTGCCTGGTCTGCTCGGTAAGGGCAAATCCTGTTAGAGCAGCCGGCGCGGTGCTCGGCACCTGCCGTTAGGACCCTTGGGCGCTTACAGCTGAAGCGTGTTCGGCAGCCAGTTGGCTGAAGCCGAGGACACGTGGCGCGAGGGCCATAGCCGTTTTGCCTTGCTGGGTCTTGATGGGCCTATGGGCTTAGGAGGCTAAAAATAGCCTCTACACATATTATTCATAATTTTCATCTATTAAAATTTTTTAGAGTGTTACAGTCTCGAATCCGACAGACATTAATATTATTTTTTAATGATATTTGTTTTATATTTAAGAAAAAAACTATAAAATAAAAAATGTTATCTCTCACAATCGGATTTTAAAATAAAAATTTAAAATTAAAGAAAAAAAACCAAAGGGGTGAGTTACTGTTGCAGTAACTGGGAAGGCTGGGAGGGGTGGGGGGGGAACCGGGAGAGGAGGTGGGAAGGCTGGGAAGGGGGGGGGGGGTGACCGGGAGTGGGGAGGAGGGACTGAAGGCGGGAGGAGGGCGGCCACGCGTCACCTCATTAGAGGTGACTGCCTGAGTCCGGTCCTCCCGCGTTGCGAGAGGATCCGGACTCCGTGGCCAGTCCCATGCACTCACCTGCTGTCTTCCTGTCACCCAGCAACGCCCACCACTCCGGCTTTGGCGTCCAGCTCGCCGTGAGACCCGCGCAAGCCACGTTAACTGCCCACGTCTCTTCAGGGGGCCATGCATGCCATCCGAGGATAAGGACCCCGCCTCCATTCCATCAGGGGGGAGGGATGAATCCATTGCGGCAGCCACCGAGCAGCCTGGGGACGGGACTGTTCTCTCACTCCTCGAGGACACTCCACACCCAGCTGGGGTCGCAACAGGCCAGTGCTCCATCTTTTGCTACAACTCCATCGCGCGGCCTCCTCACTGTAGCACGCCCATACTCTTCCCGCTGTGACGGCAACAACTGCTGCACATCACCCCGACGCCCATCAGCACTGACCCCCCGCTCCGGCTCTGTCGTCATTGCTGCACTTCAAAGAACATCACTCGGCGGGTACTCCGACGACGAGCCATCCTCGCTCACGGCAGTGGACTCTTAAAGGAGCTCGATGCCCTGGAGAACACCCACATCATTGCGCCTATTGGACATGGATTCCCATTTTCCTCCTCTCCATTAATTTAATTTTTTTGTGTGGTACATATTGCATCTTTACCATGTCTACTCACACACTCACATAGTGCATCCTTTCCACTACCCAATTTAGATGGGTTTTCTATAAACAAAGGAGGGAGGGAAGGCGGTCATAACGTTTGGCCGTCTTCCTTCTCAAGCCTCCAACCGGTAAGATGCCCCCCGATTGTGTGTGTTTTTCATATATGTGAGTACATGCTACCATAATTTTCAGTCTAATGGGTCTTTTGTGTTTGTTTCTTTGCAGGAGAGTTGAAGCTATACCGTGGAGCCCTCACCCTTTGGCCGGCCGAAGGAGGAGGAGTGAAGAGCCCATCATCTCCACATCGAGGCATTACACGATCACATCTCCTCTGGGCGGAGGTAAAAGTCTCTGGCGATCACATCATCATTTCCCCGTTGCCATATTTTCGCCAAGATAAATGTGGACGTTCGTCACCAAAAAATAACGTCTACAGGTATTATTAATTTATCTTAGCCAGGACATTATATAATTTGTGTGTTTACTTTTAATAATAAGTTTGGGTAATGATATCATGAAATACACTTAATCAAGTGTAACGTTAACATGTAACATTAAAATTAATTAATCAAAATTTCTCAAGATTTATTTATTTTCATGCATAAAATTGAGGTGTTACAGTAATATTCACTAAACAATAGTAATTAAACATCTGAAAATATAATTTAAATATTAAAAAATTTGATTTTCATAATTAAAATATAATAATTTTTTAAAAAATAAAATTTTATTACGTGTATATTCACTAAGCAAATCTAATACCTTCACAAACATACAAATATATTGTTTATATATGTAACAATATAATATATATATTTAGTAAACTAAAAATGTACAAATTATAGTTTCTATATATTGGTTTTTATTTAATGGGATTTTATTTTTATAATAATTATATAAAGTAATGCTTGTGAAATTTTTTTCGACTGACAAATTCCCTCGAAAAGTTCATCGGAATTTTTGTACGGATTCTCCGATAGTAATTTATTTGTCAAAAATTTCCGATGTTTCGCCGATGACAAATATCCATCGGAAATATGGACAGATTTTCGATCGAAAGTATTTTGTCGAAAATCCATCTAAAGTTTTGACGAAATATATTCTATTTTTCGATGAAAATTTTCCATTAAACATTCAAATGGATTTTTTGACAGATTTTTTTTCCATCGATAAAATCCCCCTTTTTTTTTTTCAACGAGGAAACAATTCACCACCTTCCTTCACTCACCTTTCAAAAGTCTCTCCCTCCCGTGTAGGGTGTAAACGAACCGAGTCGAGCCGAGTTATGCCCTGTTCAAATTAGAACTCGTTTATATTTATCGAGCTCGAACTCGGCTCGAAACTCGCCGAACTTCTCTAATTGCTGTTCGAACTCGGCTCGTTACAAAATTTTTGAACTCGAACTCGACTCGTTGAACAGCTCGTTTATTATAATCGAGCTTCATAACGAGTTCAAACTTTTAAAACTCGAACTCAACTCGTTTATATAATCGAGTTGAATATAGGAAAGAACTCGGAATAAAATTTTATTGTTAAATATTTAAATACTTGTTAATTTTTCAACCATACACTTTAAAAGACCTCCTGATAGCCAAGAAGTCTTATTTTATTAGAAGGCCAAAAGCCCAAACGCAAGGAATGCTGGTGGTGAAGGGAGCGTTTATAGACTACCCAGTCCCACCAAGGCTTTGGCACATCCGATATGGGACTAAACATGAAACTAGGCACTGAAGCAGGGTCCAACCTTGTGTAGTTGTGTGAGCGGGGTTTGCAGGGGGTGGGCAGCCGGACATCGGAGAACGCCACAGCTAGCACCGCGGTGGCATTTGGCATCGCCGGGAAGCACCGGGGAGCCAATGCACAGTGTCCGCCATCGGGGAGGTAAGTTCCTAGGCCACGGTGTCCCGCCGTCGGGGAGGAAGCTCCAAGGTCACCATCGCCGCCGCCGAAAGCTCCGTCCGGCATTGGCGGAGTGTCCACAGCGGTCGCCGGCGACTCCAGGGACCGACGACCACGCCGCGCCGGGGCCCTGCACAGGTGCCCCATCCGGCATTGGCGGATTGTCTGCGCCATGCCGCCGTCGCCGGAGCTCCGTCCAGTACCGGCGAAGGGTCCGCCGTAATAGGCAAGGACTCCAGGGGGCCGACGGCGGCCCCCCTTGGCCGCGCAGCCCTGCTGAGTCCCACCTGCGCAGGGGCGTCGGGAGGAAGAAGATGAAGACCTTGTTGCCAGCGAACCATCCTAAACCCCATTTTGTACATATGCCCTTTTTTATTGATTTTATTAAAATCTAATTATCTATATATACTTTATTTATATGATTTGTGTATGTAACCTCTAATATTTAGTCTTTTATATTTAAGTCCTCTTAAATATTACATACTTTAATACAACTCTATAAAATAACAAGTGAACCTTATTTTAATAATAAATATTTAAATAAATAGTTAACGAGTATTTAAATGAATTTTTAACGAGTACTTAATCAAACTCTTAATGAGTACTTAAACGAGTTGTTCGCGAGTCTAATCGAGCCGAGCTCACATGTGTTCATACTCGGCTCATTTACGAACCGAGCTTTTTTTTTTTGTTCAGACTCGGCTCGTTTATCTAATAAACGAGTTGAATCGAGTTTTTATCGAGTCGAGTGTCGAGTTCTCGTCGAACGTATCGGCTCGTTTACACCCCTACTCCCGTGGAAAACAAGAAAAACACAGGAAGGAAGCTAGCTAGCTAGGACTAGGAGGAGTACTGGGACCGCTACCTAAAACCCACCAGACGTGGTCTATTCAAATTTCCTCCATATGGAGGAGCGTATAATGGAATCAAAGGCAGATATGCCACCACGTCAACCCTGAGCATTCACGCACATATGTCTTATATCAATTACATATGTTTGTTCCTATATATCAAGCACATGAAACCTACTACTTTCTTGTCAAAAAATAAAAAAATAGACTTCCGACATGCGTGCACATGCACCTGGAGATTCCAATATTTGAAGTCAAGGCAACCTAACACTAGTACTGTCCGACTCCGAGTGATCACTACAAGAATACTGTAGATTTCTTTAATTACAAATTGTGTTCGTAGCTAAATTTTAGTCATTAATTTGCGGCCAATGATTATTGTAGCTAATCCGTAACTAATTTGTTATGGATTAGTTGCGAAAATTTTTGCTGCTATTTAACGTTATTAATTAGCTGCAGATTAGCTACATATATTGCCACAATTAATCTATAGCTAAAATTAGCGACGATTAACAGTGGAAATATCTACAGAAATTTCCCCAGGTAATCATAGCTAATCCGTAGTGATATTTCCGCAACAAATTCGTAGTTAAATCAGAAACACAGAAAAAAAAAATTCCTCACAATTTTTGTACATGTACGTGTGAACATCCTCATTCATTCATAGAAGTATATAGTCACATACATACATCACACACCACACAAATACAAACATAAATCTACAATTATGTTTAATGTCTCATTAGAATGTTCTCAGCAAATGTAAGATTCTTTCTAAAAGATAAAAAGACAATGACAATGTGCTCCTAATCGTCTTGAATATGGGGATCCTTATCCACGTCATCATCTCTCCCGACTCTCTTGATCTGAAGAACCTCAACAATATGATCGCGAGAAGGAGAGGGGCCTACAAATAAGAAATAGAAGTAAGATATCACACAAATATGCAAATAATCAAAATAAGATGAAGAAATAATAGATTAGAGACGAATCTTTCCGCCACTAATTCATAGGTAATTAGTGGCGGATTAGTGACAACATTATTCTGACTCTAACCCGTAGCTAATTAGCTACGTATTTAGCTACATAAAATTTTGCAATTAAATCAATAGTTAATTACTACGGATTAGCAACGAAGTATTCTGTAGAAAATTCGTCGACAAATTTCACTACATAATAGTTCTCTCATTAATCCATAGTTAATTAACAATGTAGATTTATTCATCGCTAATCCGTCACTAATTAACAACAGATTAATTACGAATTTTTTCTTAGTTAAATTTGGTAGCTAAACTATATTATTCTTGTAGTGGATGTTATATAAGGCAGTGGATCTTTAATTTCCCAAATGAATAGTAAAATTAGAAAATATATTAAGGTGTATATATATATATATATTATTTTGCTTTGATCTGCAAAAGAATAATAAAATTTTGTGCATAAAAGTATCTCTATAAAGAATAAATTAATGTGGCGTATCTTTTGGATGACTACTTTTTATCTCAAATTATATAACTCTATATATATAGACGACTAATAGGAAATGCATACGCTAATTAAATATTACGTAGTCACTAAGCATTACAATATGGCGCAAGTATTATTCTTCTCAAGAATTAATCTTTCGTTTTCCCATATAAGTAAAACAAGTTTTAACGAAGGTAAACTCCTATCAATAACTTTTGAGCTCTGATTATTTATCAGTACTTTATCAGAGATTTGTGCATTATTATCTATATTATCCACTTTATATATGATCAAAGAGAGATAAGTATGTTAATTATCTATCAATAACTCATGTAACTTTATCAAAAAGAGATGGAATAAGACTACATATGGTAATTCAAAGTAGCCTGACGATGTACATATGACTAGCACATGCATGGTCCACAGCCTGCGAGAACGACCCCATCCACCGGCGAGCGGATTTTATTATATTGTGAAAGCGTAGCAGCGCACACCGAGATAGACCCAATAATGATGAGAACACCAAGAACAGAAACTTTGATCATGACGAGGGAGAGGACAAAAGTCCTCGCTTAGCTCGCCGAAGGGAGCTGAGAGGGAACACACACGACTAGCTCAACTCTCAAGTCGAACGCTTCTAATTAAGCTTACCCCCAGCCTCTGTCTAGCTACGACATCTCCCTCGGTCACCTCTCTGTTTCGGGCCAGACAGGCCGGTGTAGAAATGGATCCCATCGCCGCCATGTGGGAGGAGCTGGTCGCGAAGGCCACAGCCAAGGTGGACAAGAACGACTTCCTGCGTTATCTGCCCAACGTCTGCATCCCCAAGGCGGCCAGCCCGGCGGAGGATCCCCTTGCCGCCATCGAGACGTTCGACCGCCCGGGCCCCTGGGACCGGACTATGTTGGAGCTGGAGGTGGAGAACCCCAGGGCCGGCGTCGTGGAGGGTGAGCCGGCTCGCAAGAAGGTGGTCCTCTTCTCCGGGAACGACTACCTCAACTTGAGCACCCACCCTGCCGTTCGCCAGGCTTCTGCAAAGGTGAGGAACAAAGCACATGCAAGTTTGCAGCAAATTTTGTCCTCCTTATATATATAGAGTGAGCAATCCGATGGGGGCCTTCTTATGGATATACGTACATACACATATGGAACAGGCTGCCCTGGTGTATGGAATGGGTCCCAGATCGTCTTCCATGGTGAGCGGTCACACCGACTACCATCGCCTGCTCGAGCAAGCCTTGGCGGACTTAACCAAGAAGGAGGCCTGCCTCATCACTCCCACTGGCTTCGCTGCCAACACCGCGCTTCTTGCGGCGTTGGGAAACATCGCCTCTCTCACCTGCGCTGGCAGGCGGCCAGCCAACCACGAGAAGATCGCCATCTTCTCTGACGCGCTGAACCATGCCTCCATTATCGACGGCCTCCGCATGGCAGAGCGTCACCAAGAGGCCAATGTGTTCGTGTACAAGCACAACGACATGAAGCACCTCGATGAACTCCTCTCGAATTGCCAAGTCCAGAAGAAGGTCGTCTTCACTGACAGGTGACTTACCAATTAGCTCAAGGCCTTTCTGTCTCCCTGTCAGATATGTACATGTGTCCACTGCCTTTCGCAAAACAAGGTCTACATGAAGCTAATATTTAGCTTGTCTTATACTCTTTTTCTCTTTACCACATATGCAGCTTGTTCAGTATGGAAGGAGACTTTGCCCCGATGCTTGAGCTTGTGGAGCTTCGAAAGAAGCATGACTTCCTGTTCATCATTGATGATGTAAGTTAAGTAATAAATATAGCTAATTAAACAACAAATTAATGTATATACAATTAAGTTTGTCTGAGGCAAAAAAAAAAAAAATTTGTGGTGGGCATTGCCATGTTAATTAATTATGTCCATATATGTCATAAACGCAGGCACACACAACCCTTGTCTGTGGCAAGAACGGTGGTGGCATTGCAGAGGTATATGGAATCGAAGATCAGATTGACATATGTGTTGGGACTTTGAGCAAGGGCGTCGGATGCCTAGGCGGTTTTATTACCTGTAGCAAGAAGTGGAAGAAGTTCATCCAAGGGAGGGGAAGGCCTTTCATCTTCACCACTGCCAGTCCCTTGCCCGTCATCGCTGCTGCCTATGGTACTACTGCATTCCTTCATTGATATTTGTTTATGTCTTTTCTCATCCACAATTAACACACATATATAAAGACGCACTAGCTAGTTTAATAATTGTACATGCAACTTATAAGATATTCACAAGGTTGTACCACCCATCGCTCATGGCTTCTTCTTTGATTAATCGTGTTTGTGTAGTTGCTGTGACGGTGGCCCAGAAGGAGTCTTGGCGTAGGCAAGCTATCTGGAGCAGAGTGCAAGAGTTCACAGACTTAACCAAGTACCCGGCCACCAGCCCCATCATCTCTCTCGTAGTCGGCACAGAGCAAGAAGCTCTCGACGCGAGCAGACACATGTTGGAGAGTGGTTTCCATGTCACCGCTATTAGACCGCCAGCGGTTCCTGCGAATGCATGCCGGTGAGACGATCTTCCTAGTTCACCACTTATTACATCTACATATGTACACTCAAACTTTATATTAATTTCATGCATCTTTCCAATATTGGCAACTCACTGGACACATACTCTTGTTACTTTCATAGGCTGCGGGTGACCTTGAATGCTACACATACATCAGAAGACATCAAAAGATTGGTAGTTGCGCTATCCCAATGCATCCCTTCCCTTAAGGATGCCACTGGCCAAGTGGTTGCAAAACTCTGAGATGTTCATGCATGCTAAAGTGGAGCAACAATTCAGATCGATCCGAAGTTGTCTATTTTTTTTTCTCATTTTTTTGATTTGTCATATTAATTTGTTGTCTACAACAAAGAATCACAATAGAGCCCTTTGTGACATATATATTATTTCAATTATATGGTTGTTCGTGTAGATATTAAACTCCAGACAAATGGAATAACATGTGATCCATTTTTCTTGAAATGAGACGGCTGTGAGAAAAAAAGAAGAAAATGTTTAAAAAGAATGTAATATTACATCGCATTCCTCTTCAACAGAGTAATTATCAAATTGTAGGTACATGGCAAACCAAGCGCAAACTAATCATAGGCAATTCTATTTTTTATTTTTGAAAGCGCAGAGTCCCATGTGACATATTTGATGGTGTACTTGCGACCATCACTACAAGGAAAATCAAATGGAACTCACCGAAGTAGCTCAGCAATTGGTTGAAGGGGACTTATATTGCAAAAGAGTGCCATATGTCCTCTACTTGGATGTCACCCATCTCTATCTATCTATTCATCTATCTGTCTATTAAATCACCTTCTTTAATGACTCTTGCTTCGTCTGCTCGTTTAATTTATATTGTATGACTTCGTTGGGTGGGACTGGGGAAATAGAAATTGTCTATATGTTTAATTTTGGAGGTTTTTAGCTATGTTCTTTGTCTTGAAATCTAATCTAAAATAATTTGGTGGAGATCTGTGTGTTAGATTTACTCTAAATCTAAATTTTAATTGTTAGATTTAATTAGTTTGATGAAGATTTACTGTTGAAACTACTGTTTGTCTAAATCCGACCGTTAGACTTCATACAGATCTAAAATTCGACTGTTAGATCATTCTCGATTTATGATCAGTTGGATTATTGGTTCCCAGTATGAAACAATTTGACCAAGATCTGCGTGTTGAATTTGCTCTGAATCTAAATTCTAAATGTTAGATTTAAGTTTGATAAACATTTGATAATTAGATTTACTCCCTTTCTATATTTGATCACTATATATCCAATCATTGAATTTTATCTCGATCTAAAATTCAAATGATGAATTCACTCTTGATCTAAAACCCAATCGATCAGCTACATGTATATTCACTAAACATTAGTAATTTGAACATCTCAAAATATAAATTTATATATTAATAAAATTGATATTCATAATTAAAATATAATAAAATTTTTGAAAATAAAGTTTTATTATGTGTATATTCACTAAGCAAATATAATACCTTCACAAACACACAAATATATTGTGTATATATATAACAAATATAAAATATATAGTAAACTAAAAATGTAATCTATAAATTTATATTTTCTATATATTTATTTCTCTTTTATTGGATTTTATTTTAATACTAATTGTATATAGAAATGCTTGTGAAATTTTGTCCGACTGAAAAATTCCCTCGAAAAGTCCATCAAAATTTTAGACGGGTTTTACGATTTGTAATTTATATGTCGGAAGTTTCCGATGGTTTTTCCGACGACAAATATGTAATGCCCCAAAAATTTTAATTGTTAGGAAATTTTAAATAATGTGGTTATTACATATTATTATTATCATTAGATTGAAATAATTAAAATTTGGGATTGATTAGAGATAATAAATGTTACCCCAGTGTCGTATTCAGAGGTGCACGTTCCGACAGGGCTACACCAAAAAACTATAATAAAATTGAAATCCGAGAACGCTATAATTTCTATAAAAATATGGTGATATCAGAAATGTAAATATCCAGATTTATTGACGTACGGATCTTGAGATTAAACCGACGCAACTATTTTCCGGGCAATTTATCACCCAGTGTAAAATAAAATCTAAAAATTAAACTAAAATCACCATAATTTGTAAAACTATTACATTAACTTATGATTGAAATTTTAACACAAACGGACACCATTTAGATATATTTGCTTGAAGGTTATTTGACCAATCGAATTATGACCCAATTACGGTGGGGATTTTATGGGATTTTTGAGTGCCTACGTGTGAGGCCCTGAGAAGGCCACCACACAAGGGATGAAGGTAACACTTAGTTACCTTAGGTGTTAAAACCAGGATGCATGCATGTTAAACGTGTCTACAGTAAAAACCAAGAGGTTTTACTGCGGACACACCTGCAGGGCCATCGTGTCCGGCATGCAAGGGAGGGAAGAGCATATAAAAGCTTCCCCTCACCTTCATGGGAGCTTTTCTTCTCCTCCACTACCGTTGCACTTGCTAGCATCTTGTTTGTGTGGTGTCCATTGTTGCTGTTGCGGTGAGGAAGCTGTTGCTGCGTGAGCTGCTGCTGCATGAACTGTTGCTTCTACTGTTCGTGTTGATAGTGCTACAAGGTGGCTGCTGCGTTGTCAACTTAATCTAATCCATCCTCCAGTTGTGAGTCCATCGAAGGAAGACTTCATCTTCTTCGAGCTAGGTAGGATTCACTTCCTGTTTTCTTTTCCTTCCTCCTACTTTTCATCCTTGGATCACTGGTTTGAAGTTAATCTATCACCATGTGTATGCTATTTTCCAAATCCGGGAAGTAGTTCCATGATAGGAATTGAGCTTCTCACCATGTTTAAGTTAGTGTTCAGTCTTGAGAAGCAACATATTATTCTTTTACCATCTCAACTTGTTTCAGTTTGAGACCATGTCAACCTCACTATGTGGGAGTAGATTGATCTATGATAGTTCTTTCTACCTTCATTAAGTTGGTTCATTGAGAGACCATGTTAGTCTCAAGTGTGTGTATCTTGATAAATGATTGGTAGAAATAGAAAAGAGATTTTTAGAAGAATTGCTCTTCCAGTAATCTTCTTCCTTAAGTTTTTGTCATCCATGTATACCATGTCTAATTTCCTTTCTTTCATTTCCTTGTGTCAATGGCCTAGTTTTAAGGTTTAGATTATACTTGTATAATGTCATAGACATGGTAGGAATAGTAGGTAAGCTTGATGAACCATCCTTTAGTAGTTTTGAACACTTTTTGAAAGTTTACACAATACCTGTCAACAGTCGTGCCCCTGCCTGTCGATAGGAACCATCTTCCAGAACCCAGGTGGTACTGCCCAGCAGTACCTGTCAACAGATAGCATCTACCTGTTGATAGGTAGCTGCCAGACCCCCTATTCTACTTCTGGGAAGCAGTACCCTGTCAACAGGTACCCTCTAGCCGTTGACAGGCCCTGCCAGATCCTTGTTTCCAGCACCTACCTTGATTCAAATCCTTGCTGATGCAGCACCCAATTAGTCTATCTATTTGAACATCTATTCCTTGTTGTTTCTACCACCTAACCACTTGATAGAACTACTCAAGTTCCTTTCATTCTCACCTTGAGTTAGCCTTTAAAAGTTTCAAATACAATTGACCTTTGTGAAGTTGTCAGCTTCTGTGATCAGTGAAAGTGGTCTCCAAGTTCCTATTGTGTGAGACATGTTGAGTTCATGTGTACCCCAAATTGAGCCATTACAAGAGTGAGTGTGTTATGATGATGAGTTGTGGGTCTTTGGACTCAATGAGAATTATGCCTGTGCAAATAGGGCTGGTTCAGTCCTGGGAGGAGCACCCGAATTCGTTTGTGGCCGCGCGAGAACGATGAGGACAAGTGGATGTTGGCATACATCATTACGTGCTTGATTAGTCATCATGTCATACATGTGTGAATGTGTTTCTGAATCAGAACTTAAGTGTTATCTTGAATCCTTGATCATGCTTCTACATGTGTTGTTTAATTGATCCGCTCGTTCATTCTTTTTAATACTCAGTGTTGGCATTGCCCAAGTTCTTATCTTGTGATTATACATATGAGTCCTTTCTATTTAAAGGAATTGAATTCTACTGGGCTAGTTAGCTCATTCATCCTACATTTTTCAGGTGATCAAGATGGGAATGAAGTCTAAGGGGGATTTGTGTGCCGAGGGGACCACGCTACGTCAAGCAACCCATTATCTTTTATTTCTTTTATAGCTAGTTTGGAATGTAATAATGTTACAGTTTATTTCCATCTACTCCTTATTAGACTATGTTAAAGGAGTATCATGTAAAAGCTTCCTCTAAGTTAGTTGTGTACAAATAAACGTTTGTGTTAATTTTCGTGTGTAGTATCTATCAATTTCAGTAAATAGACTTTTACTAGGATGTGACAGATAAAATGGTATCAGAGCCTTAGGTCGATAAACCTAGGGAATAATCTGTGAGTTGGGGTAGAAATTTTGGGATTAGTTAGAATGATTCGGTAACTATATAAATGCTTAACTTGTTATTTATTTCAGTATGGATATGAATGCCCAAGAAAGGTTGGTAGCAGCCATGGAGATGCTACATCAGGACATTGAGTTATATGCCCAAGCACAACATGAAGCCCATGTGCAAATCAAAGAAGAAGTGCTCAACTTGATCGCGAGCGCATTCTTTGCAGGCAATCCCCGAGCTTCTCTAGATGTCATGACCTAGGTCATGAATCATTTGGATAACCTGAAGTTGGGGCAGGATATGTTGCTCCATCAGGTCGAAGGTTATTGGGAGGCATTGACCGATGCGGCAAGAGAGCTGTATCACGGTGCTGGGGGAGAACATCAACCACCATCCGTGGAATCCATTGTAGACCTGACCCAAAGTTAGAAATGGAGTTAGGCAACTCATCCTTTTGTAACCTCTTTTTGTTGGTTATTTATATAACTCCCATGTATAGGAGGAGTGAGAGGTTAGTGGAAGTAATGGTTTTGTAAATATGGCAGACTTAGAAGGAGAAGGTTGTGGTATTTCAGTTTGTGGATAAGTGGTAGTGTATTATGATGTAAATATTTGACTTGTAAATGGAAATGGTGTATTCTGTGAATTTGAAATGTGTATGTGATGAATGTAAGCTTGGGTTGATTGTGGAATTAATGTATGTATTATTAGATGTTTCAGATACTTTCTCAATTAAGTTATGGATGGAGGTGATGCTAACTGGAGGAAAATGGAGAGTTCAATGCATGATTTGACCCAGGTGATAAAAACGGTAGCCAGAAACAATAGCCATAATGGAACAAGCTTATTTACGGATTTTCGAAGTTTGGACCCTTCGAGATTCGCGGGAAGTACGGATCCGGATGAGGCCGAGAATTGGTTGAAAGATATTGAGAGGATCTTCACGGTGATTAAATGTACAGAAGAAGAGAAGATTTGTTTGGTGACTTTTCAGTTGGATCGGGATGCTAGAGCTTGGTGGGAAACAGTAGAATCCACTTTGGAGGACCCAAACCAAATTGGTTGGGAATAATTTGTAGAATTATTTAATGATCAGTATTTTTCTGAGGTAGTCCAGGAAAGAAAGGCAAATGAATTTGCTGGTTTGAAACAACTAAGGATGTTAGTGTCAGAGTATGAGGCCCAATTTGCCCGACTGTCCAAGTATGCTCTGCATCTCATAGCCACAGAGAAATTGAAGGCCAAAAGATTCATGAATGGACTGCGTCCCAACTTCATTATGCAACTTACTCCACATCTGATCACTACGTACTCGGAAATGGTTAAAAGAGCTTTGGCATTAGAAGCCGCAAATGACACAGTGGATAAGATTAGAGGGAAGTCTGGAGAAGGACCTTCAGATCGAAAAAGGAAGTTTGAGTCAGGGAATGCCCCGAAAGTTCAGCAACCTGTGAAAAGCAGGAAAAGCTCCGATTGAAAACAAGAATCACTACAAGAAAAGCGATTTTAGAGACCGATATAGAGACCGAATATTTCGGTCACAATTCGGTCACTATTTAGTGACCGAATTGTGACCGAAATTAATCGGTCGCTAAATAAAGGAATTAGAGACCGATTACCTTTCGGTCACAATTCGGTCACTATTTAGTGACCGAATTGTGACCGAAATATTCGGTCTCTATTTATTGAGACCGACGAAGTTTGGTCACTATTCGGTCCCTAATTAGTGACCGAATAGTGACCGACTTTATTTCGGTCACAAATTTTCACGGTTTTGGCGCGGTTTGAAGGGATTTTGTGACCGATTTTTTTCGGTCACTATTCGGTCACTGTTTAATGACCGAATAGTGACCGAGAATAAATCGGTCTCTAGCGTCTCTATACCTCCCCCTTTTCGCGCTCTCCCTCTCTCCTTCATCCCGACTCTCTCTCTCTCTCTCCTCTCTCTCTCTCTCTCTCTTGGCGACGCTGAACTCGCGCCACCACCGGAGAACGCCGCCGACGCTCCCCGCCGTCGTCGTCGGACCCGTCACCGTCGTCGACCCTGCGGCCCAGCCCCTCCGTCGCCGTCGCCTGTCACCACCGCCGCCGGTAGATTAGTAAGTTTCTTTCTCTCTCTCTCTGAATGTCTCTGTGGCCTCTCTCTGCCTATGTCTATGTGTGTGGGGATGAGAGTTGCCGGTTGTGGGAGGGGGGAGGGAGGCCAAGGAGGGGGGGCTCACAGGCGGGGGGGGGGGGGGGTTGCGAAAGGAGGGGTGGTTCGCAGGTAGGGGGGGTTTGCGTAGACAGGTGGGGTTGGGGGGGGGGGGGCTACGTAGGCCAAGGAGGGGGGGCGGATCGCAGTCGAGATGGGAGGGGGGTCTCTCTCTCTCTCTCTCTCTCTCTCTCTCTCTCTCTCTCTCTCTCTCTCTCTCTCTCTCTCTCTCTCTCTCTCTCTCTCTGTGCCTGTGTGTGTGGGGGGGGGGGGGGGGGGGGCTGTGCAGGCAGGGGGGTTGGGGGGGCTGCGCAGGGCGGGGGGCCTGTGTAGGGAGTAGGGGCTTGGGGGGGCTGTGCAGGGAGGGGGGCTTGCAGTCGAGATGGGGGGGGGGGGGGGGGTCTGTGATGTCTCTCTCTCTCTCTGTTCGATTTTTAGGGAATTTTTAGTTTGTTTTGTTTTCATGTATTTTCTGTTCTTCCAGTATTGTAGAAGAGATTAGCCAGTTCGAGAGTTCGGATTTTAGGATTTCTTGCCATTTCTTTCTCCTGTAAATTTTTCTTTCAGCAGAGCTTGGAGTTCAATTTTTAGATTATTTTTCTGCCATTTATTTTCTGTAATTTCTTTCTTCCACAGCTCAGGCCAGTCATTGGGTTGATAAATTTTAAGATTTCTAGTTTCCTGTTCTTTCTTGTTCTTCGGGAGATCAGAACTCCAAGGGGCTTCACCAGTGAGATTGTTGAGATTTTTAGGATTTCTACCATTTTATTTCCTCTGTATTTTTCCTTTCCAAAAGCTGTGAGAACTGTGAATGGTTTGGCTGTTGAGGAGGATCCGATGGAATTCTTCTATTTATTCTGTGTTTAGAAGATCCATTTGTCCATTTCTTCTTCCATTGGAGCTACTGTGATTTGTTTAGAGCTGTGAGAGTTTCTTGAATTTAGAATTTTGTTTGTGGATTTGCTACTGTTGATGGGAGTTAATTTGTGTTTTTTTTTCTTCTTTTCTTTCTGCTATTGAAGGGGATCAGATTGGGGTTTTCTTTGCTGCTGCTGTGGGGAGGGAGTTTTTAAATTTCTTCTGGATTTCTCTTCTCTACAAGCATCTGAAAGGGTTCTTCTGTTGTTCTGAATCTGGGAGAAGTCAATCCAGAGTTGCAATTTGTTTTTAGAATTCTTTCTTTGCTTCTACTGTGAGGTTTGAGCTCTTTGTTTAACATTTCAGGAGTTTCAGAATTTGTTTTCTGTTCTTCTATACTGATGTCAACATTTCTTTCATTTCCTCTGTGTTTAGCATAAATAGATCCAGTTTGTTTGTTCAGTTCTTCTGTTCTTGGTCTACTGGTTGAGCAATGTAGTGTGTTCTTGCTGCTGGTTGGAGATTGTGTGGGGAAATTTTCTAGTTTGGTTCAGATTGGAGGGAGTTCGGATTTCTTGTTCATCTCTTTTAGTTCAGATTTTTCTTTAGGAGAATCAACTGTGGGATACGGAGAATTAGTTTCTTTGCTTCTGTAAGGGGTTTGAGTATTTCTGAGTTTTGTTTCTGTTGTGAGAGTTGTTAAGAGAAGAGTCCTATCCAGTGGTGTTTGATTTCAATTCTTCTGAATTTCCATTTTCCCTGTGTGATTTATCAAGTGGTGTTTGATTTCAATTCTTCTGAATTTCCATTTTCTTTGTGTGATTTATCCATTTCTTCTATGTTTACATGGTTCGATCTAATACATTCGTTCATCTTTTCTCTTCTTGGTTAATAGTTGAGCTGTGAGAGATTTGATTGGTATTACTTACACAATTGATTCTAATGCAATATTAGTTTGGTGAAATAGTGTTTGTTCAAATGGTTTCAAATTAAAGTAGTTTTAATTCAAGTTTTATTCAGCCTCTCTGTGGATATGACCTGTTCTCACCACTTTGCTAGTTCATATTTGCTATTTTAAATTTGTGAGACAGTTTAGAGGAAGTGCGCATATTGACTTGTGCGAGGAACTCTAGACAACAAAAATGCACAGTCAACTATGCCGCGCGTTCATGGTTTCAATATATAATGGGACAAAGCTCTCTCTGGAACCAACATAGTTTTCCACTAAGTATGAAAAGTTGCATAACCCACCTGGTGATAAGGAGACTGCAACATTCTCTTATTGACTTGGCACAGTAAGTTAGTGTTGGATTTACAGTCCATAAAGCCGACAAACTTATAAACTTCAGGAATGTTACGAGTCTCTCACTCTAGTAAAGTCTTTAATTTTTGTTTCTCTCTCCAGTTGTATGGGATGAAGAGTTTATTTTGCCGGTTTGATAGGACATCGGCTCTTTAGTGTTCTATACTGTTGGCAGTCTATGAAGGAACTGCTTCTTTTCATGGTAGATCTCTAAATACAAAATAATTCTCCGAAAAATACAAGTGGGTAATGTAAAATGCTATGTTCAAGGGAAAATAGTTGTCGATGTCTGAAATTAAATTCTACATGTCAAAATACTTAATCTAACCACTTAAATAAATAATCTCCATATCCAAATTTGCATCATGAACTCCTCGTCTTTTTTTGAGGGATGGTGGTATGTGCTTGCCCCTGCATAGAATAATATGTAGGAGCTGTCAACTTGAAGAAGCAAAGTAAAGCAGAAATTTGACCAACGGACAACTGTTACAATATAGAAGTACATTTATTTTATATGAAAAAAAATGCAGAAATCGTAGATGTTCATATCCCAGACCACATCTGGTTGCTGCATCAAATGCCAGTATTGGTGGCAATGTTAACAGTACTAGTAACAGTGGGTATTTGTTCGTGTTCTACTGATTTTAATATTTACGTCAGAGAAGAATCACATGTTATGACAAATTATTGTGGGTATAAATCTATCTTAAAGTGTTTAACTCAGATTTTTCAGAGTATGAAGGCTCGCCTCATCTCTCCGTCCTCCCCTTCTCTTAACTCTCCTTTCTCTTCCGTCGTCTTCTCCGACATTCCTCCTATATCTATCGCAATATTAATATCTTAAACTAATTGATCAAATTATTACATGCAGCAGTTGCATTCTTCTTGACCTTCTTTGTTTGGTCGACTACTGCTTAAATAGTTCAGTCAAGAGCAGAGATGCGAATGGTTACCCGGTGTCCAATAATGTTCTGAATCTTAATCTTACTTATCTCTCTGCTCAGCTCATATTTCCACTCCCCAGACACATTACGTGCCTAAACATTAAGAATAACACGTATAGCTAGACTCTGGACTCTACTTTGTGCTTGCAAGTTAAAGAAAAAAACTGGGTAGAAGTTAAATTTCTGGGATACCCAGTTACAGAAAAGATAAATGGAAGAGACATCATGTAGCTTGTTAAGACTTTTTTTGGGTTACATGTGAAGCATTTGCTCACTAATTGGCAGAGTATCCAGTTCAAGTATCCAGTTCATAAACCTAGATCTAATAAGAACATCCTCAATTCAATACTTTGGTAGTTTCTACCCAACAAGATCCGTTTCACCAAGAACATCCACACACACACAGTAAGCATCCCTCCAAGAGGTGAACGTTCGTCCATACTTCTTATATGCCCAAGCTGCTTTTGAGAGCTGCTGTGCTCTTGAGATATTCCATTGATAAGCAAAGCCCAATTAGGGAAGCCCATGAGCTTTAAAATACTTAAATGAGAAATTTAATATTAAATCCTGAGTTATTTCTGCTAATAATTATTTTGAGTTTAAAATATCTCAAGGAAATTCTAACGTTAAATCCTAAGCTATTAATTGGTAACTCTACTACCCTTCTCCTCTCAATGTATAAATACATTTTTACTTCATTTACACACATTAATGAGATGCCATTTATGACATGCCTCAGATTTTAAAACTCAGTTTCTAAAAACATATAAGCATTTGAGTTTGAAATTGCTAGTGTTTCAGCATACATTTAAAGTATTAAGTATACTTCTTTGACTATTTTTTTTTTCCTTCTCACCAGGAGGTAGAAAAAAGGGGGATATGGGAGATTCTGAGTATATTATTTGGATCTGCAAGTTTAAAACTCTGTCATGTGAAGACCATCCAAAAATTTGCCAGACCCAGTTGAAGAAAGGTTTAAGATCCCCCACCAAGCTGCTTAACTCCAACCAGAAAATATCTAATGAAGGATCCAAATCTACCATTTTGGATAACATCAAATTAAGATCGAAGATGAGGCACACCAGCCTTATCCAGAACCAAGCTTCCCTTGACAGCCAAAGGAAGAGAACTGACTTCCAGAAAAACTTTAGACTGCTTAGAATTGCAAGCACAATTAGCTAACTGATCTGCCACTTGATTACATTCTCTGACAGTATGAACAAATTTCAAAGACATCAATTCATGGACTTGAAGAAAATCATTCCACCAAGGGAACAATTGCCAAGGAATGTGAACAGGAGGATTAGAACAGATGTGAACCAAAAACTGGCAATCCATTTCCACAAGAATATCAGTTCTTCCATGGGAAATGCAAAGCTGGAGGCCATGAACCATAGCTCTAAGTTCAGCCAGTAGACTAGAACAGTGACCAAAATAGGCAGAACCAGCAGTTTATGTGCCGCTCTTCCTTACAACACTCGTATAGATGAAGGAATACTAGGGTAAAAAATAAAAAAACATGGCACTCAAACATGCCTCCTTTCTTTAATTCATTTACATGTATGTGTGAATTTAGTTTCCTATTGCACTTGTTTATCTGTATTGTACTTCTTACTTTAATGCAATTCATTTACATGTGTGTGTGAATTTAGTTTATTATTGCACTTGTTTATATGTATGATATTGTTTTTATTTTCTTTTCATATTTATGTGGGTTATTATTGCACTTGTTTATATGCATGCTTTAGTTTTTATTTTCTTTTTAACACTGCACACACTTCACGAGAGCGTGTTAAGCCCGTGTCAATGAACCTCCCGTTCAAGACTTTGGGATTGATGTGCACGAGTCTTATTTTCAAAGATGAGAACGTGTATATCTAACTCAAAGTCCTGAATTGTCCCGTTTTGGACAGTCTGTGAATGTTTGATCGCAGTTAGGTGGTCATTTACTATGTGCTTGTATTATTTGTTGAAAATTTCGGGTGTGTCTACTCACTCCTCTCTGATATACCTTTATTGATTTAGAATATTTTCTTAACCACTTATTAGTAAGTGTTTAAGAAAATATCTTAATCAATAAATATTTTTGGTATATCGGAGAGGTGTGGGGAGATGCTGCCGAAATTTTCAGCAAATAATACAATCACATAGTAAATGGTCATCTGAGTGCGATCAAATATTCACAGATGGGTAAAAAGTGATAATTTAAATAATAAATCCTTCCTATTCATTTCGGTTGCGTAGAAGGATGTGTGATTTAGAATTTTAAAGTTATTTGTCTATTGATATTGTTTGGGTGTAGGACAGCAATGGCTTCAGACCGTTCATGGATGTATCGCAGAATAGTTGATCATGTGGTGTCCCAGGAGTTTAGGGTCGGAGTTGAGAATTTCGTTCAGTTTGCATTGGGGAATCCAAATGCAGAAGTAGACAGGCAAGGTGGCATCCGATGTCCTTGTATGATTTGTAAAAATTTGAAGTGGAATTCCCCATGGGAAGTTCAACGCCATTTATACAGAAAAGGGTTTGTTGAAGGTTATATGAATTGGACATGTCATGGTGAGGACTTCTGGTCGCACGAGCCTAGTAATGTGGAATGCACAAGTACGTACGTGGATATGGTTGTAGATGCTGCTGGTCCAGCATTCAGTGTACATGTGGATCCTGTATACGCTGAAGACGTGCCGAATAAGGGAGCCGAAAGATTCTATCAGTTACTTAAGGATGCTGATGAGCCATTGTGGGATGGTTGTCAAAAGCACACTCGGTTGTCAGCGGTGTCACAGTTGTTGAACTTGAAATCTGAATTTCATATTTCTGAGAATTGCTTTGATCGTCTCCTCCTCATCATCAAGAGCATGTTACCTCCAGATGAAAAGCTGCCTCCAAATTTTTATCGTGCCAAGAAGATGGTGAATGATTTAGGACTTGGATATGTGAAAATAGATGCATGTCCTAATCATTGTATGTTGTATGACAAAGAGAATGCAGATATGGTATCCTGTTCAGTTTGCCGTCATGATAGATTTAAACCTAAAAGAGGGGTCAATTCTAGGGGAAAGGATATACCTTATGCGTCATTGCGATATTTCCCCCTTACACCCAGGCTGCAGCGGATGTATATGTCTTCAAAGACAGCTGGACATATGAGGTGGCATGCAGAAAGAGTACGTCGGGACATGGATATTATGACTCATCCTGCAGATGGCGAAGCTTGGATTCATTTCAACCATGTTTATCCTATCTTCTCAAGGGAGTCACGTAATGTGAGGCTTGGTTTATGCACTGACGGATTTAATCCATTTGGAGGTTCAGTGGCTTCCTACTCCAGCTGGCCAGTGTTCGTGACACCATACAACCTTCCTCCGAGCATGTGCATGAAGCGAGAGAATTTGTTCCTGTCCTTATTGATTCCTGGTCCGAAAAGTCCTACAAAAAATATAGACATCTATCTAAGACCGTTGATTGATGAATTGAAATTATTATGGACTGAGGGGGTCAATACTTATGATGCATCTAGAAAGCAAAATTTCACCATGAGGGCGGCATTGATGTGGACTATAAGTGATTTTCCTGCATATGGAATGCTATCTGGTTGGAGCACACATGGGAGGCTAGCATGTCCGTATTGTATGGATAATACCAAATCGTTTGTACTTAAACATGGTGGGAAGTCCTGCTGGTTTGATTGCCATCGTCAGTTTTTACCAGCTGATCACCCTTTTAGAAGACAAAAAGATGCATTCCTAAAGAACAAAAAGGAACGAGATGAAGTTATATTCGAGAGGTTGTCCGGTCATGATATGGCAGCACATGTTGAAAATTTGCCAGATATCACACAACAGATGGGCAGTACCGACACCTTTCAGGTTTTGGGAAGGAGCACAACTGGGTGAAGAAAAGCATTTTCTGGGAGCTACCTTATTGGTCGACTCTTCTTGTGCGGCACAATCTAGACGTGATGCATATCGAGAAAAATGTCTTTGATAATGTATTCAACACAGTTATGGATATCAAAGGTAAAACAAAGGACAATGTGAATGCACGCTTGGACTTGTCCATGCTCTGTAAACGTCCAGAGTTAGAAATTGTTGAAGTAAATGGGAAATCAAGTAAACCAAAAGCAGTTTATGTGCTTGGAGGAGGACAAGTAAAGCAAGTGTGTCAGTGGCTGAAACAACTGAGATTTCCTGACGGTTATGTGTCAAATATTGCTCGTTCTGTCAACGTCAGTGAGGGAAAGATATATGGAATGAAGAGTCACGACTGCCATGTATTCATGCAAAGGTTGCTACCTATTGCATTTCGTGACATCTTGCCGAAGCAGCTATGGGGAGCGTTATCTGAGTTGAGTCGATTTTTCACGATTCTATCTGCATCAGAACTCAGGCTTCAGGATGTGCAAACTATCGAACAGAATGTGGTCACCACTGTATGCAAGTTGGAGAAGATATTTCCACCTGGTTTCTTCGATTCAATGGAGCATTTACTCGTACATCTACCATATGAAGCAAAGGTCGGAGGGCCAGTACAATATAGATGGATGTATCCATTTGAGAGGTATATGCAAATATGAACTATTTCCTTCGTACGATTGCACCTTACGTAAGTGACCACATTTCTAATTGTCTCTTACATTGTGGATGTAGGTGTATGCATGACCTTAAAATGAAAGTCCGAAATAAAGCAAAAGTGGAGGGTTCTATTGCTGAGGCATACATTATGGAGGAAATTTCTAACTTTTGTGCAATGTACTTTGAAGCAGACATTCAAACTCGTCGGACACAACCTCCACGTAATGATGATGGGGGGGAATCTGTCGGTTCAAATCGACTCTCAATATTTACTCATCCTGGACGTGCCTTCGGACGTTCTTCAACTCGAATGCTGGATGACAGAGAGTTATGTGCCGCAGAGATATATATTCTTTTAAATTGTTCTGAGCTAGAATGTTATGTTGAGTA